>CM044894.1:23490944-24064098 GCA_024500025.1 Syzygium aromaticum
TCGAAATCCAGCTCGATGCTCCATTTCCACTTATCCAGCAACTTTTGTGTGCTCAACACGTGGCCTCCCCTGTCGATCCATATGGAGGGCAGTTTCTGCGCGTCCCTTACTTGCTTCTCTTGGAACTTCTCCAGGATTAGTTCTCTGATATTGCTTGTCACGTCCTCACGGCCTTGGTCGAGAAACTTCACAACCATCTCATCAATGCGCAATTTTTTTAGGAATCTCCACCAGCAGGAATCATTTCTTCTGAAGGAGCAACTCATTAGGCTGTATTGACCCATGGAATTGGACCACCTGTGCCTTTTCGACAGTGGTCGGAACCAGTTGATGATATTGAAGACGACCAATTGCTTGTTCGTTATGAGCCACAAAGCGACACGGTCAGAGGAAAGAATGTGATACAGTGCGTATAACTCAAGGAAAATGGCTGCTCCTAGCAACAGGAAGGTCAAGCATAGATCCAGCTTCGAATATTGTCGCTTGTTGCTAAAAGAGAAGAGCACCAGTGCAACACAGATCGAGAATGCGATGGCAAGTCTACAGATAATGCCCCAACACGTGTAGACTGCCTTCGCCTTCGCGTAGAACATGTCGTAGATGAGGCCCAGTTCAATTTCAATGACTTTAAATCCTTCCCAGGGCTTGCCAGTCAATATCGACAGGCAAGTGTCGCGTTCCTCCAAGCTGAACAAGTGATCTGCAAAAAGGCGCTGACTAGTGTCAACCAAGCTGCGAGCCGCTAGCAGTGCGCCCACATCCTTGTATTCTTGGTCCTTGGATTCCTTGCTGGAACTCAGACTCTGAGACGGAAGATTAGCGATCGCATTATCGATCGCAATCATCGCATCATTCCGTACCTCGATGACTTGATGAGGCACGACATTGTACCCCTCGGCCCCCTTCAACTCGCATTCCTTCAAAATCTTGTTGGAGTACTTTTGGCGGGGTTGGGACTCAGCAAGGGAGTCCTTGAAGTGCTCGTTGCTGGCGGCGCGGAGGACCCAAACCCTCTCACCGTACTTATAGAAACCGGAGAGCAGTATCAGAATGGCAAGGAACGATAGTCTCGGATGAGTCCACGCCATTCCCAGAACATAAACTGTCATGCCTGTCTGGTTCACCAGCGTCAGCGAGTGCCTGAGCCAGAGCTCGTTGTCTTCCATCGCATAGGCGCTGATCGTGTCGGGGCCCCCCAAGTGCAGCAGCAGAAACGGGGCCCAAAACGCACTAAGCTCCGCGTGTGGGTCCATCTTGCTCACCAATTTGTCAGCCTTGATTTCCCCGATCATGTTGGAGATCATGCCGAGCGCATAGATCGCAACAGAATCGGCCAATAGGTAGGCCGACCAGGTGAACACCCTGATCCAAGCGCGCGGGACATACTTGCGGCGGTCGCCGAGATAAATGAGGACGATTTGGAGGGCAAGGCTCAAGAAGACTGCACCTCTCAGCTCCCACTCCTTCCACACGTCGCTCGAAGAAGAGAGCACCTCCGACAGCCTCCGTGCCCTCGTAAGGACCAAGCCAGTAACGACTGCGAGACATGTTACCAACAAAAAATTAGCTGATGTCGAATCATTCAGAGATGAAAGCTAAGGCGGAATGGAGAGAGAGAAAGTAATGACTCAAGCATGAAACACGGCAAGCTTTCGCAGCCTCTAGCGGTAATTAGAGGGCGATGTACCAGTCAACAAACAAAATGCTACTTTATCTATGCGAAGAAGGCATATAGACAGTGAATAAATGAACACTGAGCTCATGTTAACATCTCATTGATCGATGACATACCAATCGTTAGCATGGTGTGCGGTTGCTGCACTCGACAGACGACTGGGGTGTCTCTTCACCACAAACTGCGCCTTCTCGGGCGACACACAGAGAGAGACAGAGAGATAGAGAGAGGCATGAAGAGCGTCGATGGCATGCGGAATAAACAAAGACCAGAGAGTCCTTTCCAAATCAATTCACATTCTATTCACAATAAATAATGAGAATATTGTCCAAAAAGTCATAAATCTATTATATTTTTGTCATTTTAATTCTAAATCTTTCAATTTTATCAATTCAGTCATAAGCATTTTTTTATTTTTGACAATGCAACCCATCCGGCTAATGCTAATGTAGCAAATTTTAAATATTTTAATTTTTTTTCGAGTTTTTTATTTGTTTTTCCTTTTCTTTCTTTTATTTTCTGCCCTTCTTTACTCTAAGGCGAGGCCTCGCTGGTCTCTGCGAAGCTCACCCCCGCCGGCCATTGGTGAGGCCAACCTTGCCGTCATTGGGCAAGGGAGAACCAAGTGACCACGAGGTCGGCCTCGTTGCCCAGCTAAGGAGAGGTCGATCTCGTCGTCGTTGGGTTCTCCCTTGCCTTGGCTTTACCTCACCCAACTAGGGGTGGGCGAGGCTTGCCTTCAACAATGGCCAATGGGGGCAAGCTTCGCCAAACCGACCGAGAGAAGAAGGGCAGAAAAATAAAGAAAAGAAAAAAAAGAAAAACATTAATAAAAAAATTGAAACATTGACATGTCAATGTTGGCTGGAAGCCAACGCCAGCCGATGTCCTTATCAGTGCCAATCGGTTAAAATTGGTCGGATGAACTGAATTGCTACAAATGTAAAATATTTGAGATTGAATTGGCAAAATTAAAAGATTTAAAACCGAATTGATAAAAATACAATAGATTTATGACTTTTTAGATAATTTTTCGAAGAATAACCAATCAAGTTATCTCATTTGTATTTTTCTTTTTTTTAATGCTAAATAATTTTCCTCTTGATTGTCCTCAAATCTTGCATATAATTTTCAACATATGTATGAAGTGGCTCAAGAAATAGTTTGCCCATGTCATGGAGGTTCACGAAATCCCAAGAATGTAGCAAAAGTCAGAATTTGGAAATATGACCAAAAAGTTTTTCTTTAGAAGAATTCATATTCTTTTCATAAAATTGACCAATTAATCAATCTCATTCGTATTTCTCTTTTTTTTCTTAATGCTCAAATATATTCGCCTCTTAATTGTCCTCGAATCTTGCACAGAAATTTCAACATATGTATGAAGTAGCTCCAAAAATAGTTTACCCTCGTCATGATGATTCGTGAAACCGAATAACGTGGCAAAAGTCATTACTTGGAAATTTGGTATAAACAAAGACCTGCAAGTCTTTTTTTAGATCAATTCATATTTGATTCATAAAGAATGAGACCGGTGTCTATTCTTTGATGTGGGTCAAGAAATAATTTGTCCTCAATGTCGTGGTTCATAAATGTCTAATAACGTGGCGAAAGTCAGAACTTCGAAACTTGCAAACTTGGAATAGAAAAAGACCGGAGTCTATGCCTAGATGAATTCTTATTATATTCATAAAGAATAATAAATTAATCAATCTCATTTGCTTTTTTTTTTTTTTCTTGATACTCAATTATGTCCGCCTCTTAATTGTCCTTGAATCCCGCACCGTATGATCAACATGTGTGTGGAGTGGCTCAAGAAATAGTTTCTTGCTATAGATGTCCAATAACGTGGCAAAGGTCAGAGCTTGAAAAATTGGAATAAACAAAGACCAGACAGTCTTTTCTTAGATCAACCCTATTCTATTCATAAAGAATAACCAATCAATTTTCCTTCATATTTAATGATACTCACCTGTCAATTGTCCTCGAATCTCGCACTGAAATGTCGACATATGTATGAATTGACTCAAGAAGTTGGCTGTCCTCTTCGTGGTAGTTCACGAAAGCCCAACAACATAGGAAAGGTCAGAGTTTGGAAAATTGGAATAAACAAAGCCCAAAGAGTCCCTTTTCAAATGAATTCACATTCTATTCACAAATAATAACCAACCAATTAATTTCATTTGTAATTTTCTTTTTTCTTAATGCTAAATAATTTGCCTCTTAATTGTCCTCAAATCTTGCAGAAAATTTTCACCATTTGTACGACGAGACTCGATAAATAGTTTGTCCTCATCATGACAGCCCGAGAAAATGGCGAAGGTCAGAATTTGAAAAGTCAGAATAAAGCATAACCAATCAATTAATCTCATTCGTATTTTGCTTTTTCCTATGCTCCAAAAAAAAAGGTTCCACCGCAACAAGTTAAACCGAGAGTTATAAGAAAAAAGGAAAGCTTCGTCCATTGACAAGGAAAGAGGAAAACATAGAGAGTATGAGAAAGAGAAAAATTCGGACACTTGACAAGTCGAATTAACTATGTTTTGCAGAGCCTGGTAAGTATTCAAACCCTTCGTCCGTCTAATTAGAATAGTTTTCGTAATTATGGCACAATTTCAAATTTATATGAAATTTAAACTATGAGGCCCCATTTTTGGGTTGTTAAGCAAAGAGATTTCATGGAAATGATAAATAAGGGCGTTGTGATACCGTGGGATGTGATGGGAGTCAATTTGAAGTAATGGTTTAGTCAAAGTGAAATTCTAAAATTTCGCGCTTCAGCTGCACATTGTGGATTGCTTTGAATATCCTCTTTTGACGAAAGTTTTGTTAGCACGTAAGAACCATTTTAATAGCGAATAAGTTTGGTTTAACCAATTCATAGTTGAGGTAGCGTTTTACTCAACTTTGACGTTATTTCTCACTTATTTGATAGGATTGTGAGTTTGATAGTTTGAATAATTTTTGTTGTTTGATCATAGGCGTTCTCAATGGAGTGGTGTTATTTCTTTTCTGAGTATGTAAAACTCATATTTTGAAGCAATATAGATTGGTTATATTATGAGTTAAGAAATGGCATTTTTTGCTGCATAAAACTAAATCGAGCATTCACTACCTTTTAGTATTTGTGAATGCTTTGAGGAAATGTATTCTGAAAAGATATGAGTTCTAAAAATTATTTGAGAAATGCTTTATGATAAATTATTTATGGTGGATAAGCTATGTTGCAAAAGGTTATTTGTTTGGTTTATGAAATTAATTTTTGATTAGATTTCTGATATTGGAGAATATTTGTTTGATGCTCCATTTGACTATGAACCTTTGGTTAAGGGTTTCTAGGTCTGCATATTAGTTTTAAGATATCCTTTTAAGGCAAACTACTGGTTGATAATATGTGAAGACATTATCAAGGGGGAATCTTGGCCGTCTTATCACTAGGGATTGTGCCGTGACTATAGTTTAAGATTGAGCAATAAATCGTTTAATGGAATGGATTATTGACGTTATTTTTTATAGAAATTGATAATGGACTTAATCATTGATGTTTGAATTGCAATGAGGGATTAAATGAGTATTTTTTTTATTTGCATAAGACTTTGTTGCAATGAAACAACTCATCTTTGATTTAATATGTAAATTATGTATTATGATTGAATTACGAATTTTTGGTATCGATTTATATAAATGTATAGTGGTTGTTCGATTTGTTTAGAATAGATATACTACTCACTGAGTTATGATTGCTCATTCCATTTGTCTTTCATGTTTTTAAGGTTCCTCAGTTAGTAACAAGTAGGGCAAGAGCACTACCAGCGAGAACTTTTGGTAGTTGAGGTTTGGACACTATTGGATATGAGTTTGAAAATAGTTGTTGGGTTTAATTGAGTTTGAAGGTTTATATATATTTTTTTATAGATGATAGAAACTTTGATATTATAACTAACTTGCTGGTTTATTTTATATATATATTTTTGATAACAAGGTATTGATTTCTGTTTGAGGCCACATCCTTTAGGTGAAAGGACAGTAATGTCATCCTCCCATTTTTTATGCATTCAAGACGTGACAGGTTTGGTTCGATTGGTGGATTAGACCAGGTGATGCACCTAGGGGACCGGCGGACCATTATGCGACTGAACAAATCGGCAGGCATAAAATCAATGATGTTGGATTGAGCTTAAAATTGGTGGGCTGAAGTGAAACGACGTGCTGATCAAAACTCATAGCCATGAGCTGTGACAACGATGGATTTTCATGATTCGGGGCCGTTTAGATGGATTTTTCTTTTTTTAGTATTTTTTTATGGGTTAATTTAGTAAAAGGTAGTTTCATAATTTTATGTTTTGATGTTTACTAATTCTAGTAGGGTTAGGTTTGGGGATATATAAGCTTGTTTTAGGGTTTCGTTTGAGTAGACTTTGGATATTTTGATTTGATAATCATATTTGGAGGACAAATTGTTCTTCTGTCGAATTTTCTTGTTCAGTCAATTTTTTTATCGCGTTTCGGCATCACCAGGACTAATGCCCACTTCTATCGACGACGCCATGAGGTGATGGCTATAGGTGGAGGGATTGGCCCTCCTTCCACAAGTGTATTCTTTTCTCTCTTTTTTGTGTTTTTTCGTTTACTTTTAGCCTGTTTATTTTTTTTGTTTTTTTAGTTTGTCTTTTTTACCTAATTTAATTAAGATTTGGTGGAAAAAAATTTAAGATTTGGATCAAAAGGACACTGTTTGGTGTTATAATTAACTTTAACGCCACGTAGAATATCACATAGTAGAGAGAAAATAATAATTAAAAAAACCATGCTAATAATTTTCGTTAGTAAAATCGGACGGAATTAATAGAATGACTAAATTGCATCAATTTAATAAGTTTTCGAACTTGGTTACACTTTTTGAAAGCTGTATGACTCAATCACACTTTCGCGATAAATTTTATGACTTTTTCTAAGCTTATCCTTATTTTTTAGATTCAATTAGAGTATTTAAGTTGTAGTGGTGTATGTAGCTTAATTTGCACCTAGGAATTGGTTGAGTTAGCAAGTAAAGACTTTTGCATGATCAGCACATACGATTTTTTTTTGGGTTGAAATCAGCACATTTGAATTCAATGGCCAAGTTCTATTCTGTTTCTTTTTTTTTTTTGCTGGGATCGTGTTTTCAAAGAGAGTATTTTATATGATGGATACATCACATGACAGTGATAATGTGGTATAATCGAGACCAATTATAGTTACACATGCTATAAATCGTATTCTACATGACACCTGTATATGCATTTCACTTTTGATCGATCGGTTTCACCAAGTGGCACGTGGTGTCTCCAACGCAAATTCTGCGAGGCATGGTGAGCGACAAGGCCACAGTGATGGTAATTACATAGCCTATGAACCCTACATTAATTCTTTAAAATGACAATACCGTAAAATTGTCTCTTTATTAATCAATGAATTTCATTGGCCCTAAGGTCTCCATCAGTCCTTGCAACGCCCACCCAAACAAAATGATGAAATTACAATCTTCTTTCCTTTCCGTTTTTTATTCATGTGACTACTAACATAAATTACCCCACAAAAATATTCATAATATTACTCAAAGAATTACATCTCCTCCTCCTCTTCTTCTTCTTCTTCTTCGAAATCATCGTCATCTTCCTCGAAACCAGATTCAGGATCTTCACTATAGTCATCCTCTTCTCCTCTTCTGCTGTCTTCTTCATCTGATGGCTCCTCTTTTTTCTCATTCTGTTCATGATCAAGAACACAAACTTATATCCATAAAGAGCCACGATACTCTCAATTCTATCACCATTAACACCAACAAAAGCTTAACCATCTTCTATGAGGTGAAACCCGACACTCGCAAGCTTACACACACATACTATTTGTTATTCGGAGTTAAATCAAGCAAATTATTCTTTACATAGTCGAGAGATGTTCCCTGCGGATGGCTACTAAAATGCATAGACAAACATGTAAAGCAAAAGACGAAAGAGAGCTACCTGCGGCAAACCTATTACCAATTCCTTTGCTATGATTGGCGCGTTTGGCCGCATTTCTCTGACTCTTCGCTCGAGTTCATCTGGCACTTTAACTAATGTGATAACTTCTAAGGTTGTGATCTGCTTCAGTCCCTCGATCATCTTAAGCTGCTTGCATTCCTTAATTTCCAAATCTTCCAGGCACTGCATTGCATTTGCCTGTATAGTCCACCCAGTCAGGTTCTCCAGCTTCCACAGTTTCAAGACACGGAGTTTCCGAAATGTTCCTTCCGAGACACTCAATATCTCGCCGTCATATGAGTAGGCAAATAACCGGAGAGTGGTCAAACATTCCAGCTTCCCCAGGACTACCATCGGATCATCTTTTAGTCCTGACATGGACAAGGTTAGTACTTTCAGGTTCTGAGGAATGTGCGACTCCGACAATCTTTGCATGGACAGTTCTCCGAGCAAGTATAATTTGGAAAGAGACTCGAGCCCCCTCATGTCAGTCAGTTCAAGATCTGAAGGCTGACCGAATAGATCCTTTGATCGCAATCTCAGGGATTCGAGCATCTTCAAATTGGAGATCTGCTCGGTAGCTGCCTTTGCTGCCGAGGGATGACATGTCAATGCCAGCTTCCTCAAGCCCGTCAACTTGTACAGCACATACAGCATGGGACTTTCAACTCCTATGTATAAGCCCCAAATGGTTTGGATGTTGCAGTTTAAGGATTTCTTGGAATGCAGTGGAGGATGAATGGACTCATCGAAGGACACCTCATTCATGTATAGGTGTTGCAGACTCTCTATCTCCCAGATAGAAACCGGCACTTGGGTTATGTTAGTGTACTTCAGATCCAAAGTTTCGAGACAAGACAATCTCGCCACTGACTTTGGAAGCGATTCAAGAAGAGTCCATCTCAGTCCCAAGTACTTTAGGTTCAGCAATATGTTGCCAAGCTCCTCTGGAAGTAAAGGCTTGTAGACACCCTCAAGATCAAGTACCCTCAGCAAACTGGAGTCCCCTTTCAGCACTAGGGGTTTAAGCAACGCTTCTATCTCTCTGGCCTGTGTTCCTAGCTTCATGGTGTTGAAAGACACATAGGAATAAAGTTGTTTGATGCCACACGGCGTAAATTTGTCGCTGGTGGACATTTTTTGATGTGGCTCAGCGGAAGTGATCTCCTCCGTGCGTGCTTCTTGTGCATTTGTTTCTGAACGCTCTGGTCCTACTTCCAGTGCATTTTCTTGCGCCTTTGCTGTTCCTTCTCCAAAAATATGCCTAGGTATTGTGATACGCTGGGCGTCAAACTTTCCTTCATCATGACCAGAATCGTCATAGATCTTGAGGAATCTTTCTTTCTTAGCCATCTGATAAAAGACATCATACAATGTTCCGGGCAAGCGGCATGATCGTGCACTCCCGTCCCATTTCCGTCGAGCTACATGGACCACATTTCTGGACACCAGATCCTTGAAACATTTCTCTGCACTAATTCTGGTTACTCCGTTCTCCAATGGTGAAGATAGTAGATCTTCAGCTGACCAGAGTCTAAAGAGCCTCCTTGTGGGAATCTCAGATTCCTTAGGGAACATAGCCAAGTACAGAGCACATTGCTTTAACTGTGCTGGCAGCACATCAACACTCAACCGTGCAACATCTTGTAGTGTGGTAGGATCAGAAAGCCCATTGGCAAGCTCGGTGCATCTATCTGACGTGGGGGCAGATAAAAGTCCTCCAAGTAGCAGGATCTTGGCGGGAGAACCGCCTGATTTGCTAAAAATCAACTCTCTCAGATGGAGGAGTTCCATGGGCAAATCGACCATGTCGAAAGCCCAGCTGCTTTCCAATAACTCGTTGCTCTGTTCTCGGTTGACGGGGCTCAACGTGAGATGCGTGGAATACCACGGATCAGTCAAAGAGGGCATGTCGTGGTTACAAGTCGTGACGATTACTCTGCTCCTGTTCCTCGAGTCCGCGAGCACCATTATGAGCTCGTCCATGAGAGGGACATCGTTCAAGTCATCTAGGACAATTAGATAACAGCACTCCATCAGGACTCGTTGGAGCACATCGGACAGCTCTTCTTTCTTCAGACGCTCCACGTCTCGCAATTCCGAGACCCTCAGCTGCTTGAGCAAGTCGACCATGAGATGAACCAGTGTAGGCCCCGGTGCAACCCGGACCCAAGCACAGCAGTCAAAATGATTCTTAATGTCCGCTCGGTTGTAGACGCTCCTCACTAGAGCTGTTTTGCCGATGGCTTCCTCGCCGACCACCGAAATCACTCTCAGGTTGGCACCGTCATCTCTTTTATCGATCAACTGCTCCACAAGTTCGTTCACAAGATTTTCGCGACCCACAATATGTGACTCATCCTTCATCTTCCTTGCTCGGGTCAGGTTGCCTGTTGATGAAGCTACAATGCTCCTCCCGGCACTGAGCGGCGAAGTTTCAACTTCTCGCGCCAAAATCTTGCCCCTCTCGCCGTTTCCTCGTCGGCTCCGAGAAGACAACGAGCGAACCAAAGACAAGGTCTTTGCCAAAGGATTTTTTCGCGGTCTCTGTCCCTCAGATGCCTCCATAAGGAAACAATCGGAGAAAGTATGCACGACACGAGCGGTCTTGAGAAGACTGCGATCGTGCACCAGGGAATGGAGGCTCGCGGTCCCGGCCGTTCAGTTCCGAGTTGCTCAAGCCTCAAGAAGTGTGATTCGCCTGGGACATTGGAAATGGCCACTTTAGGGACAGAATAAGGAAAAGGAAACTGGAGGTCCGAAAGTGATTACTGGGGAAGGAGGTTGTTTGGATTGTCAATTTGCACCAAACAAGCTTAGGATTTATAGGAGGCGTCAATCACCACCAGCTTCTAATCAATGAATTCATCATGTCTAACTCTTATAATTGTTCATATTTTTTTTATAATTTTTTGTTTTCTTATGTTGTTAGTCAATTCAAGTCATGCAGAAACTTTTTAACATATGCAAAGTCGTCAGACTTTGTGCTGGATTTCTCATTATACAAAGACCAGAAAGTCATTCCTTAAGGTCGATGTTATTCTACGCATAAACCCAAAACAACAAAAAGAACATATAAATCATCCACGTGATTTCCTGTAACTACTACGGTGGCGTTTTCTGCGCACCATAAGAAGTCAAAAGTACTCGAAATTTGAGTAGATTCAACCAACATTAGAATTCTACCATCGGACATGAAAAGCATGAGGGCTTTTTTGTCAATTTTCATATTTAGGAGGGAAATTATTAAAAAAATCATAAACTAATGGCACTTGTGCCAATTTAGTTTTAAATATTTTAATTGTGTCAATTGAATTATAAGCATTTTCACATTTTACTAATTGAGTTTATCGGGTCAATTTTGGCAGGGAATCACTTACATGGATGCTGATCATCCTATATGACATGGATGGCACTAACGTGGACAATTTTAAATGATACTTTAACAATTTTTATAATTCTTTTTTTCTTTTTTCTTTTCTTTTATTTACTTTTTTTTTGTACTGACGACTGGCAAGGGTCGTCGACTAACTCTCACCGACCACAGGCGAGGGCATCCCAGCCCTTGCCCAATGGCTAGCAAGGGTATCAAGCAAGGGCTGCCACGCCCTTGCCAACCACAACGGAGGGCCTGCAAGCCCTTAGTCCAAAAAAAAAAAAGAAGAAAAGAGTAAAGAAAAGAAAAATATAAAAAAATTAAAATATTATTTAAAAAATTTCATATTAGCACTGATCGTGCCACGTAGGACGGTTGAAGTCTACGTCAGCAATTTTTGGCCAAAATTGGCTCAATTGGCAAAATGTGAAAAATGTTTAAGATTCAAATGGCACAATTGAAAGGTTTATAATTGAATTAGGATAAATGCAATAAATTTAAGACTTTTTTGGTAATTTTCCCCAAATTTAAGTTTTGATTCTCATTGTTTCTTTCATTTTGACATCAAAAGTATGCATCTTTGACATGAAACATTCAATTTTGTGTTTACATATATATTGATACAAATAATTGAATTCCTCTTAATTTTTCCTAATTTCTTTTAACATTTAAAGTATTGTTCTTGTGTGTTAGTATTAAGAAACGAAGCAAAATACAGTAACAAAAGAGACCCTTAAGCCTTTTTGGCTAAATGGATCGAGTAGATTATAGCTTTTCGAGAAAGTGGCTCAAACTTAATCGATAATCACCAGACTTGCAGGACACTCTGTAGACTTTTGAGTACCAAGGTCTCCACATCCATGCCTCTGAATTATTGAAAAAAGAAGACCAGCATATATTCAAGAAGAAGATGCCCTTTGCTGCCTCGAATTTTACCTTTAAAGTTCATTTCACGTCACTTCAACTCCTGCAATTTCCAAGGCCAAAGGGAAATCGAAAAGTGAAATCCAATTCTTTGGCAACTTACACAGTTATCTCGAATCCCTTTCGGTTTCTTTGCCTGAATTTAGTTATTCTTGAAGCACATGATGCATTATGATGAAACAATTAGATGAGGTGTAGTAGTATCGAGCTTAGACTTACTGTTTGTTCCACCGCCCCGATGCTTCGAAAACCAACCCAATCCTCGTGTTCACAGCACAGTGAGTGTCAGCATTACTGCAACGAGACAACCCCATCTCCTCCATCCAGGGAGGGAAAGCACATGAACAATGCGATATTGTGTAAATCATGATACTACACTAAAATGATATCGCATGGGCTTATACTATCGATGAGTCTACAATGTTGTCAATAGCGAGTTTCACAGTTTCTGCAAGTGTGAGCGGACTTTCAGTAGCATATGTCTCGACGAAAATCTCACTGTTCTTGAAAACGCGATTTGCCATGCATCGAGACAATAAGTGCAATGTCACTTATAACAAGCAAAAGAACCACAGAGAGAAAATGGTCCAAAGAGACATGGATTCATTCGACGAGATTGTCCAGTGCAAAATCTCACTGTTTTTGAAAATGCGATTCGCCATGCATCGAGATAATAAGTGCAATGTCACTTATAACAAGCAAAAGAACCATAGAGAGAAAATGGTCCAAAGAGACATGGATTCATTTCTGGGTAGCCAACCATACAGATACATAAATAAAATAACATACAGACGACGGGAACAGATCAAAGAGGGTAACATGCACAGAAAAGGCAAACATCGGCAACTTCCTAGAGGTCATAAACTCTCAATAATATATATGTAGCCCAAGAAAAGTTCCTTTCTCTCTCTCTCTTCCCCCCTTGAACCATTAAGCCAAAACCAGGCATGTTACTGATAATAAATGAGCTGCTGGGCAGCTGCAACATTTTGAAACCCACCATCATATATTGCCTGGCTTCCACCGGCAACACCCATACCCATCGCTGCCTGCTTGAGAGGATGCTGTCCTTGCATGAGAGGATGCATGCCGCCCATCTTGCTCATTGCTAATTATCACTCGTAGGCTAATAGTTTAGTAGTAGAAAGGCCTGGTAATGGTGCCGCTGCAGCAGGTGGAGGAAGGAGATTGGAGCTTGTTCCTGGGGGAGGAGGCTTGCTACCCCAGGAGCACTGCAAGTACAAACAAATCAGAAGTCAGCTCTGGTTCAATCGAAAACACCAGGGGGACGAAGTCTTGTATTAACTACCGTTTTCACATGCTAGAGCCCCTGATCTATTTTTACCACTGCCAAGATGCGGACAGCAATTATATCTTAAACTACATGCCACGAAAAGCCCATCTAAATTATTGAAGAGATAGAACACTTCACTTGTATTGCCAGAGAACTATGTCTTATTACCATAGCACATGCCACCTTTACTTATCCTTTGAGGGGATAAGAGGTACGGCCGAACATGTGGTGGCACCACATGCTGATGAAGTCATAGCTACAGCATTCACAGATTGAGTTTAAATTCTACTGTCTTGAGTCAAAGAGCACTAAGCTCATCCAAAAGGGTTTAGTGCAGTCACTAAATGCACAAAACTCAAAGCCAACTTGGATTCAAATCTCGGTGAAAACAAAAATGAGGTCTTTGACCAAAGGTTAACTATGAGAGGTGGTCGGATTTACGATCAGGAAAAGGAAAAAAGTGAGATAATTTCAACTATTATCAGCATAACTGCAGAATTAATAAGCTCACACTACATTTTCTATGGAACAGATACTTTTCAAACCATCAGCACACTGTGAAATAAAGCAAATAAGGAATGAAGAGCATTAGTAACAAGCCCAAGAACACACCATTACGTCTTCCACAGAGAAGTGACTGAGTATTTCCCATTTGAATGGCCAATGCTGCTTCTGCACGAGTACTATACCTCACGAAACCAAATCCTACTCCATAATCTCCACAATCTCTGTTAAATGCCCATCACCAAAAAATCTGAATATATAATCACTTGAAAGGCCAAATTTAAACTTGTAATTGTCGGAGCCATTTTCCATGTAAGTAGGTTTAATTTTGGTAGAATAAGCTCATCAGCTCTTGCTCTCTACTCATTCACCTACTCTTCCCACCCCCACTTCCTGAACTCTCTCCTCTAAATACGGTTCCTAGTATGAACTGGCGTGGTACCGACATCAAATAGCTTATGATAAAAAGTATAACAGAATAAATTAGTCTCAAAAATTATTTCACTATGGACCCACTCAATGTTGATGCATTAATTATAGTTAACTTAATCTAATTCTATATATGTATCTTGGTGCAAAATGAGATATGTGACATTCTAAAATTTGCTCATTTATGATTTATGAATTGAATGGTTTTATAAACGCACTTGTAGTTAGATCTCATCCGGAACTGATCATTCCTGGGATACTAACCATTATGGAAAAGCTAGTTAGGGATTTAAATTTGTGCGACTAAAGAAATTCGATCGTGAACCGACTTTTGACCATAGAATTATCAATGTGACATTTTGAGCCAATGTAGGCCGATCTTAGGATGGTTATGGGCCGATTTGTCACCGTCATACGAGTGGATCACGGGTGATTCTGTTTGACCACGAAGTGAGTTGGCGAACGATTCATAACCTATACCAAACGATCGTGCCCGTCGAAACTAGCGATCGATCCTCGTAATTATATAACAATCGAGGTCGTCACGATCCAAATGAACTTGCACGTGACTTGATTTAGTATCAATCACGGGTCGAATATGTGAATTTCCTTAAAAGCCACCCGTTAGTCCAAGACTCGCTTAGGTTACGTTATTTAAAATTCAGTCATCAATTAGAGATCAATTCGGGCATCAGAAATTTAGGAAGTCACGACAGGGCAATTGGATGACGATGTTATTGGAATGTTTAGCCTTAGAATTGTCCGAATCTTTTAGAAAAATTGAATTTTAGCGAAGAATGGAAAATGACCGTTTTACCCCTGGGATTTTGTTAAGGCCAAATATAAATGGGGAGGGGCATTTTGGTCATTTTACACCTACTTTAGAAATAACAATTTTTGGACAATTTTGCCCTTAGGAATTTTGTGAAATTCTAATTTTGCCCCCTGGATATTTTTGGCAAGGATTAATCTAGACTGTCAATCTTAGGATAAGATCGAATCTTGACCGTTAATTTGGAATTAGAAAGAAGGGTAAGATAGTCATTTAGCTTGGGGGTGAGACACCAATTATTGGTGTTAGCCTATTTAATTTCCATTTTCTCTCTCTCCCCTCTCATTTCTCACTCTCTCGGTCTCTCTCTCCCTCACTCTCTCCCGGCCAAGCTTCCTCCCCCAGCCACCGTGCCCGTGGCCAGCCGGCCTAGCCTTGCCGTCACCGCCGCTCACCTGCCTAGTCGAAACCGCCGCCGCCGTGGCCGTTCGCCGCCACAGGCCTCACCGTCTCTCTCTTTCTTGTTTCCCCCTCACCGAACACCATCACCATCATCTCATCCAGTTCTGTCCAACCATAGAAGACCAGCCGCCACCACCCGCCGAGCAGCTGTCACGCCTCGAATCCCCATCGAGTGCGCGACACCCTAATACTCGATCGGATTAGCACGACATCCCAGGAGTGTCGCCGACCCAATGCACGACGGAAGCAACAAACACCCAAACAATAAAATTTCGGAGAACCAGGGAGAAATAAATTACCAAACCACCAAATATAATATTACTCTTCCAAGATATTTATAATATCCACCATTAAAGCCACAGAATATAATTTACACGCACATTGAATTTCTAAACTATACACCACCAATATAAAAAAAGATCAGCAGCTTATTGGGTCAGCACTACACTAAAAATGGGACACAACCAACCCCAAGAACTAACCCCTACGCCCTCTGGATGGCGTCCACTCTGACTCGCTCTCCTCAGAATCCTCATCTGAATCCTCGTCAGGCACGTGCTCATCTGAAGACTCCGAGTCAGCCTCAATCTCTATGGGGTTATCCTCATCCCCCGACTCTATAGGGACCTCGATCCATTCCTCCTCATCTGACTCCTCCCTATCCTCCTCTAGCTCGGCTACTAGTTCGTCCTCCTCCTCATCCTCTGGTTCTTCCTCAAGGACCTCCCCATATTCATCCTCCTCCTTCAGCTCTACCTTGGGTATTACTTCTAGATCCACATCCATCGGATCATACCCTGCTTGGGACTCTTCCGGCTCGGGCTCAGGTTCTGCTACTATCGGCTCCGGTTCTACAAGGACGCGCTGATGCCCTGACTGAGCTAGACTAGTCTCTAAACTAGTCATCTCCCCATCTGGAGGGGGTATGGCCGATGGATCCCAGTCCCCTACTCCGTCAAAAGGCACATCAAATCCTTGGACGGGTCCGAACTCGTCTGCCCCGTCTCGGAACATCCGGGCCATATACATATGAGCCTGCTAAAAGGATAGCCCTATATCTACCCATACTACTGAAGTGTGCTTAACCTTGGTACAATTCTCATATATCAGATATTCTACAACATTATGATCAGTGTGTATAACAATCCCAAAACGCTGCGGCGGCGGTGGCGGTAAGTTCATGGCTCAAGCGGGTGCTATAAAATAGTTTGGTTGAAACAATCATAAGACACTTCTCAATAAGCTCACAACCTAAACCTCACATAGGCTACCATGTATTCCAGACAAATTTAGACACGCAAACGAGCAATACACACAGACATCATTCACACAATCACACTTACCTGGACTCTTGGCATACCCAGCCTGCACATTAGTTCACAATCACAACATTTAAATTCCACACACATTCCAATCCATTCTCACTCTCAAAACATATATCGATCACACCACATTTCCGAACTCCAAACATCACACTCATTCACGCACCACCACATCATTTTCATTAAACTTGCTATCGCGACCCGCGTAAACATGTCTCAGGTTTGATCTCACTTTCACTTGCCACATCATACCATCTCATGCTCAATCACTTTCCTCAGCTCGCGTAAACACGCCTCAGGTCCAATCCCAATTTCATTTTTTTTCCTCAGCCCGCACTAAATACGATAGGCCTACACGATTGCGACCCGAGCTTAACACACCTTGTCCCGATCCCCTTTCTCACTTTCTTTCCTCAGCCTGCGCTAAATGTGACAGGCCTACATGATCGCAATCCGAGCTTAAAACGCCTTGGTCTAATCCCACAATCATATCACAACCCGCATAAACACGCCTCAAGCCGGTTCAATTTCCTGCGTAAACATGCCTCGGGGATTTAGTGATCACACGAACATATGCACATGCCATATATTTTATCTGTATCCCGCGTAAACATGCCTTAGGGCCTTTTAGTGATTACACGCATATCGCACACCTCAAATCTCACATGTGCACACACTCAGGCATTAATTAAATGCACAGAATCGCACCCAATTCAACCACTTCAATTCAGCTATATCACAAACATACAACCAATGCACAATTTGCCATTTTTCACATAAAAAACTATGGCATATCAATCATGGCACTTTCACGCAATTACGAGCCGGATCAAATAGCCCAATCCACATACCAAACAGCACATTTCAACATCTAAATCAGCCAAATCCAGCCTTCTATCAGCCTCAAAATTTCCGCAAAAACATCCCAATTTCACCCTTAAGGCCCGCTAATCAAAATCAGCCCCTAAACTACACAAAATCGTATCTAAACAGGTCTGATAATACCTGATATGCTAGGCGAGGATTAGATTGTGACTTACTTGGAATTTCTAAGCAAGATCAACCTATCCAAGGTTGATTTGGTGGCGGGCGTGGCGTCTATGGCGGCGATCGGCGAGACGACGATAATTAACAATGGCGGCGGTGGCATGAGGCGGTGAGGGCTCAGTTCGACAGTGTGAACGGCGGCGACGGACGGACGGCAGCCAAGGCAATGATGGCATGGCCAAGAGGAAAGGGCGACATTCGGCGGGGGAGAGAGAGAGAGAGAGAGAGAGAGTTGCCGTGAGGGTGAGAGGGAGAGAATGAGGACAGAGAGAGAATTTGGTCTATAAAAATCCAATAATTGAGCCCTTTAGTATGAAATGACCATCTTGCTATTCTCTCACATTTTCATTCAACGGCCGAGATTCGTTCTTATCCTGAGATTGATGGTTATGATCTAATCTTTTCCAAAAATATCTAAAGGCAATTTGAGAATTTCATAAAATTCCAAGGGCAAAATTGTCCATTTCTAAAGTTATGGAAAAATGACCAAAATGCCCTTCCCCTATAACACTTGGCCTTAATAAGCTTCCAAGGGTAAAATGGTCACTTTCCATTTTCTCGCCGAAATTCGATTTTTCTGAAGGATCTAGGAAAATCCAAGGCTAAACATTTCAATAACAACGTCATCCAAATGTGTTGTCGTGACTTCCTAATTTTTCAATATCCAAATTGGTCTGTAATTAATGACCGAATTTTAAGTAACGTAACTTGAACGTGTCTCAAACTAACGGGCGGCTTTTGGGAAAATTCGCATATTCGACCCGTGACTGATACTAAATGAAGTCACATGCAAGTTTATTCGGATCGTGACAACCTCAGTTGTCATGTAATCGCGAGGATCAATCGCTAGTTCCGTTGGGCACGATCGTTCGATATATGTTCTAGATCGTTCGTCAACTCACATCATGGTCAAACGGAATCACTCGTGATCCACTCGTATGACAGTGATGAATTGGCCCATAACTATCCTAAGATCGGCCTACATTGACTCAAAATGTCACATCGACAATTTTATGATCGAAAGTTGGTTCACGATTGAATTTCTTTAGTCGCACGAATTTAAATCCATAATTAGCCTTTCCCTAATGTTTAGTATCCCAGAAATGATCAGTTCCAGGCGAGATCTAACTACAAGTACGTTCATAAAATCATTCATTTCATGAATCCCAAATGGGCAAATTTCGGAATGTTACAACTCTTCCCCCCTTACAAAAATTTCTTCCTCAAAATTTATAATCCATCCACTACTCAAACAAATGGGGGTATTGACGTTGCATTAGCTCCTCACTTTCCCACGTCGCTCCTTCTGTCCCGTGATGTTCTCAAGTAAGCTTAACCATCAGGATCATTTTGTTCCTTAGAACTCGTTCTTTCCGATCATCAATTCTTATTGGTCTTTCGACGTACGACATCCTGTCGTCAACTTCTATCTCTTCATAGTTCAACACATGAGTTGGGTCCGGTTCGTACTTTCTCAACATCGATATGTGGAACATGTTATGCACCTGCGATAGATTTAGCGTTAACACAAAGCGATACACTAATTCTCCAATCCTTTCCAACACCTCAAAGGGTCCCACGTACCTTGGACTCAACTTTCCTTTCTTACCAAATCGGGACAATTCTCTCATGGGCGATACGTTAAGGAATACGTGATCCCCTGCTTGGAATTCCAAAGATCTTCGCCTTCTGTCTGCATAGCTTTTTTGACAGCTTTGCGCTGTTTTTAGCCTTTCGCGTATGATCTTAACTGCCTCAACCGACTGCTAAACCAACTCTGGCCCAATTATACTCCTTTCTCCCACTTCATCCCAACATACGGGCATCCTACAGGCCATGTTATACAGCGCTTCAAACGGCGCCATTTCAATGCTCTACTGAAAACTATTATTGTACGTAAATTCCATTAAGGGCAATTATTCCTCCCACTTACCTATAAAATCTAGCACACATGCCCAAAGCATATCCTCTAATGTCTGAATTATCCTCTCAGACTGGCCATCCATTTGCAGATAATAAGTAGTACTATATTGCAGCTTCGATCCCAATGCCGTTTGCAGACTTTTCCAAAAATTGGCGGTAAACCTGGAATCACGGTCCGACATAATCGTCACTGGTACTCTGTGCAATCGAACAATTTGTTGCACATACAAATCAGCATATCGATCTAGTGCGAAATCCTTTCGCACGGCTAAGAAATGCGTTGACTTGGTCAATCTTTCGACAATTACCCAAATGGAATCGTGGCCTCTTTGGCTCTTTGGCAATCCCATCACAAAATCCTTAGTGATATACTCCCATTTCCATTTTGGGATTTTCAAAGGTCGCAACAATCCTCTAGGCTTACAGTGTTATGCTTTCACTTGCTGGCATGTCAGGCACTTAGCTACGTGCTTCGTTATATCTACCTTCATACCATTCCACCAATAGCACTGCCTCAGATTTTGATACATTTTTGTACTCCCCGGATGGACACTATAACTACTACGATGCTCTTCAGATAAAATCTATTCCTTAAGTTCTGCATTGTCAGGCACGCATAATCGTTCTCGGAACTTTAAGATCCCATCCTCGGATACTTGGAAGTCCGATTTTCTCTTGGTAGCATCCATCTCCAAAATCTTCTGAGTCTCTTGGTCCGTAGACTGTAAAGCCTTAATCTTTGATTGAATTTCCGGTTCAATCCTTAGCATGGCTAACAGGCTCGAAACTTGACTTACTTCAAACTTAAACTTCGAGTCTCATACTTTTTCCAACAAGGTCCATTCTTTGACCATTAAGTGCGCGATGCTTGACTTCCGACTCAATGCATCCGCTACCCGGTTTGCCTTTTCGGGGTGATATAAAATATCACAGTCGTAATCCTTCAGCAATTCCATCCAACGACACTGCCTTATATTTAATTCTTTTTGAGAAAACAGGTACTTAAGGCTCTGATGGTCGGTATAAATTTGAAATTTCTCTCCGCATAAATAGTGTTGTCAAATCTTTAGGGCGAACATTATTCTGGCTAATTCCAAGTCATGCGTTAGATAGTTCAACTCATGCGGTCTTAACTGTCTTGATGCATAGGCTACTACTCGCCCATGTTGCTTCAGCACACATCCTAATCCTTTCAACGATGCATCACTATAGATCTCATATCCTCCGAATCCTGACGGAATAGTCAACACCGGTGCCGTCGTCAATCTATGCTTTAATTCCTGAAAACTCCTTTCACATAGGTCGGTCCATTTAAACCTCGTTTCCTTTTTCAACAAATGTGTCAACGGTGTTGCAATTACCGAAAATCCTTTCACGAAGCGTCGATAATATCCGACCAAACCCAAAAAGCTTCGAACTTCGGTTACCATCGTTGGCCTCGGCCACTTCATTACAACCTCAATCTTCGTTGGATCTACTGAGTTTCCTTATCCGGAGATCACGTGTCCAAGAAATGCTACTCGATTGAGCCAGAATTCGCACTTCCTAAACTTAGCATACAATGCGTGTTCCCTCAAGGTCTGTAAAACTTTACTCAATTGTAACTCATGCTCCTTTAAGCTCTTCGAGTACACCAATATATCGTCTATGAAAATTATGATAAATTGGTCTAAAAACTCATTGAACACTCGGTTCATTAAGTCCATAAATGCAGCAGGGGCATTCATTGACTCAAATGGCATTACTATAAACTCATAATGTCTATATCTCGTCCTGAATGCCGTTTTTGGTATATCCTCCTTTCTAATCCTCAACTGGTGATATCCCGTCCTCAGATCAATCTTAGAAAATACCGAAGCCTCTTGTAACTGATCAAATAAATCATTTATTCTTGGCAGAGGATACTTATTCTTAATTGTCACCTGATTCATTTGTCGATATTCAATACATAACCTCAACGACCCATCCTTCTTTCTCACAAACAAGACTGGCGCTCCCCATAGAGACGCACTTGGACGAATAAATCCTCTATCCAATAATTCTTGCATTTGCATCTTTAACTCCTTTAACTCCAACAACGACATTCTGTATGGTGCTTTCAAGATTGGCTCAGTCCTAGGGGCTAACTCGATTACAAACTCTACTTCTCTTTCTGGTGGCAATCCCAGCAATTCTTGAGGAAAGATATTGGGATAATTGTGCACCACAGCTATGTCCTTTAGCCTCGGCTCCTCAGCCGTCGAATCAATCACAGCAGCTAGAAATCCTTCACACCCTCCGTCCAACAACTTAGTCATTTCTACCGACGAAATCCAAGGAATTGAAGTTCCTCCTTAATTTCCCACAAATTCGAATCTAGTGCGTCCAACTAGATTAAATTGGATTACCCTGCTACTATAATCCATCATTGCCATCTGTTTAACCAACCAGTCCATACCTACTATCACATCAAAGTCAAACATCGCTAGAATCGTTAAATCAATTCTCTCTTCCCTATAACCAATTACAATCTTGCAATCCGAACACTCTAATGAGACTAAAATCTTATCATTCAATGGGGTGGTAACACACAACAAAACATCAAGCAATCGCGGCTTCATACCAGTTTATCTAACAAACTGTTCAGACACAAACGAATGCGACGCCCCCAGATCGAATAAAGCATATGCAGCATGATCACATAGAGAGACCGTACCTGTAACCACGCCTTGTGCATTCTCAGCTTCCCTTCTAACCATCGCATACACTCATTCTTGAGCCGGTGGCCTATTCTGGTTCATGGGTAAGGACAGCCCAACTTGATTTCTAACTCGGGGCGGTGGCAGCAGCATAGACGGTTTAGTTTGTCTGTTATTGGGATAGTTCCTTGCTTGGTGGCCTACTCCGCCACATTTATAGCATATAATGCTCCTACTCGGACAAGGTCCAATCCCATGTCTTCCACCACACGACTGGCACACCACACCCTGATATCGATTCAACTTTCCAATGTTCCTCTTCATTTAAGAGATAAAACGCTAATTTCTCGACATCGGTCTCTTCCCAAGACTCCGATTATCCCTAGCCGAAACGTATTTCGATCCAGAAGCAGCGGCTCTATCCGTTAAGTCACGCTTAATTGCTTGAGCCCACTCGTAGATCTCATTATAATCCCTCAGATTCAGAGAAATCATCTGGCTGCGAAGGTCCGACTTCAAACCATCTCGGAACCTCCGAGCCCTATCCAACAGTTCCTCCACTATCCTCAAGGCAAACTTAGCTAACCAAGTGAATTCAGCCTCATACTGATCCACTGTTCTCTGCCCCTAATGAAGCCTTATAAACTCTGCCAACTTCTGTTCCCAGGCGCTCTCTGAAAAGTATTTGCCATTAAAGGCTTCCACAAACATCGCCCAAGTCTAGGTGGTACCAGCCGGGAATACTCGTCCTCTGCTGGATTTCCACCAATCACTTGCATTTTCTTGCAATTGATACACTGCTAACGTCACTTTCTCCTCATCTGTACACCCTAGTACATCAAAAGCCTTTTCTAACTCATCTACCCTTAGTGATGTAACCTCCAAATCACCTCTATCATCAAACTTAGCAGGCTTTAACTTCAAAAACTGCTTGACTAGCTGATGCATTAGTCGATTCGCATTTACCTGCCTCTGTCCTTGGATTCCATTGTTGCTATTAATGGCAACAACTGCAGTGGCTTCAACTGCTTGGGCAATAGTGGCATCTTGTCCTAAGTCTGCCTGTCCATCAAAGTCCTAACTTCCTCGAGGGCCTTTAAAATTCCATCAACTCGGGGATCTACTGTAACTCTAGCACCAACTCTGAGGTCCTCTACAGGCCTGACATCAACTCTGGGGTCCTCTACAGCTCTAGCTTAAGCATCACCTCGACCCCGTGCTCCTCTTCCTGCACCTCATCTTGGACCTCTTCATGTTCCTCTTTCTTGGCTGCTCATTGCCCTAATTTCTACCACTCTCCTACCTACTAAACCAGTCAGTGAATTACGACAATAATTCACTTAATAGGCAATCAATCACCATCACAACACAAAATCACAATCAACAAGTTTTGTGCACTTACCTCGAGTTCATACGCACCTATACTCAACCATTATAACGTTCACTTCAATCAACAATCACAACAAACTATCTGGAATACGCGTAGCACTAGACACACATATGGAGAACCAGAGAGAAATAAATTACCAAACCATCAAACATAATATTATCCTTCCAAGATATTTACAATATCTACAATTAAAACCACATAATATAATTTACACGCACATTGAATTTTTAAACTATACACCACCAATATCAAAAAGGATCAGCAGCCTACTAGGTCAGCACTCCATAAAAAATGGGACACAACCAACCCCAAAAACTAACCCCTACGCCCTTTGGATGGCGTCTACTCTGACTCGCTCTCCTCAGAATCCTTATCTAAATCCTCATCAGGCATGTGCTCATCTGAAGACTCCGAGTCGGCCTCAATCTCTATAGGATTATCCTCATCCCCCGACTTTATATGGACCTCGATCCGTTCCTCCTAACCTGACTCCTCCCTATCCTCCTCTAGCTCGGCTACTGGTTCGTCATCCTCTGGTTCCTCCTCAAGGACCTCCTCATACTCATCCTCCTCCTCTGGCTCTACCTCGGGTATTACGTCTAGATCTACATCTATCGGATCATACCCTGTCTGGAATTCTTCCGACTCGGGCTCGAGTTCTACTACTGTTGGCTTCGATACTACAGGGACGTGCTGGTGCCCTGACTGAACTAGACTAGTCTCTAAACTAGTCATCTCCCTATCTGAAGAGAGTATAGCCGACGGATCCCAGTTCCCTTACTCCGTCAAAAGGCACATCAAATCCTCATATGGGTCCAAACTTGTCTGCCCTGTCCCGAAACATTCGGGCCGTATACGTATGAGCCTGCCAGAGTGGTAGCCCTATATCTACCTATACTACCGAAATGTGCTTAACCCAGGTATAATTCCCATCTATCAGATATTCTACAATATTATGATCAGCGTGCATAACAATCCCAAAACACTACGGCGGCGGCGGCGGTAAGTTCATGGCTCAGGCGGGTACTTTGAAATGGTTTGGTTGAAACAATTATAAGACACTTCTCAATAAGCTCACATCCTAAACCCCACCTAGACTACCACATATTCCAGATAAATTTAGACACACAAACAAGCAATACACACAGACATCATCCATACAATCACACTTACCTAGACTTTTGGCATACCCGGCCTGCATATTAGCTCACAATCACAACATTCAAATTCCACACACATTCCAATCCATTTTCACTCTCAAAACATATATCGATCACACCACATTTCTGAACTCTACACATCACACTTATTCACGCACCACCACATCATTTTCATTAAACTTGCCATTGTAACCCGCGTAAACATACCTCAGGTCCAATCTCACTTTCACTTACCACATCGTACTATCTCATGCTCAATCACTTTCTCAGCCAGCGTAAACACGCCTCAAGCCTACTGATCGCGACCCGCGTAAACATGTTTTAGATCCGATCCTAATTTCACTTTCTTTCATCAGCCCGCGCCAAATGCGATAGGCCTACATGATCGCAACCCGAGCTAAAAACGCCTCGGTCCGATCCCACAGTCATATCACGACCTACGTAAACACGCCTCAGGGATTTAGTAATCACACGAACATACTCACATGCCATATATTTTATCTATACCATGCGTAAACACGCCTCAGGACTTTTTAGTGATCACACGAACATCGCACGCTTCAAATCTCACACGTGCACATGCTCGAGCATTAATTAAATGCACAAAATCGCACCCAATTCAACCACTTCAATTCATCTACATCACAAACATACAACCAACACACAATTTGCCATTTTTCACATAAAAAACTATGGCATATCAATCCCAGCACTTCACGGCACTTTTGCACAATTATGAGCCGGATCAAACAGCCCAATCCACATACCAAATAGCACATTCCAGCATCTAAATCAGCCAAATCCAGCCCTCTATCAGCCTCTAAATTTCCACCAAAACATCCAAATTTCACCCCTAAAGCCCGCTAATCAAAATCAACCCCTAAACTATACCAAATCGTATCTAAATGGGTCCGATAATACACGATATGCTAGGCGAGGGTTAGATTGCAACTTACTTGGAATTTCCAAACAAGATCAACCTATCCAAGGTTGATTAGGCGGCGAGCATGGTGGCTATGGCGGCGATCGGCGAGACTGCGACGATCAGCAACAGCGGTGGTGGCTCGGCTTGGGCCAGCCTGTCCACGACCAAGAGAGAGAGAGGGTAAGCCGAGAGGGAGAAGGGGACGGCGGCGGTAGCGTGAGGCGATGAGGGCTTGGTTTGGTGGTAGGACCGGTAGCGATGGGCGGACGGCGGCACGGCCAAGAGGAGAGGGCGGCGTTTAGCGGGGGAGAGGGAGAGAGAGAGAGAGTTTCCGTGAGAGAGAGAGAGAGAGAGAGAGAGAGAGAGAGAGAGAATTTGGTCTATAAAAATCCAATAATTGAGCCCTTTAGTGTGAAATGACCATCTTGCCCTTCTCTCACATTTTCAATCAATGGCCGAGATTCGTTCTTATCCTGAGATTGACGGCTACGATCTAATCTTTTCCAAAAATATCCAAGGGCAAAATTGTCCATTTCTAAAGCTATGGAAAAATGACCAAAATGCCCTCCCCTATAAAACTTGGCCTTAATAAGCTTTTAAGGGTAAAATGGTCACTTTCCATTCTTTCATCAAAATTCAGTTTTTCTGAAGAATTCAGGAAAATTCAAGGCTGAACATTCCAATAATAACGTTGTCCAAATGTCTTGTCGTGACTTCCTAATTTTCCAATGCCCAAATTGGTTTCTAATTAAAGACTGAATTTTAAGTAACGTGACTTGAGCGTGTCTCAAACTAATGGACAGCTTTTGCAAAAATTCGCATATCCGACCCGTGACTGATACTAAATCAAGTCACGTGCAAGTTTATTCGAATCGTGATAACCTCAGTTGTCATGTAACCGCGAGAATCGATCGCTAGTTTCGTCGGGCACGATCGTTCGGTATAGGTTCTGGATCGTTCGTCAACTCACCTCGTGATCAAACAGAATCACCCGTGATCCACTCGTAAGATAGTGACAAATCGGCTCATAACTATCCTAAAATCAGCCTACATTGGCTCAAAATGTCACATCGACAACTCTATGGTCGAAAGTCGGTTCACGATCGAATTTCTTTAGTCGCAGGAATTTAAATCCCTAATTATTCTTTTTCTAATGATTAGTATCCCAGTAATAATCAGTTCCGGGCGAGATCTAACTACAAGTACGTTCATAAAATCATTCATTTCATAAATCTCAAATGGGTAAATTTCGGAATGTCACAGCAGCCACCACCATCGTCGTCCGCCACCGTGTGGTCGTCGGCTGCCGCCCCTCCTTTCCTGCCTAAGCTAGCCTAAGACTTCGTGTAAGTCGCACTCTAAACTCTATTTAGGATTTCGGGTATCGACGGATGTGATTAAGGGCTGAATCGAGTTAACTAGTATAGGTTTAGGGGCTATTTAGGGGTTGTTTAGGCGTTAATCTAGTGGACTGATTCGTGGACTTGAATTGGCTGATTTGTGGGTGCAAATTTGTGATGTTTTGGGACTGATTTGATGCTGAGATAAGTGCTGGAAATTGGGGATTGAAATGACAAGCATATGATCCGATTTGGAGATGATTTGAGTTGGTTTGGTATGTTGTGATGTGGTTGTGTTGTGGTGCATGTTATGGCTCGAAATAAGGTTGGAATATTGAATTTGTGGCTGTGATTGTGGGCCCGATGGTGGCCTTGAATGCTCATTAGTTTGTGAAATATTTGATTGAATGGTGAGTTATTGTGTGCACGCATGGGCTGAATTGAATAAATCATCAATTGGCTATGTTTGGGCTTTAATTAAGCATGTGAAATGCGTGAAGTTTGATGGGTGCATGAGCCGAAATTAATCGGCTAGTAATTAAGTATGTTGGTGTGTTAATTGAGCGAGTGATTGAATGAGAAAGTGTATGAAATGTCGTGCATGGGATCACAAAAATCCCTGAGGTGGTATCATTATGCAATGAATTGTGCCGTCCTGAGGTGGTACTATTACATGGAACGATACCTGGTATTACCGGAAGACTGCCAACCTGAGGCAATACCATTATGTGGGTTGTGCAGTAAGTGGTAGGTATTGAGCCTGAGGCGATACCATTATGAGGGCAAGATACATAGCCTAAGGCGGTACTATTACACGGGCTAAGAAGTGTTGTGAATATAAGATGGTTGCAATGAACCTGAGGCGGTACTATTACGCGGGTCACTAGCGAGTCGATAGTAAGATGGTCGCAGTGAACCTAATGCGGTACTATTATGCGGGTCATTAGCGAGTCAAGAGTAAGATGGTCGCAGTGAACCTGAGGCAGTACTATTACGCCGGTCACTGGCGAGTCAAATAATAATGTGATGGGGCATGAATGAGTATGTGAAATGTATTTGGAATGTGCATGTGGTTGGGAATTGTATTTTGTGAATAACCTGCAGATTGTGCATATTAAGAGCCTAAGTACATGAAATTGTGCGCTTGTGATGTGCTTAATTGAGTATTGTGGTGTTTGAACTTATCTGGAGATACGCGTTAGCCTAGGTGGAGTTTAGGGTGTGTACTTTCTGAGAAGTGTTTCACGGTTGTTTCAACCAAACCATTACAGAACCCCCGCCTGAGCCATGAACCTTTCGCCATTACCGCCGCAACGTTTTGAGATTCCGATGCACACCAACCATAATGTTATAGAGTATCTGGTAGACGATAATTTGACCTGGATCAAGCACATTTCGGTAGTTTGGGTAGATATAGAATTACCTCTTTTGCAGGCCTATACTTACACTGCCTGGATGTTACGAGATGGGATGAATGAGTTTAGCCCCGTCTGTGGTTTTGATGTTCCGTTTGACGAAGAAGGGGACTGGGACCCGTTGGCTATACCCCCTCCCAATAGCGAGATGACTAGCTTGAAGACTAGTCTAGCTCAATCAAGGCATCAGCATGTCCCTGCAGCACCTGAGACGACAGTACCGGAGCCGGATCCGGAGCCTAAAGAATCCCAGACAGGATATGATCCAATGGATGTAGATCTAGGTGTAATACCCGAGATAGAGCCGAAGGAGGAGTATGAGGAGGCCCCTAAGGAGGAACCAGAGGCAGAGGAGGAGGATGAACCAGCAGTCGAGCCAGAGGAGGATGAACCAGCAGCCGAGCCAGAGGAGGATAGGGAGGAGTTTGATGAGGAGGAGCGGATCGAGATCCCTATAGAGTCGGGGGATGAGGATAACCCGATAGAAATTGAAGCCGACTCGGAGTCTTCGGATAAGCATATGCTTGATGAGGTTTCATATGAGGATTCTGAGGAGAGCGAGTCAGAGTGGACGCCATCTAGGAGGCGTAGGGGTTAGTTTTGGAGGTGTTCCTTTTTCGGTGTAGTGTTTATCCAGGCTACTGATCTTTTGTGATGTCAGTGGTTTGTAGTTTAGGAGTTCGATGTGTATATTTTGCTTGACATATTGTAAATGGCAGTTGTGATATAAGTTTGAATTGTAAATGGATATTGTATATATATCGAGATATGGTTTTATGTTTGGTGATTTGACAATTTATTTCTCCCTGGTACTCCAATTTTATTGTCTGGGTTTCTATTATTGTTTCGGCCGCAATAAACTCTGACGTGATCGTTTGGGTCGACAACGTATTTCTAGGACGTCACACTTATCCGACCGAGCTAGAGGGATGTCGCGTGCTTGATGGAATTCGAGGCGTGACAAGATAACTAGGGTAGATGGAATTAGCATTTAAAAAATTATTTCTTCTCTTATACTTCTCCAAGAACTATTTGATTCATGTGCAATCACCAATCCCATTATATGCAATTTCTTTTGAAATTAATTGAAGCATTTTTTTCACCTCTAATTCTAATTTGTCTTCTAATCATTGTTGAATTCTGTAAACTGAAATTACCTGACCTTTTTGTGAGATTTTGTCTCCTCATAATATTGGCACTCAAAGACTGTAATACAATACATCCACATTTAGTTATTGCAAAAGTTAGCATCAAATTAACTAATGAAGGGGAAAGGAACAAAATTCAATCTGATATGAAGAGAACATGAAAAGAATTAGAACTCACACTGCACTTTGATTTCTTGCCTGTTTTATAACAAATAATTTAGATCAGTACTAAAGTGACAAGTCTAAATCCTTATCCTTTTCGCGATAATTCAATTTCTAGAGCTTTCCAAACCCTTGCTTGAAGATTAAGTTATTTAATGACAATAATAGAGACCCGCGCATGGCACGGGCTTTTTGACTGGTTATAATTAAAGGAGAGCATGATGGTAATTGCAAAAATACACAGATTGTTAAGGTTTATTTAATTTTTCTCCATAAAATTTTTTACAGTTTCATTTGATATAATTTTATTACTGGCCACAAAAAAGAATAAAGCCAAGATGGCCAATATAGTAATGTCAATATGAAGATGTAAAGCGTAATTTTAAAAGCACGGGATACAAAATTTAAAGTACCCCCAGTTCAAGATGGAAAATACTAGATTTCCCTAAAGAAAATCTGGCAATATTCACTTTGTTTTGCCCCAAATTACTCAAAACTTTACCATATGGATTCAATTAGATGTAAATCAGCAACACCAACAGATAGTACTTAAAAAAGAGAGATCGGTCTTGCCTTCAAAGCTAAATTTCCTACATAAACAGTTGTATACTGAGGATTTTTTTCTGGAGCATCACTGTTTGTGGCCTCCTTACCATCCTCTGCAATGAAAAAAAAAAGAGAGTAGATGATACGTGATGCAATCTTGTAAAAGAGAATGCCTATAACAGTAGACGATACAATGACTCGGGCAGCAAAACTTAAAATGCTTGTGCCTTCGAGCATCGCATATCAACCAAGATGAATCCAAGAAACTTCTGTTCCAAATAACGGCTAACATGATGAGCCATTGGTTAGCTCCACCACACTTTTGGCATCAGAGCTCTGCTTCTCTTCAATGCCACCACCACCAGCACCCTTTGTTGCCCAATTACTACGTATCTGTCTACTGCCAAGCCATTTCCCTGAAATATAAACCGAAATTAACTCGACTTTACATGGAGACGGTAGAAGGAACTAGCCATCATGTTATTACCAGGGAAGACTGTTCAATTTTCTGGCATTTCGCCGAACCGATGAACTGCCACTATACTTGTAAAATGTGAGTTTGAAAAGTCAAAATGGGGGAGAAGAAAAAAAAAAGCAAAGAAAGAAAAAGAGAGGGAGAGAGAAAGAGAATCAAAAGAAAGAAGAAGAAGAAGAAGAAGGAGGGGTTTCACATACAGTCGGATCAATTACATATCGCAATGCTCGTGGGTGTCCACACCCTTCGTTCGTTCAATAGGAGAAGTTTTTGGAATTCAAGCTTAAATTTGAAGTATTGTGAAATTTCGAGCCACCATCCATGGCTACAAAGTTTTTGAAAGAACACCATATCTAGCCGCGGAGGTCGTCCCTCTATCTTTGGATGAGAGGCCGTCCATGGACGACCGCTACTCTGCATCTCCATATCTATGGGTGAGTGCTCGCGGCCAAGACTTAGTCGCCGGGACAACAAAGAGGGTTGACGTGGAGGTCGGCCTGGACGCGGCGATCAACCATCGCTCAATAGCCAAATCTGCTCTACTGCTCAACAGCTTTCAGCTCAAGTCTTGGCTCATCCACGGCTGCCGACGATGAGCTCAACAGCTTTGCTGTGGATGGTGGTGGCCAAGGTGGGATGGTGGCTCAAGGATGGTGGTAGCAGGGACTTGGTGGTGGAGATAAACAAGCCAAGATGGAGCGGAGGTTGAAGATGGAGGAGGAAAAGAGAAATAATTTTTTTTAATTTCCAAATTAATATATGTGTCAAGATCTAATTAGTTATCAATAAATAAGCACACGTCACGGCAGCCGTTGACGTGACGCTTACAAACCACTGAATATTTTCCCATGAATGACATCTCAAGAAGTAAAAGCCATGGCAAAAGCTCGACTCAATAAGAGAAATTTGCTTGATCCATAAGAAACCCAAGTTAATCAATATGTGGTTTTATTTTCATGCAAAAGTTTAGGAGATTGAATCCGGTGAACAAGGGGATGATAAAGAGTGATTCCACGTTATGCTTTTCCTCTCCCGGTGATCATCATGCCGTTCTTTATTATATGCATTAGCCCTTTGCTTCCACCTGAAGAATTTAGAAAAGAAATTTGAAGTGTTTTAGTATTGGTTCGTATCATCAACGCTGGCGATAAATCTTTTACATTTAGAGTTATCAGCATGGGCCAGCTGATTCAAATATATTGAAAGGAAATATCATGTCTCTCTTTTTCTTTGTCCTTTTCTTTTCCGGAAGGCAAAGGCAAGAAACAATGTAAAGAAGCATGCGTAAAACTGCAAAACGAAGACAGATTTCATCTCTCTTCTCCTTTTGCTTTTCTTGGATAGACCATGAAACGTACAAATGACAAACACAAAGCGAACAACAAGGTTTTAGATTATCGAAAGCGAGAACGGTTAGTTTTGGTGTTGCTGTAGTTCGATTATCGAGAAAATTAAAAGAAGGTATGAGATGTCAACAAGTGATTGACTGCAATTTGATCTTGTGGTAATAACAAGTATTATAGTAGGCTACAAATTCTTTCAATTGAGGAAATAAATCGACTTAATCTGCAATCAAGGGGGGTCGTTCTAACGAAAAGAAGTGGGTAATTATGGGGATATTAACATGGGACGCAACTCCAATCCGACCTTTGTGACAATACTTATTGACCGTTAAAGTAAGTTATGAATCCTCTCGAATAAGGGATTAAAATCGATTGAAATTACGATCAATAGCAGTTGCTCTAGGGGAAAAACTAGCTTCAATGTGGCGAAGTTTCAACATCTATGGACTGTCCACAGCCCAACCTTTACACACGGCCCATTATGGGCACCAATCCGCTAAGTGTAGGACTTTGTCAGAATTTCAAGGCCTAGAAGGCGTAAAAACGAATTTGGACCGGTACATTTGATGAAATCCTGGTGGAATGCACACGGTTTTTACCATTGGAATGGTCCATTTTCGATTAGTACATACGCTACACTGAGGAAATAATTTCTCTCTCCGCAAGATACAGTCAATCTCAATGCTAAAACTAAGTCTCTCTTTGCTGAAACTCGGCAATCGGCATGGCAATTTGACCATGAAACTTCATGGAAGATGGGATTCAAGTGTGTACGCATATTACAGCAGTGCATTTCGTGGGCATCACAGTCGCTTAACATGGATCTTCTTTCCGTGTTTGTGTTTCCTAAGCTCATTGTCGTCGAGGGAATTGAGGAAAACTTGTGAGAGAACTATACAAAAATGAAATAGCTTCAGTGTTGAGAGATTGAGATTAATAGAGAGAGGGAAAATAGAGTGACGGTGTTTGTAAGAGCGACTTGCTTCTTTAGTTGTTCATCCATGGTCAGTATTCTCAGCCTCGGAAGGAAGATGGAAGCGACTAGTACAGAATCCAGCGAACGTTCGTTTATCTGTTTGATGAAAGTTACTGCCTGTCCATAACTATGTTCCTTATACAAAAGCACATTCGCACGTCCTCCGCTAAAAAAGATTATGAATTTTCTTAAGACAATCAATCCATCCTCTCTTGATTATGGTGTTAGTCATTTCAAGCATCGATTAGCGATACAAGCCAACACCGATGAGTGTGCAAGTTTATAACATCCCCAAATCCCAATTCAAATGTGAGAGACCTTATTGAGTGATTCATATTTAAACACTAACCTCCCAAATGGTCACCACCTTATATGATTACCTAGAGTACTCTTTTTGGGACGTTTGGCCCACGTGGACTGAGCCAGTTACGTACATATTAGTCGAAAGAGCATTACGAGGCCTATTAGTAGTGATTTACAAAGTCGGTATACTAAGTGAGATGGGATTTTTGCAAGTGGCCAGCTGTTTAAACAAATTGGACCAGTTTAATATCTAATAAGAGTCCGTCATATTACTTAGTATATCAAATTTGTTGGTAAATCTTAGTATGCACAGCATTTCTCTGATTGAAATATAGATAGACATGACTTTTTGATGGCTAGCTCGTTCCTTTTCACATATTATGTCTGTCCTAATCATGTTGATCATCATTTTTATTCTCAAATTTGAGCCTACGAGACCATTGATAATTTGTCTGTCTGAATATAATATACATGGCCAACAAAAATGCCCGTGACAATAATCAAGCTCAGGAGACTTACATTTAGCCCATTTCCAGCTTAATCTGATCCAACCTGTTTTTAGGCTGATTTGGTCCTGTATTACTTTCTATTAAGCTAATTTATTTGAAGTCACAAGCCCGAATCGAATTCTTAGAGTATATTAAGTATAATTAAATCTAACATGAGCAAATCGAGCTCTTGTGCATTTTTGCTGATTCATTGAACAAAGGATACACACATGAACAGGGCACCGGCCCGCACTCGTGACAACATCTTGTAGAACACTTTCTGATGTCCGTCGATGTTGTCAGTTGCTTCAAAACAGAAAGTGTTTCAATGAAGGAAAGCGTGTAATATATAAAATACGTATACTGGTTCTTGAGATGATAGTATAAATTTCATTTGCTAAATGTGTTTATTATTCATCATTCTTGAGATAAGATAAGAACCGTCCTATGTAAGTGGAGAAAGGAGGTTGCCAAAAAAGTAAATAATTGATCAAATATAGGTTAAACATTTATCTAATGACAATAGTGCCACTAAATTAACGCTAACAATGTCGGAAGGGACTAAAGCAGGTGACAGAAACAGAGTGAGCTAGTGTGCTGTTTCCCAATCAGCTCCCCTATTTCCAAAGCATGCGGTATTTCGATGTGATCAGCTAAGCCGACATGAGCCATCAGGAGCTTGCCTCCTCATCTTAGTTGCTTTGCATGATAACTTCCTTGACACCGGATAGCAGTATAAACCAACATTTCCACCCAAACCTCACTGATGATTGTTGAGCGTCAAAGAAGCGACAACAACTTGATTTAATGGAAGAAATTTTTTAAGGTGAAACAATCGCAACTCGCGCAAAAAAATAAAGAGGATAGATAAAATTTTCTGACTCAATATATTTCACTCAGATTTCACTCTCATAAAAAAATTACAAGACTTCCCTATTTAAAGAAAAGTTACATGACCTTTATCTTTTCTAAAATATAACTAGAAAGAATATCTCATAATATCTTATATTATCTCTTAATATCTAACCACATCTCTTAATATCTCACTATATATCTAAAAAAATAATTATTTCACCTAAAAACACGAAAAATCAAAATATGAAAATATAAACAGACTCAAAAAAGGAAACAAGTATCAACAAATTTAGTTTAATTTTTAACACTCCCCCTTAAATCAAATTCTCTTCCATTGATCACTCCAAGCAAGCTCTTGAACTTTCGAAAAGCATCGATCTTGAGAGGTTTAGTAAAAATATCCGCTACTTGATCTCCGGTCTTCACATAAAATACTTCAACTTCATTCTCTTTAACATGTTCTCGGATGAAGTGATATCGAACATCGATATATTTATTTCGTTCATGACAAACTAGATTTTTGCCAAAGCAATAGCAAAAACATTATCAACAAAAATCTTCGTTGCTTTCTTCTGCTCCATAAGAATATCTTTGAGTAGTCTTCTCAACCATATTGCATGACAAACACATGAAGATGCAGCTACATATTTAGCTTCACATGTCGACAGAGTAATATTTAATTGCTTCTTTGATGACCACGTGAAAGCGGTATCGCATAAGAAAAATACAAATCCAGTGGTGCTTTTTCAATCGTCGATATCTCCACCATAATCACTATCCGAATAAGCTCGAAGTTTGAAAGATTCAGAGCAATAATAGTGTAAGCCATGAGAAATAGTACATTTGATGTACCAAAGTATTTTCTTTGTAGCTTTAAGATGAGATGATTTCGGCTTCTTCATGTATCGACTCACAATTCTAACACTATACATAATATCCGGTCTTATGCATGTCAAGTATCTTAAACTCCCAATCAAATTTCTATAATATGTCGAATCAACATTGGCAACATCATCAAACTTCGAAAGCTTGGTTCCGCACTCAATTAGTGTATTGACTGACATACAATTCTTCATGTTGAATTTTTCAAGGATATTTTCTACATATCCTTTTTGGGAAATAAAAATCCCATCGACACTTTGCTTCACTTCGATACCAAGGAAATAATTCATGAGACCATTATCAGTCATATCAAATTCTTTCACCATCGATGCCTTAAAAGCATCAATCATCGCCGAATTATTTCCTGTAAAAACAAGATCATCAACATATAAATAGGTGAACAGAATAGCACATTTTTCTTGCTTCAAATAGAGTGCATGCATGGACATTGAGAGAATTCATTCACCTTGAAATATGCATCAATTCTGGAATTCCATGCTCTCAGTGCTTGTTTAAGCCTATAGAGAGCTTTCTTCAACCTCAGTACTTTGTCTTCCTGACCTTTCACAACAAACCCCTTGGGTTGTTCAACATAAATTTCTTCTTCAAGGATGCTATTCAAGAATGCTGATTTGGCATCCTTTTGATAAATCCGCCAATTATTTTGAGTAGTAATGGAAATAATCAATCTAATTGTTTACATGTCACACCCCGAACCTCAACGAGCGCGCGACATCCCGATTCTCGGTCGAATGTGTGCAACTTCCCAGGAAACGTCGTCAACCTATACGAATGCATCAAAGTTAAATCACGGCGAAAACCATTAAGAAAACCCGAACAATAAAATTGGAGACTACTAGGAATAATTAGATCGTCAAACCACCAAACATTTTACTATACCTCAATATAAGCATATATATACAATATCCATTTACAACAACTTATACCGTACCGCCATTTATGCAACCATAAAACAAACGAATGCACACCGAATGATCAACTACGAACCATCAACATACAAAAAGAATCGATAGCCTGGGTAAGCATATACCAAAAATGGGACTCTCCAAAAATCTTTCTCAACCTCGCAAACTAACCCCTACGCCCTTTGGAGGGCGTCCACTCAGACTCGCTCTCCTCGTCACCCTCGTATGTATCCTCGTCCAGCAAACGCTCATCGGACGACTCCGAGACAGCCCCGATCTCTATGGGGTTATCTTCATCCACTGACTCTGGCTGATCCTCAGCCTACTCCTCCTCATCTGAATCCTCTCTGGCCTCCTCTAGCTCCTCTGTGGTCTCGTCCTCCGGCTCATCTACTAGTTCGTCCTCAGGCTCATCCTCTGCTGGCTCGTCTCCGATATCCTCCTCATACTCATCTTCCGGCTCTACCTCGAGTATCCCACCTAGATCTATGTCCATCGGGTCAAATTCTGCCTGGAACTCTTCCGGCACCAGGTCTGGCTCGCCCACTGAAGAATCAGGTCCTGCCGATGCAAGATGGTGTCCGAACTGAGCTAAGTTAGCCTCTACACTAGTCAATTCCCCATCAAGAGGAGATATGGCCGCAGGATCCCAATCACCAACTCTGACGAATGGCACATCAAAATCACAGATGGGACCAAACTCGTCAATCCCATCCCTAAATATCAAAGCCATGTACGTATGAGCCTGTCAAAGGGGTAGCCCTATGTCTACCCAGACTACCGAAGTATGCTTAATCTAAGTGTGGTTCTCATCTACGGGATACTCTACAACTTCGTGGTCGGTGTGCATGAGAATTCCAAAGTGCTGCAGCGGTAACGGCGGGAGGTTCATGGCTCGGACCATGGCTTTGAAATGGCTTGATTGAAACAACCATGGGACACTTCTCAATAAGTTGTAACGTAAACCCTACCTAGGCTACCACGTATTCCAAACAAGCTCAGACACAAAATCAATCATCACACACAAACAACAACCACACAAATGCACTTACCTGGATTCTTAGCATACTCAGCCTGCGCATTAGTTCACAAACGCAGCATTCAAATCTCACAAATATTTCAAACCACACGCACTTCCCAAACCATACTCGTTTCCATGCCAAAACACGCATCGATCACACCACATTTCCAACCCACATTTCACACTCAATCACGCACTAACACGTCATTTCCAATACTTGCTCAATCACTTTCCCGGCCTGCGTAAACACACCTTAGGCCCACTTGATCGTGCCCCGAGCATCACACGCCTCGGTCCGATCCCACTTTCACTTGTCATACCACACGTTTCATTCTCAATCGCTTTCCTCGGCCTGCGTAAACACGTCTCAGGCACATACGATCGCGCTGTGAGCATCACACACCTCGGTCCGATTCCACTGTCGTATCACAACCCGCGAAAACACGCCTCAGGCTGATTCAATTCCCCACGTAAAAACGCCTCAGGGATTTAGTGATCACACAAACATATTCACATGCCATATATTTTATCTGAACCTCGCATAAACACGTCTCAGGGCCTTTTAGTGATCACACGCACATCGCACGCAGTAAATCTCACACATGTACATACGCGCACTCAGATGCGCCCAAATTAATCAATTCAATTCAGTCACCTCACAAACATACCGCAAGTACACAATTTACCATTTTTCACCACCAAAACTACGGCATATCAATTCCGGCCCTTCACGACACTTTCATGAAATCACGAGCCAGATCTAATAGCGCAAACCACAAGCCAAACATTACATCATAGCACTCAAAACAGCAATTTTCAGCCATCGATCGGCCTCTAAAAATCCACTAAAATTCCCCAAATCCATTCCTAAAGCCTGCTAACCAATTTCATCCCTAAAACTATACTAAACCACGTCTAAACGGGTTCGAAATTACCCAATATACTAGGCGAGGGTTTAGATTGAACTTACCCAAACTCTAGACTAACTCGGCTAGAGTGGAAGCGGCAGTAAGCCGGCAGTCTCACGGTGGCGTGCGGCGGCGGCAACGATCAGCATGGTGGCGAGCGGCGACAACAGTGATGGCTTGCTCAGCTTGGCCATAGCCGAGAGAGAGAGAGAGAGAGAGAGAGAGAGAGAGTGAGTGAACCGAAAGGGAGAGGGGGACGGCAATGCGGCGGTGTGAGAGTGGGGGCGCAACGACGGCACGGCGAACGGTGGTAGCCGATGGCGGTGTGGCGAACGGTGGCCAAGGGAGAGAGAGAGAGAGAGAGAGAGAGAGAGAGAGAGGAAATGAGGAGAGAGAGTGTGATTTTGGTCTTAAATAATGAACCTCCAATAATTGGTGTCCAAAGCCCCTTAGAAATTACCATCTTGCCCCTCTCTAATCTTTTTTATCAACAGCCGTGATTCGTTCTTATCCTGAGATCAACGGCCAAGATCAAATCTTTTCCAAAAATATCCAAGGGTAATTTGGGAATTTCATAAAATTCCAAGAGCAAAATTGTCCAACTCAAAATTTGGGCAAAATGACCAAAATGCCCTTCCCCTCTAACACTTGCCCTTTATAAACCTCCAAGGGTAAAATGGTCATTTTCCATCCTTTAGCGAAATTCAATTTTTCTGAAGGATTCGGGAAAATCCAAAACTGCACGTTCCAACCATAACGTCGTCCTAACATCCTATCGTGACTTCCTAATTTTCCGATGCCCAATTTGGTCTCTAATTAATAATTAAATTTTATATAACGTAACTCGAGCGTTTTTCAAACTAACATGTGGCTTTTGGGAAAATTCGCCTATTCGACCCATGACTGATACTAAATCAAGTCACGTGCAAGTTCATTCGGATCGTGACGACTTCGATTGTCGTGTAATCGCGAAGATCGATCGCTAGTTCCATCGGGCACAATCGTTCGGCATAGGTTCTGAATTGTTCGTCAATTCATTTCATGGTCAAACAGAATCACCCGTGATTCACTCGTATGACAGTGACGAATCAACCCATAACTATTCTAAGATTGGCCTATATTGGCTCAAAATGTCACATCGACGATTCTATGGTCGAAAGTCAATTCATGATCGAATTTCTCTAGTCGCACGAATTTAAATCCCTAGTTAGCCTTTCCCTAATGGTTAGTATCTCAGGAATGATCAGTTTCGGGCGAGAACTAACTACAAGTACGTTCATAAAATGATACATTTCATAAATCCCAAATGAGCAAATTTTGAAATGTCACAATTCTTTCTCTCTTACAAAAATTTCGTCTTCAAAATTTATAACTCATCCTATTACTCAAATAATTAGGGGTATTGACGTTGTATCAATTCTTCACTTTCCCAAGTTATACCTTCAGTCCCGTGATACTCCCATACAATCTTGACCATCGGGATTGTCTTGTTCCTCAAAACTCGCTCTTTCCGATCCTCAATTCTTATTGGTCTTTCGACATATGACACCTTGTCGTCGACTTCTATCTCTTCATAGTTCAAACGTGAGTTGGGTTCAGTTCGTACTTCATCAACATCGATACGTGAAACACGTTATGCACTTGCGACAAATTTGACGGCAACGCAAGGCGATAAGCTAAATCTCTAATTCTTTCCAACACCTAAAAAGGTCTTACGTACCTCGGACTCAACTTTCCTTTCTTACTAAATCGGGACAATCCTCTCATGGGTGATACCTTAAGAAATACGTGATCCCCTACTTGAAATGCCAAAGGTCTTCACCTTCTGTCTGCATAACTCTTTTGACGGTTCTGTACTGTTTTCAGCCTTTCGTGTATAATCTTTACTGCCTCAACCAAATGTTGGACTAACTCTGGCCCGGTCATGCTCATTTCTCCCACTTCATCCCAACATACGGGCGTCTTACATGTCCTACCATACAGCGCTTCAAATGGCGCCATTTCAATGCTCTGCTAAAAACTGTTAGTATACGCGAATTCCGCTAAGGGCAATTGCTCTTCCCACTTCCTTTGAAAATCAAATATACATGCCCGAAGCATGTTCTCTAAGGTCTTAATCGTCCTCTCAGACTGACCATCCGTTTGTGGATGATAAGCAGTACTAAACTGCAGCTTCGTTCCCAATGCCGTCTACAGACTTTTCCAAAAATTAGCGGTAAATCTGGGATTAGGGTCCAACGTAATCGTTACTGGTACCCCGTACAATCGAACTATCTGTTGCACATACAAATCCTATTGCTTGCATAACTCCGAAATAGATGTTGATCTAGAGTAACGGGAGGAGACGGCCAATCCTTGCCTCGACCTGTCTTTGGCCATTTTGATCCAGCTGATCCCACCACACTATGAGCTCTTTCTTGGGAGTGGAAAAGAATTGGACATCGGCTCTCCCCATCATATACAAATTGAGACTAACGACCAACCTAATTTGCCATGGGCCAACAAAAGAAAATAAATGAATCGCATAACATGAGGGATAAAAGCTTATTCTATCGAGAACCATGGCAAACACAATGTCACACGCATGAAAAGTGAGGCTCGCTTTTAATCTAGACAGTTTAACAAGGTGAAGCTAAGAGGGTAATCTGATCATCGCAGTCTCGCATTGGTGTCAGGTCCTCTTAACTCCGACTCAGTCAAAAGAGATATCCTATAGTCACGCGGTCTCGCGGACAAGGATAAACACTTACGACACCAAGAAAGAACTTTCGGGGAGAAGAAAGGCAACCTCTACATAACAATCTTGCGTTCAAAGTTGTATCTTTATTAACACCATCCTAAAATGTCCTATCACGGCCCAGGTCCAATAGCATGGTTGTGTGTGCAGCAGTGTAGTGCTAAAACATCTAAAGCATCCACAACAGTTTATAAGCAAACAATGCTTCAAGCATCCGAAAAAATAAACATTCATTCCCAAAATCTCAAACCTACAAAATAAGGGGTCAATGGCAAGAACAATCACGTTAGGGATGTATTTGAACATGATAAATGACCTAAGTCCACTAACAAGTCTCCAGTGGAATCGCCAAGCTGTCACGACCTTCTCGAACCGACCTCGTCGCCTAAGGGGTTTGGCTAATGGATTACTAAGTTAAACTTAACTCGAGCTCTCCCAAACTCATACAAATTCGTGACTTAAGTTCAAGTTATTAACATGCAAACCAATTTCATCTAGGAGTCTCACTAATCAATTTGGTGGGTTGATTAGACGCTCAAGTGAAGCACGGGAGAAATACTTCACTTTTACGAACTAGAGATTCGATGGATACGGGGACTTGATTATACTAATTGACCAATTAGTGCCCTTTCAGTACCTAACCTTGTTCAATTACCACCTAGTATGTTCACACTAATTGAGAGTCTCAAAATTCCAAGCTAAAGGAAGCAACAACCAACATGCGAGTCTAACGTACCTAATCAACCACAAGCGAAGATAAATTAAACACGCAATTCAAGACGCGAAAAGTCAAACATGGCACTAATCACACAAAAAGGGGCAAGCAAAGGTAAATTTCAAAGCCCAAACAATGTTTTTTGATTTTCCAAATTTTTGGAATTTTTCTGATTTTTTAATTAACTTTAATGTTTTTTCAGACTTTTAATATTTTTTTTTGGATTTTTAAACATTTTCGAATTTTTTTGGAATTTTTAATATTTTAATATTTTTATTAATAAAATAAAATTCTTGACCGAGTCCCTTGACCCGATCCACCCAACACTTGACTCGAGTCTCTTTAACCCGCCTGAGATCTTTTTCCTATTTCTTTTCTGATTTTTTTTATTATTTTCTCTCTCTTCTTCTGAAACTCCCGAATGCACTCTCTTCTCTCAAAACTCTCGAATGCACTCTATTTTCTCCCGAAAACTCCCGAATACTCTCTCTTATCCCAAAAACTCCCGAACACACTCTCTTTTCTCCTGAAACTCCCGAATGCACTATCTTCTCCCAAAAACTCCCGAATGATTTCTCTTTTCTCAAAACTCCCGAATACTCTCTCTTCTTCCAAAACTCCCGAATGCTCTCTCTCTTCTCCCAAAACTCTTGTATGCTCTCTCTTATCCCGAAACTCGCGATGCACTCTCTTTTCTCCTGAAACTCCCGAATGCACTCTCTCTTATCCCAAAAACTCCCAAATGCACTATCTTCTCCCCAAAGCTCCCCAATGCACTCTCTCTTCTCCATAAACTCTCGAATGCACTCTCTTCTCCCCAAAACTCCCCAATGCTCCAAAGTAACCGAAACCGTCCATCTTTAACCCACACCCCTCCAAGCAAATCCAATAGGCAAATTAGCATTGAAAGTTGAGAAAACATAAGATTGACCGTGGGAGCTTCAAACCGCAAGACAGCACTGATAAATATTTGCCCACGACCAACTCAGGAAAATCACATAATATGCCATGAAATGAAGAGGAAGCACAATATTAGAGACCAATCATCAAGCTTAAGACAAATAGAGCAAAAATGGTTCAAAGAGCTCGTGGACTGTTTTAGGTGACAATGATTTCGAACTTCCTTTAGACATTACGACGAACAGGTGGTGTCTGAGTTGAAATATGCGTTCTGGCGCAATATTTAGGACATGTCGTGGGTCAACCATGATGCATACAGGTTTGAATGTCCACATTTCATGACAACTTTTTTCTCATTCACTAGAAATCGTTCAAAATCCCAATAGACCCAACTCGGCATTTTAAATGCATATTTATCTCCTTTGGGACTTTTTGTTGAACAGGACGTTAGCGGCTAAAGGAATGGAGCCACAGATCCAATTTTGGCGAAGTTTATGATCGATTTTTGATGTATAACGTTTAGACCATCTTCACTGAGTGTCAAACAAATGTTTGCCTCGGTCAATGGGGCCGGGCGATCGCCAAATGGACTCGGCGTGCTCAGCAATCGAGAGGCAAAGGAGAAAAGCGGCCAAAACGAGGGAAAGCTATGGAAACCCACCTAGTTTGTGATCGACCGAGACGAAGCGCGACGACTGGAAGTTTGGCGGGACCGACGGCAACTCGGGCGGCCCTCCGGCATCGCACGGCCTCTGCATTGCATGTCGACGTTCTGTTTTGCTCTCTGGCTTTCTTATCCCTCTCTCTGTTCTCCCTGATGCCCCCCCCCCCCCCCCCTCTTCTTTTCTTTTTTGTCTTACCTTTTAACGCCGAGAGAAGGAGGAGTATCTCTTCTCTTCCTCTCTTCTTCCCCCCGGCGACACTCACCATTCCATTTCCTGCTCAAAGACGCCTTCGATCAGAATGCCCTCTCTATTTGTGCTCATGTCATCAGCCAGTCCTCTCCTTGGGGGTTGAATCACGCCCGTTTCTTTGCTAAAACGGCTGTGGGATCTCTTAGGTCCTTGCGCCGTCAAGGAGCAGCACTGCACCACTGCTTCCCGCTTCTAGAATCGTAGCTTCAGCCTTCTCGTGCAAAGCACACCTCCGTTTTGTTTGTTCCGGCTTCTGGCTTCTGCGTTCTGCTTCTGCTTCATCTTCTTCATTTTGCTTTTTTTTTTAGGTCAGTGCAAGATACAGGGCCAGTGGAGTGGGCTAGAGTTAACTAATTCAATGCTAGCCTCTCTCTCTCTCTCTCTCTCTTTTTAAACAAGGAAAGCATGTTCTAATATGCCTTATTAATGCAAATGCACCTAAAGTCTATATGCTAATTAATTTAATGAAATTTTTTTGTTTAGGGGTTAAAAATTAAACCCTAATTTTTTTATACGATAAGACCCTAAATGATTTAGCAAAATTTAGGTGTCAACAGCCTCTTAAGGTTTGAAGGCGAATCTTCTGAACTTTCTGAACTCCTTGATGTGTGTTTTGAAGAATCTCCCATGCCTCTTTAGCGGTAGTGGCATTCGAAACTTTTTCGAACATGGACTCATCTAACGCTTGATAGATGATCGACATGGCATATTGATCTTTCGTTCGAACCTTCTTCAAGGCATTCCTTTGATTTTGGTTCAACGCTACTTCATCCTCTGGCTCATCATAGCCAGTGTTAACAAGTTCCCATACACCGTAAGTGCTGAGTAGAGCTTTCATTCTAACAGCCCAGTTACCATAATTTTCTTTAGTAAGACAAGGATATTGAAGAGGAAGTTGATTGTTCATTGAGGCCATGATCATGAACCATAAGCTCTAATACCAATTTGTTGAGCGTTAGAGATGCGGCAACAACTTGATTTGATGGAAGAAATTTTTGAAGGTGAAACAATCGTAACTCACGCAAAGAAAAGAAGACGATAGATAGAATTTTCTGACTGAATATATTTCACTCAGATTTCACTCTCATAAAAAAATTACAATACTCCCCTATTTAAAGAAAAGTTACATGACCCTTATCTTTCCTAAAATATAACTAGAAAGAATATTTCACAATATCTTATATTATCTCTTAATATCTAACTATATCTCTTAATATCTTACCATAGGGAAGAGCTGCAGTTCCACCGGCATCAATAGCATCATTGGATATCCAATCATGATACTTCTAGGTGAGGAACAATTCAATTACCTATAACTTTTTTTCGTTGTCATTCTGGATTAATATCATTTTTCTTTTGAAGCGGTAGATGCATAGAATTCGATGCAAGGAAATATGACTTTGGGATAATCCTAAAATAAATGGGCCTTACATTCTTCTACTAGCTGCAACACTGATGAAATATTTTGGCCTGACTTATCATGTAGGATGTAAATAAAATTATTGCTTGAAGCTGGGAAATGTGTTCTTATCAGTCTCTGATCATCACATTCTTCCTTCAAAATCTGCATACACTAATGCGCAGCGTTTCAGTTCTTAGTGAAGTGATTTTTCTAAAGAAAGGGTCGCTCAAGACACATGTTCTGAGTGAATTCATGGAGGGCCAGGAACTGCGAACTCTAATATTCTTCAGCCTCATCTGCCAAATAATACTTGTTTGTCTGGGTGACCGCCGAAAGTACTTCCAAATGTTTCTATCAGGGCACTCACTTGGTTGGCCTACTTGATGGCAGACTCAGTGGCTTCATATGCGCTCGGGATGATAACAAATAATGCAACACTGAAAGACAATCAATGAGTTCCAAAATATCTCATTGAAAACATTACAATGACAACGTTTTGGGCGCCATTTCTGTTGTTGCATCTGGGTGGTCCTGATAGGATCACAGCTTATTCTCTGGAAGACAATGAGCTATGGTCGAGGCATTTGTTAACCCTGTCTAACCAGACGGTTGCGATTGTTGTCGTCTTCTCCAATGCATGGCATGATTCCAGGTTTTACAAACTTTCCTTGCTGATGATGGTCCCTACTCTCATTAAGTATGGTGAAAGATCATGGGTGCTATGGGCTGCTAGCAGTGACCACTTCAAAGACTTTAGTCCGGACCTCCAACCCGATCATTGTTCCAGGATCATGGAAGAATACAAACTGAAAGAGGCCGAGGGTTACAAAATCATACCACTTACAGTGAATGAGGTACGTAAAGTGATGAGAACACATGTGGAAGCAGATCTTGGATCTTCGGAGAATCAACATAAGAATGAGGAACTGTATGAGCATAGTAAGTTTGAACTCCTCGCAGCCAGAGGCTTGGTGGACATTTTCATGCGTATTTTTGCAGATCTTTTGCTCAGCTTCAAGGACTATGACACTAGCCGGTCAGTTCTCATGGACAAAAATTTTCTTGTGGTTCACAGAGTTATTGAAATTGAACTGGGCTTTCTTTATGATTTGCTATACACAAAAGCATTGGTAATCTATAATCATTTCGGCCTCCTCCTCCGTTTCTTTAGCATCACTGTAACATTCATCGTCTTGATACTTTTCACTTTCACTCACAAGAATAAATTCTTATCAAACTCACTGTTTGATATCAACCTCACCTATGCATTGCTAGTGGTGGCGCTTTTACTTGAGATATATGCAATGTACGAGCTTCTTTTATCGGACTGGATGGCGTGTTGCTGATTAACCACAAACGCTTCAGCTTCCTTAAATTTATAAATTGGTTTCAACCGCTGCACAAAAAGCGAAGGTGGTCGAACTCGATCGGTCAATACAGCCTACTGAGTGTCTCCCTAAAGGAAAAACAATCATCAGCTTGGCATAGTGTTCTGGGGTTCCTGCGCATGGATTCAATACCGGCTGTGCAGAAGCACCTCTATCAGAGCCATGTGAAGGTGACTGATGACTTGAAGGGGTTCATCTTCAAGCAACTCATCCCAGATGATCAAATAAGAGACGCAAAACTCCCATTCCCATGGACTAGCAGGGGAATCCATGCTCTCGAAAGGAATAACCAGTCGGTTAGTCTTAAATGGAGCATCGAATTGGAGTTTGCGGAGAGCATAATTGTTTGGCACATTGCTACTAAAATATGCTACCAACTCAGAGATCCCCCTAGTTGGGAGAACTTTGCTGATTCAAAACATGATGAAATTACCAAGTGCTTGTCCCAATACATGATATATCTTCTAGTTATGTACCCTAAGTTGTTTCCTAGAGAAAGCACCCCTATCATATACCAGGACACTTATGCTGCGGCCATGCAGTTCTTTCAGCAGAAGAAGTGGGAAAGACATCACAGATTTGACATGAGTAAAGCTTGCAGAGAGTTGCTTGATCAAGTGAAGACCAAATACAACTTGACCGTTCCAAATGGTCAGAGAAGCAAGAGCAAATTCTTGTTGCATAATGGATGTCTTCTCGCATTAAAGCTGCACGCCATTGATAATGGAAAGAAAAGATGGAGAGTTATCAGCGGGGTTTGGATCGAAATGTTGGCTTATGCGGCAAGTAAATGTGACACAGTGTCATGCACGGCAATTAAGACGAAGAGGGGAGCTGTTAACTCATGTCTGGTTTCTGTTGACTCATTTTGGCCTTACGGATTACTTCAAATTAAATAGTGTCCCGGCGATAGTTGACATGACCGTCAAGTGAGAGCGATAACTGATGCGGGAGCATCCGACCTAGCTCCGTCGAACAATTTGGAGCCATCGATGCTTATTCAAGCTAATAAAGAATTTGGGCGTCATGTGCTTCGATGGGTCATTTCCAACGATTTTGAATGAAACAAAACCTATTGATAACATATCAACCCATCGAAGAATGTCAATAATTTATCGATACTCTAAAGTATATCGATGACATATCGATGAGAGGCTATTATGGACTATTTCAAAGAGCATTTGAAGAGTTTTCAACGAAGTTATCTTCTGGTCAAAAGGGGAGCACGAATTTTGCAAAGATGAAGACCCAAGAATGCAAGTTCCCATGCTATTAATTGCATTCCTAAGTTCCTAGGCGTCTTTACTATTTTACAAGTTTCAAGAGTCAAAGTTTATAGAACCTAGATGATGCTATTAATTGCATTCCTAAGTTCTTAGGTGTCTTTACTATTTTACAAGTTTCAAGAATCGAAGTTTATAGAACCTAGATGCTTTATTATGTTTCTTAGTTCCGAGGGTTTCTTTTAATATTTTGGTTGATTCCTAGATTTTGTTTCTCCTATAAATAGATGACGATTCTCCATTGTAAGTAGATGATTTTGATGAATGAAAATTTGTGAGATTTCCTCTGCGTGAGTGAATATCTTCGGAGAGTAGATAACTCCTTTTGGTCTCTTTGTCCTTAGAGCGTGGATTACTCCTTGGTGGTGAACCAAAAAGCCTTTTATCCTTAGCTGGTGGTATCTTTAGGCCTTTGTGGTGAGCTTCTCCTATCGCGAAGTCCTTTATCCTTGGCTAGTGAAACTTTAGGCCTTGGTGGTGAACTTCGTAGATCTCGATCCTCATCCTTAGTGGCGTGGCCTTTATACCTTGGGAGGAGATCGTTCTATGTTATTTTATTTCTTCATGTTTTTTTTCCTTCAGTTCCATCCTCATACACTCCATTTCATACACTTATCTAGAAAATTCCAAAAGAAAAATACCCGTTCCAGAATCACTCGCCCACCAACTCATCAAATCGGTATCAGAGCTCAAGGTTGAACTTGTCTGAGTGATTCCTTTCTGTTTTCCAATCCTTATTCAATATGGATGATCGGGTTCCAAGCGGCTTGACTTTGGAACAAGCGCACAATGAAAGGCGGGATCATGCTATCCAAGACCTTCGGCAACAAATGGAGCGAGTCCTCAATCTTCTAGAGGATCCGACGAGACAAGGCCAACCGGAGAGGCGTCCGAATGATCGACATCGACATGACCATTCAGAATCTCGTCAAGGTTCTAGTGGCGATTCCAATTCCACTGGGGGCAACTCTAGTGATTCCGATTCTCATATCCAAAGACGAAGAGGGAGGCATAAGGAGAATGATCGAGACATCAAAGTGGAGGTCCCTGAATTTGAAGGTAGTCTCAATCCCGATGACTTTGTGGATTGGCTACACATAATCAAACGGATTTTTGACTTCAAGTCCTACTCGGACAAGAAGAGGTGCAAGGTTGTTGTCCTAAAGTTGACAAAGTATGCTTCTCTATGATGGGAGAATCTAAAGCATCAGCGAGCAAGAGAAGAAAAAGGCCAAATCCACAAATTTTGGGAAAAACTCAAGAAGTTGATGAAGAAAAGGTTCTTGCCCGACAACTATAGGCAACTATAGGCGAGGGTATGGCCGATGGATCCCAGTCCCCAACTCCATCGAAGGGAACGTCAAAACCTCGAACAGGGCCGAACTCATCAGCCCCGTCTCTAAACATCCACGCGGTGTACGTGTAAGCCTGCCAAGAGGGTAGTCTTATATCTACCCATACTGTCGAGGTATGCTTGATCCAGATGTATTGCTCATCTACTGGGTACTCTACAAAATTATTATCGGTGTACATGATTATACCAAAACGCTCTAGCAGCGGCGGCAGATTCATTGCTCAGGCGGGTGATCTAAAATGGTTTGGTTGAAGCAAGCATGATACATTTCTCAATAAGTTGTAACCTAAACCCTACCTAGACTACCATGTAATTCCAGACACATCCAAACATGCAACCAATCAATCCACAAACATACATACCTGGACTCTCGACACACGCAGCCTGCACGTTAGTCTACACTCACAACAATTAAAGACCCACGCACATGCCATAACATACAAACTTCTCACACGTCAATTTCATACGTCAATCACCCACATTTTAGTCCACTTGTCGCACCCACGTTTATTCAATCACCTTCTCGGCCCGCATATACATGCCTCGACCCACTCGATCGCGTCCCAAGCATCACATGCCTCGGTCCGATCCCACTTTTCACACTTTCCATACCACATGTCTCATTCTCAAACACTTTCCCGGCCTGCATCAACACGCCTCGGCCCACTCAATCGCGCCCCGAGCATCACACGCCTCGGTCCGATCCCACTTTCACTTTCTTTCCTCAGCTCACGCCAAATGCAACAGGCCTACGTGATCGCGACCCAAATTTTAGAATATCTCGGTTCGATCCCATTCTCATCCAAACTGATCATACCTCAGGCCAATCTCATTTCTCACTTCCCCAATCCTCAGCATGTGCCCAATGCAATAGACATACGTGATCGCAACCCAAGCTTATAATGCCTCGGCCCGATCCCAATTTCACGCTCACACACAATCGCATCGAATTCCATGCACACAATTGCACCCAATACACCACAACAACACAGTCACATCATAAACATGCAATCAACACACAAATTGACATTTTTCCACACCCAAACGCTATCAAATCAATCCAAACCCTTCACGGCATTCTCATAAAATCTCGAGCCGGATCTAACGGCACCAACCACTCAACAAACAGCAACCCACAACACATAAAACCTCACATCACAGCCATCGATTGGCCTTTTTCGCACCCGAAACCTCAATATTTCACTCCCGGCTCTTCACGGCACTTTCGTAAAATTCCGAGCCGGACCTAACGGTACCATCCATGTACCCAACGGCACCTCACAGCCCATCAAACAGACCAACACAGCCGTCTCTTGACCTTTAAAATTCCTCCGAAAATTCTCGAAATCAATACTACGACTCGTTATTCCGCTCAGCCCCTAATTTCTATCAAATCGGGTCTAAACGGGTCCAAAATTTACCCGATATACTAGGCAAAGTTTAGATCGAACTTACCCGACTCTAGACTCATGCGGCTAGAGCGAAACGGACGTCGATCTAGCGGCAGCTTGTGGCGGCAGCGGCTCACGGCATGGCCAGCAAGGCTCACGGCCAGAGAGAAAGAGAGACCGAAAATGAGAGAGAGAGAGAGAGAGAGAGAGAGAGAGAGAGAGAGAGAGTCACGGGGATGTGGGTGGTGTGAGGCAGCGCGACAAGGCGGCTATGCGGCGTACGGTGGCCGGACGGCGGCGTGGCAACGACACGGTAGGAGGGGGAAGGTCATGGTAGAGAGAGAGAGAGATGGAGCCGAGAGAGTGAGAAAGAGAGGGAGGAGAGAGAGAGAAAGGTCTTGGCTTAATGTCCAAGTTTTGACCCAAATTGCCAAATGACCAAAATACCCCTCTCTCACATTTTTGATATAACGGTCCAGATTCGATCTTATCTTGAAATCGACGGCCCAGATCGAATCTTATCCAAAATATTTAAGGGTAATCTTGGAATTTCTCAAAAAGTTCAAGGGCAAATTTGTCTTTTCCAAATTTTAGAGAAAAATTACCAAAATGCCATTGTCCCATAAAACAAACCCTTTAGAAATTCTTAAGGGTAAAATGGTCACTTTTACATTTTCTTGCCGAAATTGAATTTTTCTGAAGGATTCGGGCACATCCAAAATTGCACATTACAACCGCAACGTCGTCATAACTTTCTGCCATGACTTCCTAATTTTCCGATGCCCGATTTGATCTCAATTTAATAATTGAATTCCATATAATATAACTTGTGCGTATCTCGGACTAACGGGCGGCTTTTGGGGAAATTCGCAGAATCGACAAGTCACGTGCAAGTTCATTCAAATCGTGACAATCTCGGTTGTCAATAAAATCGCGAGGATCGATCGCTAATTTCAATAAGCACGATTGTTCAGTACAGATTCTGGATCGTTCATCAATTCATTTTGTAGTCAAACGGAATCACCCATAATCCACTAACATGACATTGGCGAATCGGTCCATACTATCCTAAGATCGGCCTACATTAGCTCAAAATGTCACCTCGACGATTTTCTGATCGAAAGTCGATTCACGATTGAATATCTCTAGTTGTACAAATTTAAATTCCTAATTAGCTTTTCCCTATAGGTTAGTATCTCATAAATGATCAGTTCTGAGCAAGACTAACTACAAGTACATTAATAAACTTAGTCATTTCATAAATCCCAAATGGGCGAAATTTCGGAATGTCACATGTCATGCCTAATCTTGTTCCATGTTCTGATGATCATAGAAAAGACTTTGCCTTCTGTTCCTCAACTTCCACCCTTGTGGATTCGGTCTTCCATAATCAACAATTATCTCACGAAATTAGGTGCTACCCCATCAATTCCGAAGGCCTTTCACTGTTTTCTTTCAGAACCGTCAGATCTTCATGAAAATACCATTTTCAAGCCCATATAAGATCTAGTAAAGAAGCTGCATTTATGCAATAACTTCTCCCTACATCAAGGCACCCCCCATCTTTTACAGATTCACGGTACAATTGTGCAATTAGACATGACTATTCGTGTTTATGTGTCATTGCCATATTGTGTTGTTGATTCAAATCTTAACCCAACGCGACGATTTATGAGTATGTTACTAGCATCACAACTTTGAACTCAAAAACATGACACTTCTCGGATGAGCAGTCCTAACTAATTTAAGATGCGAATTCGGGTCTTAGATGTGTGAAGGGAAAAGTGCTGAATAAGTTCTAAACCTATTTTTTGTGCCAATTTAGTCCTAAACCATTTGATATAGTGCCAATTCAGTCCTTTTAGCCGGATTTTGCTGACATGGACGTTGGCCGGTCATCGAAGCTGACATGGACAAAATTTAATAATATTTTAATACTTTTTTGAATTTTTTTTCTTTTTTTTTCTGCTCCCTCTTCCTCCAGCTGGTTGCTGCCGGAGACCAAAGGCCGGCGAGGTCGACCTCACTAGATCTGACGAGGCCTGACCTCGCCGAATCGGGCGAGATCCAGCCTAGCCCAACCATGATGAGGCTCGCCTTTGCCATCGTCGGCGAGGGCGAGCCTAGCACTGGGCTGGCGAGGGTCAACCTCATCAGATCCAGCGAGGTCGGGCCTTGCCTAGCCGCCGACAAGGCTTGCTCGGCCCTTGCCAGAGGTCGCGAGGGTCGGGCAAGCCTCGCCGACGACGGTGAAGGCAAGCCTTGCCATGGCTGGGTGAGACTCAACCTCGCCGAATCTGGCGAGATCGAGCCTCCCCGGCTACTGGGCGAGGCCCAACCTCGCCAGATCCGGCGAGGTCGAGCCTCACCCAGCCATGGTGAGGCTCACCTTCGCCGTCGCTAGCCAGGGCGAGCCTCGCGCTGGGCTAGCGAGGCTCGCCTAGCCCTCGCCCAGCCGCCGGCGAGGCTCGCTCGGCCCTCGCCAGACCTCACGACTTCTGGCGAGGGCCGGGCAAGCTTCGCCAGCGGCTGGGCGAGGCCCTACCTCGCTGGATCTAGTGAGGTCGACCTCGCCCGGCCCTCACTAGGCCCGGGCGAGGTCGACCTCGCCAGCCTTAGGCCTCCGATCGGTCGCTGCTCCGACAACCGGCAGGAGGAAAAAGGAGAAGAAAAAAAATTCAAAAAATATTATAATATTATTAAATTTTGTCCACGTTAGCTCCGATGACTGGTCGCCAATCGGCCGACTTCCACGTCAGCAATATCCGGCCAAAATGACTAAATTGGCACTATATCAAATGGTTTAGAACTAAATTGGTATCAAAAATAGGTTTATGATTAAATTGGCACCACCCGAAAAGGTTTATGACTTATTCAGCACTTTTATCGATGTGTGAAGATTTGCACACAAACGTGTAATATATGTTTCCACGTATATAGATGTGTCTAACATATTGAAGCGTGTCCCAATGGCATGAATTCGGATAACGTGTTAATGTATCTAGTTCAACACTTATGAACGTCAAAAACGGATTAAAATGGTGAATATGTCCATGGCATGCTTATTATTTTTGTATAAACAGAAGGATCCTTCTATAGTACAAACACGGTTAAGCTTATAAGGGAGCCGGGCAAAAATTGCTAACAGTAGTTGCAGCAACTAGCGATAGACCAATAACTTCACTCTACTTTGCATCATTTATCTTTAATATCAGCACTTTGCGCTTTAAATGTCCGTTTGTTCAAAAGAAAACAGTTTCGAAAAATTATTTTCCAACTTTTGGTGTTTTGATAACAAAAAACTAATCAGTCTACAAAAAAACATTCGATATGGACCAAAAACAACAAGTTTAGATAGTAGAAAAACAACTTCCCCTTTTAGGGAAGGAAAGTACTTCCCTAAGCCATCAAACAAATTAAAATTAATTATTTTCTTTGAAAATGATCTTTATGAAAAATATTTTCCTTTTATTATGAAGTTTTCGGGAAAACAAACCCACCCTAGATTTGTTATTGGGCTCCAAATTTTGCAGCCTTTATTTCAAAGGGAGAATAGCTCAAACCTTCCCCGGTTTTTTGGAACTTTGTACATTCTTTTTTTTTTTTATAAAGAAAAATTGGCATCCATCGACAATTCCATAATTGAAAAAACCAAATTGCCTTCCTTTAGAAAACCCGAATCCCCTCGCAATCCTAGTCTCCAATGACCCTCAAATCCAAATCTCTCCTCCACCCATCACCACCTTGCGCGCCTGATCGTCGTCCCCATCACCGACACCGGCGCGGCCCCCAGCTTTGCAAGAGAAATCGTAACCACTTGATGCAAGTTCTGTTCCGCTTCCGCTACTAGTAGCCTAACTCACTGAGCAATATATCCCTTCATAGTTCGTGAATTTAAAGTACCTATCACAGATTAATTATCCTCCTATGTCGTGATTTTTTTTAAATGGCGATGATAATCCTGTAGTCATTCATTTTCTTTGTATATTCGTAAGTTACAGGCTTCTAAAATCACCCTACGGTCGAAATTTTCCGGCTCAGATTCCACGGGAGCCGTCCAGGACATGGGACTATAGAAGTTCGCCCAATGATTCGTTCGAGGTCACAAGCTAGCAAGTCACTCCAAAACGCAATGATGTTTCAAAAACGTAAAAGAGATGGCAGAAGCTTGATTCGATATGAGAAACTTGCTTGATCCACAAGGGATCTAATTCGATCAATATGTGATATTTATTTTCATGCAAAAGAATAGGACTTATAATCCGGTGAACATGCATGGGGATTATAAAGAGCGATTCCATGTTATGCATTACCTTCTTTTTTTTGGTCGGATGTTATACTTTACTTCACCTAGTGATCATGAGATCATTCCTTTCGTATGCGATACGCATTAGCCCTTTGCTTCCACATGAACAATGTACAGAAGGACTTTGAAGTGTTTTTACATAATGAAGCGAGAGATCAAATCTCTCTTTTTCTTTTTCTTCTTCCTTTTGGAATAAAGGATCACACGCAATAATACAAAACAAAGACACATCGCATCTCTTTTCTCCTTTCGTTTTTCTTAGATAGGCCATGAAGAGGACAACACAGTTTTAAATTGACGAAAGGGACAATGGTTAGTATCGTCATCATTGATGAAATTAATATAAGGTATGAGATATTAACAAGGGACTGACAGCAATCTGATCTTGTGGGAATAATAAAGTTATTATAGTAGGCTATGAATTCTCTCAATTAAGGAAGTAAATCCATTTAACCCGCAACCAAGGATGGTCGCTCTAAGGAAAAGAAATGTACAATGTATGGGGATATTAACATGGGACACGATTCCGAGTTGATCTTTGGGAGAGTACCTATTGATTGTTATAGAAAGTTATGAATCCTGTCGAATAAGGGAATAAATCGATTAAACCTGGCAGTTCCTATAGAGGAAAAGGTGGCTATAATGTGGCAAAGTTTCAACATGTATGGACCATGCACAACCCAACTTTTACACACTGCTCATTACGGGCTCCAATCAGTTTAGTTCCAGGACTTTGTTGGGATTTCGAGGCCCATAAAGCCTAAAACGAATTTGAACTAGTAGGTATGATGAAACCCACGTGGGTCCTACCATTTCAAAGGTTTATATTCAGTTTAGTACATATGATACCCCGATTTAATAATTACTCTCTCCGCGAGATACAGTCAATGCTAAAACTATGTTCATAACTGCCTATAAGGAGATCATCCCGTCAATTGGCATGCGAATCTCGGAATAAAGAAGCCCTTGGACATTGTGTTTTACTAATACTCAGATCCTCGCAGAAAGTTGATTCGTGATTTGTTAGGTGATAAAGTGGGATGGTAGATTTTAAACGTTAATTTGTTTTCTATTTACTTTTATTTACCAAACAGAAAATCTCTCTCGCTGAAAATCAGTGGAATCTGTCCATGAAACTCCATGGAAGATGGGATTCATGTGTGTGAGCATATTATAGCAGTGCATTTCGTGGGCATCACAGTCGGTTAACATGGATCTTCTTTCCGTGTTTGTGTTTCCTTGTGACATTCCAAAATTCTACCATCTAAAATTTATAAAATAACTGAGTTTTATGAAATGTACTCGTAGTAAGTTCTCGCCCGGAACTGATCATTTTTGGGATGCTAACCATTAGGGAAAGGCTAATAGGGGAATTAAATTCACGCGACTAAAGAAAATTCGATCGTGAATTGATTTTCGACCATTAAATCGCTGAAGTGATATTTTGAGCCACTATTGGCCGATCCAAGGATAATTAGGGGTCAGTTCGCCACTGTCACAGTAGTGGATCGCGGGTGATTCTACTGGACCACAAAATGACTTGACGATTGATCATAAACCTATACCAAACGATCATATCCCTCGGATCAAGTGATTGATCTTCACGATTTTAATGACAATCGAGGTCGTCACGTACCGAACGGACTTGCACGTGACTCGATTCAGTATCAGTCATGAGTCGATTTTACGAAATTTCCCAGCAAGCCGCCCGTTAACTTGAGAAACGCTCGAGTTGCGTTTAATAAAATTTAATTATTGAATTTAGCCCAATTTGGACATCGGAAAATTAGAAAATCACGGCGGAACGTTAGGACGACGTTGCAGGAGACACGTGTGATTTTTGGGTGTGCTCAAATGCTTCGGAAAAATTCGATTTGGGCAAGAAACGAAGAAAGTGACCAAAATACCCCTGAGATTTATTAAAGGGTAAGCTTTAAGGGTAAAGGGTATTTTAGTAATTTTGCCCTAAAATTTTGATTGGACAATTTTACCCTTGGATTTTTGGAAAATTACAAGAATACCCTTGGATATTTTTGGATGAGATTCGATGTCGGCTGTCGATTTCAAGATAAGATCGAATCTGAACCGTTGATTTTGTTTGAGTGTAAAGGGTAAGATGGTAATTAGCCAATTGGGTCAAATAAGCACTATTTAGTCAAGACCTCATCTCTCTCTCTCTCCTCACTCTCTCTCTCTATCTCTCAGCCATTTCTCCCCCCCTCCTCTCTCCCGATTTTCTCTCCACCGTGAGCCCTCACCGGACCGCCGCCCGCCGCCGCCATACGCTGGTCCGCGCCACCGCCTTGCCGCTGCCGTACCGCCCTCAAGCCGCCGCCACCACTAGCCTCACCATCTCTCTCTCTCTCTCTCTCTCTCTCTCTCTCTCTCTCACCGTGAGGTCGTGGTTCACGGCCAAGGAGAGCTGGACCGCAACCACAAGCCGATCGCCATCACCGAGCCTCACTACCGTCCTCGCCGTTCCCGATTGAGTGACGTCGCTTCCCGTTCTAGCCGATTCAGTCTAGAACTCGGTAAGTCGCGCTCTAAACCAGATTTAGGACTTCGGGTATCAAAGGATGATTTATTTTGGGTAGAATCGAGTTTATGCGGGTGTGGATTTGAGTGATTTAAGATCGGAAATATTTGGCGGGCCTTAGGAAATTATTTTGGAATTTTTGGAGGAAAATTAGATGTTGAAAATAGGCTGTGAATTACTGTTCACGAGGCTGTGATTGATGGATCGGGACACAAGTTGAATTTTTAGAACCGGTAATTAATTGTGAGAAAATGTCGTGAAGAGTCGGGAGTGTAATTTCGTGATTTGAGGTGCGGAATTTACTATTCACTGGCTGTGATGTGTTGTGATTAGTTGTTAGACACGTGGATGGTACCGTTAGGTCTGTCTCTGAATTTTATGAAAGTCCCGTGATTGGCTGAAATTGATTTGACAATATTTGAGTGCGGAAAAATGTGAAATTATGTGTGAATGTGCGTTTGAGGTGTGAATGCGTGATTGTGGGTGCAAATGTGTGCACGGAAATTCGTGAGAAGGTGTGAAAGTGTGAGAATGGGATCGGGCGGAGTATCATAAACTCGAGCAGCGATCACGTAGGTCTGTTACATTTGGCACAGGCTGAGGCTTGAAAAAGCAAGAACGAGAATCGATCCGAGACACGATCAACTCAGGTGAGACCGGGATTAGACCGAGACATTATAAGCTCGGGTTTCGATCATGTAGGCCTGTCGTATTTGGTGCAGGCTAAGTTTGGGATCGGGCCTGAGGCATGTGATGCTCAGGTTGCAATCGGGGCCTAAGGCATGAACGAGTACGCGGGCCAGAAGTTTGGTGATGAATAGTCGCAGTGTGCCTGAGGCGTGTACTTTAACGCGAGTCACTGGTGAGTGTGGTGGAAAGAAGAAATGAAAACGGAATGAGTACATAAGATAAGAACTGTACATGCGTGTGTTGCATATGACGTGCTTGTGATCGTGTGTGGAGTACCTGTTATGTGATGATTTGGCACATGTGTGATTGTGTTTTGTAATTGTCTGGAGGTACGTGATAGCTTAGGTTGGGTTTAGGGGTGTGCTTGCTGAGATGTAATCTCACAGTAGTATCAACCAACAATTTTCAGAACCTCGACATGAGACATGAACCCTCCACCACCACCACCATCAGTACGTTTTGGATTACCAGTGCACACAGAGTACGAGGTAGCAGAATTTCCAATGGGTGACGGGATGACATGGATTAGACACACGACGACCATATATGTAGAAGTAGGATTGCCGTTATGGAAGACCAACGTATACACGGCTTGGTACTTTAGGGATGCTGACAGGGATGAGTTTGATCCCATCCGAGGTTTTGACGTTCCATATGATCTAGTTGGAGATTGGGACCCGGCCGCCATGCCCCCAATCGATAGAGAGTTGACTAGTACCGAGGTTAGCTAAGCTCAATCCGGTCTGCACCCAGCAGCTGCAGCACAGGAATCTTTCGGAGCTGAAGACGAACCAAAACTCGAGGCGTCGCAAGCCGAAACTGAGCCGATGGATATAAACTTAGATCTTATCCCTGAGGAGGTATCAGGAGAAGTGGAACATGAGGTCGAACCTGAAAACAATCTTGTTGAATCCGAAGAACATGTAGGGGAACCGGAGTACATACTCCCGTTTGAGCAGTACATGGATCCCAACTTTGAGCCTGAGTTCCATTTCTAGGATGTATTAGCAGAGAACGGTCAGAATGAGATTCCGGCGGAATCGGGTGACATCAACCACCCGATAGTGATCGAGGCGGAGCCGGAGTCCTCGGAAGAGCAATCGGTGCAAGAGAGTTCGGAATCAGAAAATGAGGAGTCGGACTCGGAATGGACGCCGAATAAGGGGCATAGAGGTTAGGGTGTCTGTTGAAAAGCCAGGCTTTTATGAGAACCATTTTTTAGGACGAATGCCATGTCAATGATCCCGTTTGATTTTGATAGTTTTAGGAAGGTGTGCACTTGTTTAATTAAATTTGTAAGGTGTGACTATTGTGGTGGCACAAATTTATGTGAGAAATGTATATTCTCTCAATTCTCCCCAGTTTCAATAGTTATGGTATTTATGGTTTCCGTTGCGAATTTAAATCTTTGATGTTGATGAGGTTGGCGATAACCTGGGATATCGCACTCTTTGACCAAAGGCGGGATGTCGCGGGCTCGATGGGGGTTCAGGGCGTGACATTCCTTGCTCCTAGTCGCCGAGGGAATTGAAGTAAACTTGTGCAAGAACTCTACAAAAATTAAAGAGCTTCATTGTTGAGAGAAATAGAAAGAGGCAAAAAGTGATGATGTTTGTAAGAGCGACTTGTTTCTTCAGTTGTTCATCTATGACCAATATTGTCAGCCTTCGAAGGAAGATAAAAATGACAAGTACGGGGTCCGGCGAAGTTTCATTTATCTGTTTGATGAAAGTTACTGACTGTCCATGACGGTGTTCCCTTTATTAAAGCACATTTGCACGTCCTTCATAGAAAAAAGTATTAATTTTTCTTAAAACAGTCGATCCATCCCCTCTTGATTATAGTCTTAGTCATCTCAATTATCGCTTGGCGATACCGGCCAAAACTGATGAGTATGCGAGTTTATAACATCCCCATATCCCATTTCGGATGTGAGAGACCTTATGAGTGATTCATATTTAAAAACTTACTCTCAAATGGTCACAGCCTTATATGGTTATCTAGAGTACTCTTTTTGGGACGTTTGGTCCACGTGGACCGAGCCAATTACAAACATATTAGTCGAAAGAGCAATCCGAGGCCTATTAGTAGTGGTTTACAGAGCCTATGTACTAAGTGAGACGGGATTTTTGCAAGTGGCCGACCGTTTAAACAAACTGGATATATTTAATATCTATTAAGAGTCTGTCACATCACTTATGGTCTACATGGTCACTTGCTAAACAGTAAAAATTTATGTTCTTTTGTTTTTAGAATCAGTTTGGGAACAGAAATCCGTTTATTTAATTTTTTGTTCCCAGGCACAAATTTGTAAAAATTTGTTCCCATAATCAATTTTGGAACAGAATCAAAAAGTAAAAAAAAGTAGCTTCCTAATTCTGGAAATAAAAATGAGAATCAGTTTTTTTTTTCTTCTTCTTCTTCTTACTAGCTTGTGGCTGGTCACCAAGCCAAGGCTGGCGAGAGTGTCACGGCCCTCGCCGGTGGCCAGCGACCGCAAGGGCGAGGGTTGGACGCTCGCCGCTTGGGTGACCCTTGCCGCCTGGGCGACCTCCACCACCGCCCTCGTCAAATCCGGCTAGGGCGGCTTGCAACATGGGCGAGGACTGCCCTTGCTGCCGCCCTTGCCAGATTTGGCAAGGGCAACTCGCGGCCTGGGCCAGGGCAACCCTCGCCGCCTGGGCGAAGGCTCCTCGCAACCGCAACGGCGAGACCTCACCCAGCCATGGCAAGGCCAACTTCATCATCACAACCCAGGCGAGGGAGATGGGTTGCGACAGCGAGGCCAACGGCGAGGGCCCTGATGCCCTCGCCAGCCCTGGCCTGTTGCCGGTCGCTGGCGCCAGCGACTAGCCATGGCTAAGGAAGGGAAGGGGAAGAAAGAAAATAAAAGAAAAAATTATTAAAAAAATTCAAAATATTATTAATAAAAATAAATTTTTTATTGTTACCGTACGCATTTCTGTTCTTTTTCTATTCCAAGAATAAAAATTTTGGGCAGTTACCAAACGCCTTTAAATGCATAGAAATTGTTCCCAGACATAAAATAAAAAAGAATCATTTTTTAGTAGAGTTAGTTCCCGAACATAAAAATTTTGCCATGCGCACCCTTAGTATATCAACTTTGCCAGTCAATCTTAGTATGAATAGCATTTCTCTGATTGAAATATAGATAGATTTCTTATGGTCACCTTGTTCCTTTTCAGATATTATGTCTGTCCTAATTGTCCTGATCATCATTTGTATTCTCAAATTTGAGCCAGCGAGACCATTGATAATTGTCCGTCTAAATATAATAAACATGGCCAACAAAAGTGCCCGTAACAATAATCAAGCTTACGAGACTTACATTCAGCACAATTCTAGCTTAATCTGGCCCAGCCTGTTTTGAGTCGAACGTAGGCTGATTTGGTCCTGCTTCATTATCGAATTAATCGATTTATTTGGAGTCACAAGGCCGTATCGAATTCTTAGAGTAAATTAAGATATAATAAAAGGCATATAAGCAAATCGAGCTCCTGCGCATTTTCGCTAATTTATGAACAAAGGGCACATGAATCGGGCTCCAATCTACACACGCGACGACACTTTCCAATTACTTTTTAATGTGCATTGATGTTGTCAGTTGCTTAAAAAACGGAAAGTGTTTCAATGAAGGAAAGTGTGTTATATATAAAATATATACTAATTCTCGAGATGACAGTATAAATTTCATTTGCTAAACACCTTGAGATAAGATAAGAACCGTCCTAAGTAGGTGGAAACAGGAGGTTACCAAAACAAGCATTTATCTGATGACAGTAGTATCACTAACTTAACGCTAACAATGCTAGAGATGTATATTATGATCGATATGCAAAATCGATGTTTACATAAAATAACGTGTCATATGTTCTTATTAAGCGTTTGTATATGACTCCTTTCTCCTTTACCCAAAAGGGCACTTGCGTTAAAAAGGGCCTCGGCAAGTTCGTGACGGACCCAAAGAACGTGGGGAAATATAGGTTTTGTCCTCTAGGATACATGCCAGCTTTTGAAATCGGGCCAAGTCCTCAAGTGCCTTCTTGATCACCCCAAGCCCAAGGATTAAGCATCAAGTGCAGCGCACAGTGCCAGGATTTTAATAAATGTATGTCTCCTTCCATTTATTTATCATGTGGGTTGATTTTCGCTAATTCTATTCCCCGCTCATCAATTTCACGTGTCGTTCTTCCGTTCGGTCGGCAAGCGAGAAAGCGGTATTCACAGCAATCTCTTATTCTCCTCCTGCTAATATTTGACACACTTGTTAGTTATCATTGGCCCCATGGGATTCATGTTCACACCGCGTTTGTTTTGCTAGAAAAATTTCACTGGCAAGGCCATCAAACCCAATTTTGTCTTTTACCTTACATAAGTTTAGAACTTCTATACTATAGGAATCAACAATAGGACCTCAATAACCGAACAACCTCACATGTTAGAATAAGAGCTGGCATTGCATGGTCTGTATAGATCATGCGAGTTAAATCTATGTTTAGACTGTTGATCATATCGGCCGAAATATGAATGCGAAGAGCTACTTCCATGTGGTCGGCCCGGGAAAAAAGGATTAATTTAATTAGCGTAATTAAAGAAGAGGAGAGTGTAGATCGATCTTCTTATATAAATTTTGACATTTGCACGATATAATCATGACGTATTGACTAGTTGTCACTCACTTTTTAACTGCTCTCGTCTTCAATTCGTGCTTTAAAATTATAAAAGTTCAAGGGCAGAGATTTCCACGTGCATCAACAAGCCTTCTCGCTGCCTTTATCATGTTCTTCGCCGTCCTTCGCAAGTTACAAAATATTAAAACCCACCAGGATATAGAAACGATGGTAGAACAACTTTTCTCTTACCTTCATTTTTTATTTTGGCAATATTTATTGAAACGCTAAAATTTAATACATCGAGTTGACCTTGCAGTACGTGCAGGTCATCAATCATCAACCACCGCGATAACAACCTTCATTTTTTTAACATTTTTATGGCAAATTTATTGAAACCCTAAAATTTAGTACATGGACTTGACTTTGCAGTCCTTTTTTGCCATTGGAACACACAGAGATGCATCGTTTATCTCGAAGTTCCATATCAAATTGGAGAGCTCCTGTTAAGTAATTTATAAGGAAGTACCAACTCCAAATGGCTGCCACCTTGTGTGAGTACTCAGAATACTACTTTTAGGAACTTGGTCAGCGTGGAATGAATCAGGTCCTTACAAATAAAACCATAGCAAAACCTCCTTGATAGATATAAGTTACAGGTGAAATCGAAATAAGACCCTCTTCAATATACCCGATTCAACCATGGTAGAGAGAGATCACCGAAGCTAGACGACTCAGACAAGATGGAACTCATGGCAGGCATCTAAGATAGCGCAAGGGCACCAATGAACTAGGCCACACATTGAATAAGGAAAGTATCACTTGGCCATACAATCCAACACTGCTCACACAAATGAATGGGGAAATTTGTAACATCACAAAGTCCCATTTTGAATGGAAGAACTTAATGAGCAATTCATATTTAAACATCCACCCTCAAATAATCATTGTTCTTGCAGTACTCCTTTTGAGGGATTTAGCCCACATGAACAAGGCAGAAATGTTATGTGCATATTATTCATAAGAGCAATACTAGGTTTATTAATAATTGTTTACAATATCAGTATATTAGGTGATGTGGTAAATTTGCAAGTGGCTGCCCATTTAAACAAATGTGACATTTAATACCAAATAAGATTATGTCTAACTTAGGCTCCGTTTGTTTCGCAAAAAATATCTTACCAACATGGGGACAATGCCTTGTTTAATGTGGTTAAATTAAAGAAGATGGTGAGGATAGACCTAAAGAAACTATTTAATTATTGCTAACAATGCTACATATATATGTTATGATTGATATCCAAAATCGATATACACACAGGTAAATTTGATAGTTTGGTAGGTTCTGCGAATAAAAATTGGAGACAATCGAACAAAAATGGGTTATTTAACATAAGAATTTGTGCAAGGTACGCGACAGATAATTTCCTAGACCTTTTTTTAAACCTACAACATTTGCAGAAAACCAATTTTTCTCAACATTTACCGATATGCAAAGTGTTTCTTTTTTTCTTTTTTGTTTGTCAAACGGAACGACGGAATCGTCCCGGCTATGGCTCAATAAGGTACTCACCATTTCCCGTTTTAAATCAATGGACAACTTGCTGCAAACAAGTGGCACTATTTACACTGGGGAAGGTCGATTGTATCTTTGGTCTTAAAAAATGATCATTTATATTATTATATAAAGTAAAGAGAATCTCCCAGTTTTACAAGATCACAATCTTTTTCATCTAAAAATATTCTAACTCAGTTACTTTCTAAATATTCTATCAATATTTAAATGCGCAAATTTACAATTTTATCTCATCTCTAACCTATTTCAATTTTAAACTTTTTGAATTTTTTCTATCTTATAACAACCTTACAAAAAAAAAATTCAAATATGGAGATATTTTACTCATTCCATATACGTGTGCACAGTTGCTTCATATTGTGTTAACGATTTCTTCCTATTAACTAATAATTCAAATTTTTCGTACAAAGATGGTTTTGCAAAATCTTTCGATTGTTAATTTTTCACACACACGTTGCTTTTGTTAGTAATAATAATAACAAAGATATTAGCCGCTTTAATTGTCATTGAATCTAGCACAAAATTTTCAACATATGTGTGAAATGGCTCAAGAAATAGTTTGCACTTGTTGTGGCAGTTCCTGAAATCCCAGTGGCAAAGGTCAAAACTGGACACTTAGAATAAACAAAGACCAGAAAGTCTTTTCTTAAATCAATTCATATTCTATGCATAAAGAATAACCAATTAATCAGTCTCATTAATATTTTTCTTTTTTCATAATGCTCAAAGTTTTCGCCTCCTAACTGTCTACTAATGTCGGACAAATATTTCAACGTACGTCAGAAGTGGCTCAAGAAAGAGTTTGTCCTCGTCGTGGTGGTTCATGAAAGCCAAATAACGTGATAAAGGTCAAAACTTGGAAACTTGGAATAAACAAAGACCAGAAAGTCTTTTTTATATCAACTCATATTCTGTTCATAAAGAATAATCAACTAATCGATCTCATTGGAAATTTTTTTTCTTAATGATTAAAGATATTGGCCTCTTACTTATCCATCAATCTCACACAAAAATATCGACATATGTATGAAGTGGCTTAAGAAATAGTATGTCCTTGTCGTGGTGGTTCATGAAAGCCCAGTGACGTGGCAAAGGCTGGAACTTGGAAACTTGGAACAAATAAAGACCAGGTCTTTTTTTCAGATCAATATATATCCTCTTCACAAAAAATAGCCAATCCATCAATCTCATTTGTAATTTTCCTTTTTCTGAATGCTCAAAGATATTTGCCTTTTAATTGTCCTTGAATCTCTCGCAAAAATTTCAACACACATCAAAAGTGGCTGAGAAATAGATTGTCCTTGTCATGATGGCTCGTGAAAGCCCGATAACTTGGCAAAGGTCATAATTTGGAAAGTAGGAATCAACAAATACCATAGAGTCCTTTTTTTTAGATCAAATATTTCTATTCCTAAAAATAACCAATCAATCAATCATTCTCATTTGTAATTTTCTTTTTTCTGAATGCTCAACGATATTCACCACTTAAATGTTCTCGTTTCTCCCACAAAAATTTCAACATTTGTATGAAGTGGCTCAAGAAATAATTTGTCCTTGTCTTGGTAGTTCATGAAAGTCCAACAACTCGGCAAAGATCAAAACATGGAAACTTGGAATAAACAAAGACCAGAAAATATTTTTTTGGATCAATTCTTCTTTCATTCAGAAATAATAACCAATCAATCTATCAATCTCATTTGATTTTTTCTTTTTTTCTTAATGCTCAAAGATATTCGCCTCTTAATTGTCCTCAAATCTAGCTCAAAATTTCAACATCTGTGTGAAGTGTTTCAGGAACATGGTAGTTCATGAAAGCCTAATAATATGGCAAAGGTCATAACTTGAAAAGGTAAAATTACCAAAAAAGTCCGAAATCTATTGTTCTTATACCAATTCAGTCTTAAAACCTTTTAATTTGGTCAATTCAGTTTTAAACCTTTCAATTTGGCAAATTCAATCTTAAACCTTTAGACGATTTGCCAATTTAGTTCTAAACCTTTGAATTGTGCAAATTTAATCGTAAATCTTTTGACAATTTATCAATTTAGTCATAAACTTTTTGACGATTTGTCAATTTAGCCCTTCGGCCAATTTTAGCTGAAAAATGCTAATGTGGCGGTCTAGTTAACACCAACCATCCTACATGGCACCGCCGGCGCTAATGTTAACAATTTTTATAATTTTTTTAATATTTATAATTTTTAAATATTTTTCTCCTTTTCTTTTTTCTTTTCCTTTTTTTTCCAAGATCGCCCATATCTAGTCAATGCTAAAACTATGTTTATAACTTTCGAGAAGGAAATCATCCTGCCGATCGATTGCCAATTTCGGAATAAAGCAGCGCTTGGACACTATGTTTTACTCACAGCCTCCTAGAGAGTTAATTCATGCATTGTTAGGTGATAAAGTAAGGACTGTAAATTTTAGACGTTAATTTATTTTCAGTTTACTTTTATTTACCCAAAAAAATCTCTCTCGCTGAAACTCAGCGTGGCAATTCGACCATGAAACTCCATGGAAGATGACATTCGTGTGTAAGCAAATTATAGCGGTGCATTTTCGTGGGTCTTCTTTCCGAGTTGTGTTTCATAAGCGCCTAGTCGTCGAGGGAATTGAAGTAAACTTGCGCGAGAACTTTACAAAAATGAAAGAGCTTCAATGTTGAGAGATCCAGAGAAATACAAAAGAGGCAAAAAGAGTGACGGTGTGTGTAAGAGCGACTTGTTTTTTCAGTTGTTCATCCATGATCAGTATTCTCAGCCTTCGAAGGAAGATCTGAAGTGACTAGCACAGAATCCGGCAAAGGTTCATTTGTCTGTTTGATGAAAGTTACCGCCTGTCCATAACTTTTCAGTCTCAATGTTACAAACATGGCCAACAGAAGTGAACGTAATAACAATCAAGCTCCTAAAAGTTACATTTAGCCCATTTCCAGCTTAATCTGGCCAGCCTGTTTTTGGTCAGAACTAAGGCTGATTTGGTCCTGCTTCATTATCTATTTAGTCGATTAATTTGAAATCACATGCCCATATCGAATTTTTAGAGTAAATGAAGATATAATAAAAGCTAATATAAGCAAATAGTGCTATTGCGTATGTTTGCTAATTTATGAATAGGGAATCTATGTATATACATATAAATCCATTAATCGGGCTCCGATCCGCACACATGATAACACCTTACAAAGCACTTTCTATTGGGTTATAATGTCACAAGTTGTTTCTGAAATGGAAAGTATTTCAAAAAGGAAAGCGTGTTATATATAAAGCATATGTACTAATTCTGGAGATAATATGATGAATTTTGTTTGCTAAATGTGTTTCTTGAAATAAGATAAGAACCAACCTATGTAGGTCGAGAAAGAAGGTTACCTAACTTTTCATTGTTGTGAGGAAGTGTAGATTCTCGGATTTCCAATATCAAGTTTGTAAAAAGAATAAAATTCTTGCTTTGGTAATTCAATTATGTTATGTATGGATAATATAGGTGCTTACAAAGAAGTGAGACAAAAAAGTGCTTCGACTTGAGAATTTCGCTAACGATTGTCTCTGTTAGGCACTTATTAAGTAATTAGTTCATGATCCATTTAAAGTAATTAGTTCATGAAGATTGTCCCGTGCTATGCCTAATCACTACTTTGAAAATACATCTTTACCGTCAAGATATGATGGGTTCTGTATGAATCAAATTAAATAAAGACTTTTGATATAGAAGATTACAAGTCAAATGGTGCCTCCAAACATTAATTAACAGCCTCTCGCGGAGAATATGGACAGATTCGTACTTCCCACGTGGGTCACATGGGGACAATGCTGGGTAGACCTAAAGAAAAAAATATTTAATTTAACCTCACAATGCTAGAGATATATATTATGATCGATATACAAAATTAACGTATACATAAAATAACATGTCATATATTCTTACATGACTCACCTTTTTCCTTAAGTCAAAAAGGGCCTTAACGTTAACATCGATCTTGATAACTCTGGACGACTTTGACACTCCTACTCTCAGGGGACCGTTCGGCGTGCGGTTACATAGAGGATTTTGATCCATTCGCGACGCATTCATCGATCCATAGCCAAAAAGCATAGGTACTAAAAAGAGATATATGGCAGGAGGGTCAGCTGAACAGGGAGATTTGAACTCGACCGAGCGAACCAGGCAAAACGAAAGAGAGGAGGGAAGGCCTTCCCTCATTTCTCTAGCCTTCGTGAGACGAGCAACCGCGCCAGCCAATGCTGCCTCCATCGACCTCAAGGATTGGCGTCGCGGAGTCTACGAAGGACTACTCTTCGAGGACAACAAAAAGGCAAAGACCCAGATAATGTCCTTCAGCTCTCTGTAAGTATTGATTGTGCGTCGTCTTCTGATATTTCTTGAGTATTGATTGTGCGCAGAAGTTTTGGGTCGACGAGAAGCTCCACAAGAACTGCTTGCTGGTGCTTCCGAAGGCAATTTACCTGGAGGGAGGTGAAAGAGATATCACCTGGGAGTGGAATCAAACGAAAGAAAAATGGTATATCTCCGTCCTCACTAATTTAGTTGTTCGCGCACACCGTTCATTGGTCGCCTTCAAAGATTTCGCCTAAAAGCCAGCCTTGTGTTCACTGCACGATTGCGCAATACTAATTACTGACCTTCTCGTCGTTCAGTTTTGGCGGCGATGTGGACATACCGGTCCCCACGCTGAAGCACCTGTCCTGGTTATACATCAAAGGAAGCTTCAATACAAATGCGCTATCTCCTAAGACCACGTACGAAGTCGCATTCGTGGTTAAGCTCAAAAAAAGCAACAATTCGTGGCCGCTTCCCGTGAACCTTGAGCTCCATCTACCCGACGGAAGCAAAGTGATAACCACGGAGAGTCTGGCGAAGAAGCCGACGGGGAAATGGATCAAGCTCCGCATCGGCAAGTTCGTGATGGACCCAAAGAACGTGGGTGAGATATATTTTTACCTCCATGAGACATGCCAGATTTACAAATCGGGCCTCGTCTTCAAGGGCCTCCGTGTTGACCCCAAGGATTAAGCATTAAGTGCAGTGCAAAGTGCCAGGAATTGCCCGCTAAAGTTGATCGAATAAAGTTTAATATATGTATGCCTCATCTATTGATTTTATCTTATAGGTTGATTATCGTTAATCTTATTTCCCGCTCTTTAATTTCACGCGTCGTTCTTTCGTTCGGTTAGCAAACGAGGGAGCTATTCAAAGTAATCTCATATTCTCCTCCTGCTAATATTTGAAACACTTGGCAGTTATCATTGGCCCCATGAAATTCATGTTCACAGTTTCACACCATGGTTGTCTTTTTTTTTTTTACAGAAGTTCAGAAATCATAAAAATGGAACCTCGATAACTTAATAGCCTCACACGTTGACTGAGAACTGACATTGCATGATTTGTAGATCATGTGCGATGTGGCTAACGAGGATCACCTAGAGGGGAGGTGAATAGGTGATCTTAAATAATTTTTATTAATTTAAGCGGAAATGAGTAAATATAGTTGAGTTTGAATAAAATTTATATTCAAAACAGTTTATATAGACTGTGCTCTTAATATGCAAAATGTAAAGTAAGAAATAAGGGTAAGAAAAATTGCATACAAGTTTATAGTGGCTCGGTTTATAATAAGCCTACGTTTACTCTCACATGCTGACAGTTTATGCGGTCATGAGTTGTTTTAGCCTATTTGTTAGGTTTTTTTTTTATTGTAAAGATTTCTTTCTAGTATAGAATCATTTCTATTGTATATTTCTTAATTAGGGTTATCATATATTCCTATATATATAACAGGTTTCGAGCATTGTAAATGTATATAAAACATATTTATTGAATACAAAAAGAGAGTCTTTTTCTACATGGTATTAGAGTCTTAGGGTTTGATCTTTGGGGTATTGTATGTCAATCATTGATTACGATGGTCTCGCTTGCCGGTGAGTGGGTTGGGGGTTTGGAGGCAGCGCCCCCGAAAAAAATTTTTAGGCTCGCTTTCTTTCTCTATTGCGTCTTACCCGATCTTCTTCATCGCAATTCAGTTTGCGAAGCTGATCTCATGGCCGACGAACAGTCGAGTGTTACAACTGACCAAGCGGATGCTAGTGCCTTTGCTACTGCTATTCTAGCAGACCTGACTGCTGCGATGAAGCAGCTCTTGACCCAGCAGGCCACGCCGCCGCGCGTTGAACCTCCTGTTGCATCTATTGCTGTCAAGCTTGATGGCAAAAATTATGGCGTATGGTCCCAGGTTGTTGAGATGTATATCTCGAGCAAAGACAAACTGGGCTATTTGAATGGTGATTCTCCTGAGCCCCCTCCTACAGATTCATCTTTTAGACAATGGAAGACCGATGATTCTACGGTGAAAGGTTGGCTTATCAATTCTATAGAACCAGCCTTGATACCAAACTTTATTCGGTTTCCTACTGCCAGAGCCGTATGGGATGCTGTGGCAACGACCTTTTTTGATGGATCTGACACCTCCCAAATCTATGATATTAAGAGGCAGGTTTCTTGATTGAAGCAAGGTGGTAGACCCATCGAGAAATTTTATAATGATCTTCAAGGGCTCTGGCGTGAGATTGATTTCCGCCGTCCTAATCCTATGCAATGTCCGGCCGATATTTTGAGGTACAATGACATTGTCCATGAAGATCGAGTCTATACTTTTTTGGATGGTCTCGATAGCCACCTGGATAATGTTCGTGCTGATGTTATGAAGATAGATCCATTTCCCACTATTGAACAAGCTTATGCCCGAGTCAGGCGAGAGGATATGCGCTAATCTGTCATGCTCTCCACTCCTGTCGAGGTCACCTCTGGTTCCGCCATGGTGTCACAACGGGGCAAAGGTGATCAATTAGTGCTTTCTGCCCGGGGACCTCGCCCTAAACCTGGTATGCCAATTCAATCCGAGGGATGCTCTCACTGTGGGAATCCTAAACATATAGAAGCATCTTGTTTTAAACTGCATGGTTATCCGGACTGGTGGGATGATTTTCAGACCAAGAAGAAGAAAAAGGGCTCCCAAAAGGGGCGGAATGGAGGGCAAGCCTCTTTAGTGACTAGCGACTTGTCATTAATTCCCATGAAGCCTGAATCTGCTAATGTTGAATCTCTTGAAGGTAATTGTGGGTTTGTCTTTGCTAATGGACATGGTGATGGTCATTATGGGTGGATAATTGATTCTGGCGCTACAGATCATATGACTCCAGAATCTGGTGATCTTCTTACATCTACTACACCACGTCGAGATCATATTTACAATGCTAATGGATATAGCTTTCCTATGACGGCTGTTGGGCGTGTGTCTGTCACGCCTTCTCTCTCTCTATCTCATACCTTGCTTGTTCCTTCATTAACTAATCGTCTGTTATCAGTTGGATAGCTTACTAGTGAGTTGAACTGTGTTGTGCTTATGTACCCTGATTTTTGCCTGTTTCAGGACATTCTCACGAAAGAGATTATTGAGCATGGTACTAAGAGGGAGGGGTTGTATTTCGTGGATGAAATTACTTATGGACAGACCTATCATTCTCATGGACAGTTAGCTCAAGAGAAGGAACTTTGGTTATAGCACCGTCGGTTAGGTCACCCATCTTTTGGGTATTTACAGCATTTGTTTCCCAAGTTATTTCGTGGTCTATCGAACTCTAGTTTTCAGTGTGATACATGTATTTTGGCAAAGAACCATCGCACTTGTTTTCCTCCCAGTTTGAATATAAGTTCTACTCCTTTTTCCTTAATTCATTCCGATGTATGGGGTGCGTCTCCTATTACTACTGTATCTGGGTTTCGATGGTTTATCATCTTTGTTGATGATTGCACACGTATGACTTGGCTATATTTGATGAAACATAAGAATGAGGCTGAAGCTATCTTTCAGACTTTCCACCGTATGGTTTAGACTCAGTTTGGGGCCAAACTTCAGGTTCTCAGGTCTAATAATGGTGGCGAATACTTAAGTAAACCTCTTGCAGCTTATTTTCAAGAACATGGTTTGATACATGAAACTTCTTGCCCTCAGACTCCTCAGCAAAATGGTGTTGCTGAGCGTAAGAATCGCCATCTTCTTGAAACCACTCGAGCACTCTTGGAAGGTAGCCATGTTCCCCATCGTTTTTGGGATTCTGCCGTAGTCACAGCTGCTTATTTGTTGAATCGCATGCCTTCCCGCATTCTAAGCTATCGCACGCCAATGCAAGCACTTGCTGCCCATGTGTCTCTTCCTTCGGTTCTTACGTTGCCTCCTAAGGTGTTTGGGTGTGTCGCTTACGTCCATCTTTACAAAAATCAACGGACCAAACTTGACCCTTGTGCAGTCAAATGTGTGTTTCTTGGTTATGGCCCTTCTCAGAAAGGGTATCGGTGTTATGATCTTGCCGGGAAGCGCATGTATGTCACCATGGATGTAACATTTATTGAGACGGAGTTCTTTTTTCCTTCTCCCCAGTGTCCTGTTCAGGGGGAGATTAGTTGTAGAACCAGACATTGGTGAGAGGTAGTAGGAATTGTAGGAGCGACGGATGGGTGCGCACAGCCATGTGATTCTAAGGCTACTGAGGCTGAAGATTTTGAGCTACTGCTGCATGATTCTGAGGCTGCACGACCAGACAACACTGAATTACGACATGGGTCTGAACAGGTGTCAACAGATGCACAGCTGCAACAGCCCTCCTTGTCTTCGCCCTCTTCGCCCTCTTTAGTACCACTCCAAGCTCCTGAGAATGTACCTGAGGTAAGTACTTCTACTGTACTTGATTCTTTTGAAGATACTGATGTGCTTACTGGTTATAAGCTACCCGATAGGCATAATAGGAGTAAACCACCGAATCGATATTCTCCAGATGTAGAGGACCGCTAGTCTCGATACCCTATTGTAGACTATGTGTCTGTCAAGAGGCTGTCCACACCACTACAAGCCTTCGTGTTTACGATTTCCTCAGTTCAAGTTCCAAACAGGGTTGAAGAAGCCATGAAGGATCCAAAATGGCTTCAAGCGATGGAGGCAGAGATGAAGGCGTTGGAGAAAAATCGAACTTGGAAACTTGTGGAACTACCAAAGGATAAAAAGCCGGTTGGATGTAGGTGGGTGTTCACAGTCAAACATAAGGCAGACGGCACTATTGAGAGGTATAAGGCGCAACTGGTAGCTAAAGGGTATACACAGACTTATGGGGTGGATTATCAGGAAACATTCTCTTCAGTTGCAAAGTTAGACACTATAAGAGTGTTGTTATCTCTTGCTGCAAACTTGGACCGGCCTTTACATCAATTTGATGTGAAGAATGCATTTCTTCATGGAGATTTAGAGGAGGAGATCTATATGGAGCTTCCACCTGGATACAGATGCGCAGATAAGCCGAACATGGTCTGTAAGCTGGAAAGATCATTGTATGGGTTGAAGCAGTCCCCTCGTGCATGGTTTGGTCACTTTAGCTCAGCTATGAAAGGGTATGGATACTCCCAAAGTAACTCAGATCATACTTTGTTCTTAAAAGGTGCTCAAGGAAGAATGACGGCTCTTATTATATATGTAGACGACATGATTATTACAAGCAATGATAGTGTAGAGATTATGAGACTGTAGGAATTAATATCAAGGGAGTTTGAGATGAAGAACTTGGGAGGTTTGAAATATTTCCTGGGAATCGAGGTTGCTAGGTCGAAGGAAGGGATTTACTTGTCTCAGCGGAAGTATGTTCTTGATCTTTTGACCAAAGTTGGCATGCTAGATTGCAAGCCTGCAGACACTCCTATGGTACAAAACTGTAAGCTCGGAGAGTACCCTGATCAGACGCCTACTAATAAAGAGAAATACCAAAGGTTAGTAGGTCGATTAATTTACTTATCACATACACGTCCTGATATTGCTCATGCAGTAAGTGTGGTGAGTCAGTTCATACATGCACCTAGTGAGGATCATATGAGTGCTGTGTGGCGCATCATTCGATATTTGAAGTCAGCCCCTGGAAAGAGATTTCTATTTGCAAAGAATTGCCACCTTGAAATAGAAGGTTACACATATGCAGATTGGGCTGGAAGTGTGACAGATAGGAGGTCTACATTAGGGTATCTTACATTTGTGGGAGGCAACCTTGTTACATGGAGAAGTAAGAAACAAAAAGTTGTAGCTCGGTCTAGTGCAAAAGCTGAATTCAGAGGTGTAGCAAAGGGGTTATGCGAACTTTTATGGCTTCGAAAGCTGCTAACTGAGCTCGAGTATCCACCAGGTTTGGAAATCAAATTGTTTTGTGATAATAAAGCAGCCATAAACATTGCTCATAATCCAATTCAGCATAATAGAACCAAACATGTGGAGATTGACAGACATTTCATCAAAGCGAATTTAGAGGCAAAAGTGATCCGGTTACCATTTGTCAAGTCTGAAGACCAATTAGCTGATATATTAACAAAGGCTCTATCAAGTAGAGAATTTCATTGCTCACTTATCAAGTTGGGTATCAAAGACATCTTTGCACCTACTTGAGGGGGAGTGTGGTCGTAAGCTATTTTAGCCTATTTGTTAGATTTTTTTTTTATTGTAAAGATTTCTTCCTAGTATAGAATCATTCCTATTGTATATTTCCTAATTAAGGTTATCATATGTCCCTATATATATAACAGGTTTGAGCATTGTAAATGTACAGAAAACATATTCATTGAATACAAAAGGAGAGTCTTTTTCTATAGTCTACTAGCTGGATTTCACTACGTAATTAAGAGGAATTACAGATTCTAAGTGACAACACTCTTGTGTATGATAGAACTCCCTATCTCACACAATCACTCTTACAAAGTGTTCCTCAAGATCTTAATGTTTGGCTCAATAAAGACAAGAGAAAGAACCGGAGTATGCTTAGATTTTGGACTTGTTGATTTTCGATTTCGTTCTGTACCTTCTGCTCCTCATTGATCTCCTTTTATACTCCTCCACTTTCAAACTAGCCGTTGGACAATCTTCAGAGGATCATCTTCCAATATTCACCTTTGGACAGATTTATATAAAATAGATTGAGTAGCCATTAATTGATAAAATATGAATCCCGCTGATTCCGGTCGCCTATTCAATCAAAATCTTGGTTTCCATAAGTAGAGCTTTATCCGTTGTAATGCTTACTTGTCACAGTATTTGATTGTCAATCAATTATACCCTTAGATTGAAACAATCAAAACTTTCCTTCTGTGAAATCCATACTAGATCACTAGCCATTATGTTTCGTTCTAAATGAGTTTTGCTTCTACGTCTATATAACTTATGCGTCTGCGTCTGTATAATTACTGCATCTAAAGAATTTCTAATTCAGAACTTGAGTCAGCGTAAGTCTTCAGTAAAATCTGAATATTTCATAATTAAAGTCTGAATGACTTTTATGGTAAAGTTTGAAGATCTTGTATTTGAGTCTGAATTTTTTGTTCTGAGTCTGAACTTTTGGTTCTGAAAACTTGTAATAATTCCTTCTGAAATATTTCCTTCTAAACTTCCGGAATGTATTAACCTAGAATGGAATGCATGGCAGATTCACAACATAGAAAGTTTTGTCAGCTTCAAAATTTATTAGGAGTTTTCCTCAACAGTTCTAACATGCCTATGGCCTTGCGATTTCAAGTTGAGCATTAAAAAAAGCTAAACACATCTCGTGAACTAATCCAATTAATCTTTTTGACATTATGTTTCACAGGTCTTTTTTAATTAGGCAAAAGCTATCAAAAACTCTAAACTATGCCCATTATGACACATCTATCCTAAATTTTTTTTTTAGATACAAAAAATCACAAACTTGTACATGTGTAACATATTTACGATCCGTCAAAGTTCTGTTATAAATCTGTCTACGTGGACGCCAGAAAGCAAACGGTGTTAATATGGCACCCACGTGACTTAAATGAAATAAAAGCGACGTTTTTTTTGCTGAAAAATCATCTAACGAATATTGATGGAAGGTAAGGCTGCACATGACAATCATTCTGTACCCGAGAATTATTTTTGAACAGAAATTATTCCTTTTGATTCTATGCCCGAGAACTGATTCTAAGCATTTGAAGGCATTTGGTAACGGCTCAAAATTTCTATTCCTGAAATAGTAAAAGAACATAAATGCATTCGGTAACAGCATAAAATTTCTTTTTATTAATAATATTTTAATATTTCTTTCTTTTCTTTTTTTCTTCTCCCCCTTCTTAGCCATGGCCGGTAAAATATTTTTTAATTAATAATACTTTTATTAAAAATAATTTTTTTATTTTTTTTTGGCCAAGGCCGGTAAAATTTTTTTATTAATAATATTTTTTCTTTTTTTTGGCCGTGGCTGGTAAAATATTTTATTATTAAAATTTTTTATCATTAAAATATTTTAATAAAATATATTTTTTTAAAATATATTTTAAATTTTTTTTCCATGGCCTGGTTGCCGGCCATGGCCGATAAAATATTTTTTTATTAAATTGTTTTTATTAATAATATTTTTTATTAAAATATTTTTTTCCTTTTTTTCCCATGGCTGGTCGCCGGCTATGGCCAATAAAATATTTTTTTATTAACATTTTTTTATTAAAATATTTTTTTCCTTTTTTTCCCATGTCCTAGTCGCCAGCCATGGCCAATAAAATATTTTTTTATTAACATTTTTTTATTAATAATATTTTTTTTCCTTTTTTCCCATGGCCCAATCGCCGGCCATGGCCGTTAAAATATCTTTTTTATTAACATTTTTTATTAATAATATTTTTTATTAAAATATTTTTTTCCTTTTTTATGCCATATCGCCGGCCATGGCGAATAAAAATTTCTTTATTAATAATATATTTTTTTCATGGCCACCGGCGATCGGCCACAGCCTAGAGAAGAACAACACAAAGAAGAAAAAAAAAGAAAAAGAAGAAAAAGAACTTATTCTCAAAATTGCGCCGAGAAACAAGAAGTAACTTTTTTTTACTTCTTGTTTCTCTTCCAAAACTGTTTCTGGCCACAAATTTTTGCATAAATGTACCCGGGAACAAAAAGTTTACCAAACGCATTTTTGTTCCCAAATTATTTTTGGGAATAAAAGAACAGAAATTTTCACTATTTGGCACGTTACCAAACGAGCCCTAAATGTATCATATAGATAAAAGTTTAGGGTTTTTTTACGTTAAGAGAAAAAATTTAGAGTAAATATGTCATGGTAGATATAGTTTTGGATTTTGGAGATTATAAAAAAAAGTTCAGAATAAATATGTTCACGTTGAATTCGTGAACCATTGCCGCAATCACCGCTGTAAACGATTTAACTTTTGAGCCACTTTAAATCTATTTCATTGGAATATGTATGGGCGAGAGTTTATATGCGATCAGATCACTTAACTTTATCCTTCTTATAAATCTTTTTCGATCCATTCTACCTTATCTACCTTATCGGACGTCTCTTAGGAGACCCAAGCCCTCTCTTAACCAATTAAAGTTAATTTTCACAAAAGGTGCTTTGCTAGAGGAACCCAGTTGGCTTTTCTTTCCTGGAGCAATATGCTAACAAGTGCATCAAATATTTATCATTATGCGCGAACTTTATGAACAATCGATAATTCTGAGTCTGTCGAAGTGATTATGGACTGAACAGATCCATTGGATGATATTGGTGTCCAACATTTTCTGTTGAACTGTTATGCGCTCTTTAATTCTTGAATTCTACTCTCGTACATCAACGAGATACTGAAAACAGCAATTCTCATCTTAAAGGTGGTATTGGAACACCAACAATCCATAAATAACAAATCTGACTAATTTGCAGATCCTCAATCACCATTATTCACCAGGAATTCACCATTATCTCTGCTATTGCCGGGGCGTGTGGTGTCTGGAAGTTGTCGGTCAGCCCGTAATGAGCCATCAGAAACCAGACATGGGTTATGAGCTCGCCGCCCCGCCGCATCTGCTGAGCATGATCTGTCGCTTTGCACTTGCTAGCCGCATAGATCAGCATTTCTGCCCACACCCCCCTGATCACTCCCCATTTCACAAGCTCGGACGGGTGGCGCTCCAGCTCCGACGCAAACCAGCACCCATTGAACAGGACGTACTTGACTTTGTCCTCCTTCGTCACGCTCAGATTGAATTTGGTCTTCACTTGGCCACGCAAAATGTTGCAAGCCTTTGCAATCTTGGGATCATACTCTCTCCTCTTTCCGAGGTCTCCTTCCGAGATGTCAGGCATGGGCTCTCTCTTATTGTGGCCACGAGCAGCTCCCTCCGGAGCGGATTTACGCAAGGCGAAGTACTTCTTGGTCTCTTTATAAATGTCTCGGAACCTGATACTTCCGATTCCAACTGGCAACATCGAGGGATACATTACTAGGAGATATAGCATGTACCAAGACAAGTGCAAACTCATCAAGGAATAGTACTTAACATGGCTCTGGTTATTCCTATCTAGCTCCTTAATGCTGTCCGTTCCGTTATCGGGTTAATAGCAGAGCTCTGTCGCTATGTGCCAGACTAGGATGCTCATGTCAAAGTCCAACTCGGTGCTCCATTTTAAATGATCCGGCGACTTTTGCATGCTCAACACGCGGCCTCCCCTGTCGATCCACGAGGAGGGGAGTTTCTGCATATCCCTCGCTTCCTTCTCTTTGATCGTCAGCAGAATTATGTCTCTGATACAGCCTGTCACATCCTCGCGGCCTTGGTAGAGAAACTTCACGACCATCTCGTCAACGTGCAATAGCTTAAGTAATCTCCACCGGCAGGAGTCATTTTCCTTGAAGGAGCAGCTCATTAGGCTGTATTGGCTGATGGAATTGGACCACCTGCGCCTTTTCAACAGCGGTTGGATTCGGTTGACAAAATTGAAGACGGCCGATTGCTTGTTCTTTATGAGCCAACAGGAGAACCGGTCGGAGAAAAGTATGTGAGAATGCGTATAACTCGAGGAAAATGGCTGCTCCTAGCAACAGGAAGGTCAAGCATGGATCCGGGTTCGAGTGTCATTGCTTGTCGATTAAAGAGAAGAGCACCAGGGCAACACATATCGAGAATGAGATGGCAAGTCTACAAATAAAGCCCCAGCTTGTATAGACCGCCTTCGCCTTCGCATAGAACACGTTGTAGATGAGGCCCAGTTCAATTTCAATGACTTTAAAATCCTCTATATCGTGCTTGCCGCCCAGTATCGACAGGCAAGTGTCGCGTTCCTCCAAGCTGAACAAGTGATCTGCGAAAAGGCGCTGACTAGTGTCGACCAAGCTGTGGCCTGCCAGCAGTGCGCCCACAACGCGCTTGTATTCTTGGTCCTCGGAGTCCTTCTGCGATGGAAGATTCACGATTGCATCATTGATCATAACTGCTGCATCATCCCGTACCTCAATGACTTGATGAGGCACGACGTTGTACCCCTCAGCCCCCTTCAACACGCACTCCTCCACAATTTTGTTGGAATACTTCCGGCAGGGTTGGGATTCGGCGAGGGAGTCCTTGAAGTGCTCGTTGCTGGCGGCGGAGAGGACCCAAACCCTCTCGCCAGACTTATAGAAACCCGAGAGCAGTATCAGAATGGCAAGGAATGATGAGATAGGATGCGTCCATCCCATTACCAGGACATAAAGTGTCAAGCCCGTCTGGTACACCAGCGTCAGCGAGCGCCTGAGCCAGAGCTCGTTGTCTTCCATCGCGTAGGCGCTAATCGTGTCGGGGCCCCCCAAATGCAGCAGCAGAAATGGCGCCCAAAAGGTGCTTAGCTCTGCGTGCGAGTCCATCTCGTTCACCGGTTTGCCGGTCTTGATTTCCCCGATCATGTTGGAGATCATGCCGAGCGCGTAGATCACAACCGAATCAGCCAATAGGTAGGCTGACCAGGTGACCACCCTGATCCAAGTGCGCGGGATGTACTTGCGGCGGTTGCCGAGACAAATGAGGACGATTTGGAGGGTGAGGCACAAGAAGACTGCACCTCTCAGCTCCCACTCCTTCCACACATCGCTCAAAGGGGAGAGCACTGCCGACAGCCTCCGTGCCCTCATAAGGACCAAGCCGGTAACAACTGCGAGACATGTTTGCCGACAACAAATAAGCTGATACTGAATGATTCAGATATGAGAGCTGAGGCCTAATGGAGACAGAAAGTAATGGCTCAAGCATGAAACACAGCAAGCTTTCGCAGCCTATAGAAGTAATTAGAGGGCAATGTATCGGTTAACAAGCAAAATGCAACTCATGGCTTAGATCTGCGAAGAAGGGATAATATAGACAGTGAATGAATAGATACTGAGCTAATGTTAACATCTTCTTCAAGCTTATTTAGAAGCATCGGCACATTAAACGCCTTCAGTTCTCATTGATTTGCGACAAACCAATCGTTAGCATGGTGTGCGGTTGAATTCGCTGCCCTCGATGGACAGATGGACAGTCTCTTCCGCACAAACTGTCTATTGGAAACCAATGCGGAAAAACAAAGTTGCTCTTCCGCATAAGGTGATCTACGTCCACAGGCGAGGCAAATCAAGATTCCACTATAATCAAAGAGAGTACAATTTTCAGAAGTCGAAACAACGACCTGACAAAACCTTACGGCTCACCAAACCCTCAGAAAACAAAATTCTCTCTCTGTTTTAATGAGAAAATCTAGCCATAGTATAAATAGGGTTTCCCAAAATTTTTCTCGGGGACATAGCCCCCGAACCCCCCAAAACATTCTTTCGCTTATTCCGGCTCAGGCGAACCGCTATAGAGATTTGTTCACTTGCTACAAGTTGGGCCTATCGGCCCAACCCTCCACGTCGCGAACTAAATCTCCTTTTTGGGATCGCACAAAAAATATGTCGGGTCGGGTCATAAACCGGACCGAATACATAAAAATTCAAGACATATTTAACACTGTCTCGTAACCAATCAAAAAGTTGAAAAATGAAAAAAGAGAGAGAGAGAGGGAGGGAGGGAGGGAGTGGAGGGAGGAGGTCATGTATAGGAAACAGTAAGACAGTAAGACAAACCAATTATGGGTATACATAATTCCAAAGTGGGTGAGTTATATAAGTTGATAAGTCCGAAACCATTTAAAAGTGTAGATAAGTGTATCAAATAAGAGTTAGTAATGTAAAAGAAAATGATAATCTCACCTACAAAAAACTTGGTAACGCAAATGAAGGCAGTAATTCCGTATATGAGCGGACAACTTCAAAAAAAGAACAAAGAAAATATAGGGAAGTTATTAGAATAGCCGGTATTTTGGAACCGATCAAATACATGTTGATAAGTGGCTCCAATAAGAGATTCGTTGGTAATTTTATTGAAAAAAGGTTGGTGAGTAACTTATATAAAGTGGGCAATTTGATATAAGAGTCGAAAACTTTAACAAAAGTAAGCAAGTTTTGAGAAAATTGGTAATTCGAAATCGCTCAATTGGTGACTTACTAATAAGATAATCTACAAATGGTTATTCTAGACTACCTTTTTCTTAAACTAACAGCATTTACAGTAAACCAATGTTTCTAAAGATCTACACATTGGGAAAGTCAATTATGTCTTTGGTCTCAGAAAATAATACAAAGTAAAGAGCACCTCCTGCTTTTACGGGATCAAATCCTTTTTTCCCTCAAATAATTTTCTCCATTAGTTAATATTATAAATACTCTATCAACGGATAAATGTGTAAATAAATAAATTATCTCATGTCTAATGTTTTTCAATTTCAAACTTCGAATAATTTCTATCTTATAAATAGCCTTAGAAAAAAATTTCATAGAGCGAGATACTTTTCTCTTTCCATATATATGTGTACAATTGCTTCGTTAACTTCTTTCTATTAAGTAATAATTCCAATATTTCGTAGAAAGACGGCTTGGTGAAATATTTTAAATGTTAATTAGTAATTTATTGCACCCATGTTGCCAATATAGTAATGAAAAAAGATACTCGCCTCTTAATTGTCCTCGAACCTCGTACGGAAATTTCAACATACGTATAAAGTTGCTCAACAAATAGTGATTTCATCTTCCTCATGGTTCATAAAAGCCCAACAACGTGGAAAAGGTCAGAACTTGGAAACTTGGAATATACAACATGACCAATTAATCAATCTCATTTGTATTTTTCTTTTTTGTTAATGCTTAAAGTCAAATTGCTTAGCTCTTAATTATTAATTGATCATCCGTAATACTAGACAAACTAGCACCCTTAGATATGTTTATTATTCAAGCACTCTCGACCCAAAATTGGAGGGTGTAAATTAGTTATAACTGAAAAATAAATTAAGAGTTAGAAAAAAAAAAAAGGGCAAAAGCCACAAAAAACCCCAAGCTATACTTACCATGACACCAAAAATCCCAAACTTGTAACTGTGTAACACATTTACTATCCTTCAAGGTTCCGTCAATGAGCACAGCTAAAAATCTATTTACACGAACGCCGAAAAACAAATGATGTTGACATGGCACCCACGTGGCTTAACTAAAATAAAAATGAGGTTGTTTTGATTGAAAAAATCATCTGACAGAATATTGACGGAAGGTAAATATATTACGTAGGTATAAGTTTAGGGTTTTTTATATCACAAAAAAAAAGTTTACAGTAAATATATCACAGTGGGCATAATTTAGGATTTTTTATGTCACAAAAAAAAACTCCAAAGTAAATGTGTCACAGTAGGCATAATTTGGGATTTTAGGTAGCTTTTATCCACAAAAAAAAAATTGGGAACATCAAAAGTCTAGTCTAAGGGCTTAAACTTTAAAAAAAAAACAAAAAGAAACCATTGCTCGCTTTACTCCTTAACTTCGTCTCCCTTCGTTTTTTCAAGGGTTAATACCGCGAAAAACACCAAACTGGTATGCCTGTGACGATTTTATCTCAAATTAATTTCTTGACTAATAAAAATCTCATACCGGTATACCTGTGACAAATTTACCTTTAAGTTATTTCCATTAAATTTTACTGTCAAATTGTTTTATTAAATTACACGCGGCAATTAACGGATGTACCAATTTTATGTTTTACCCTCCGTCTGTCATAGGCATACCAATTTACGATTTTTTGTGGTATTAATTCAATTTAATGGAAACTAACTGAGGGTAAATTTGTCACAAATGTATCGGTTTGGAGTTTTTAGTAGCATGTGTACCAGTTTGGGGTTTTTCATGGTCAAAAAATTAGTTTTAAGTAAAATTATCAGAGGTGTACCAGTTTATGATTTTTAATGGTATTAACTCTTTTTTCAATGTTCAATAAGTTAATATATGTCTGGCAATGGAAATTAGTTAAAAATGTGAGAAGTCTTGAACTTTTCTTTTTGCTAGAATTGAGAACTCCTGAACTATTTTTATATTTTCACTCTATCTTCTACTCTCTCTCTCTTCTTCTTCTTCTTTTATTCTTCTTTTTTTGAGAATTCAATTTGAGTATTTAAGTTGTAGCAGTGTATGTAGCTTCATTTGCACCTAAGTTCCTTTTTTTTTTTAATCTTCGGATTTGTTTTTCTTTTCCTTTTTCCCTATATCCCTTCTCTTCTTCTTCTTCGGTCAAGTTGTGCAAGTGCTCCACCAATCGCTACAACCTGCCATTGCCGAGAAAAACTTCTATCGACACCACGTGCACTGGCCGCCAGTGCCGGCCCGCCACCACCGCGCGTCTTTCTCTCTCTCTCTAAATTAAAGAGGTGCCAATAAAATAAAATAAAAAAGGAATTAATACCACAAAAAATCCCCAAACTGGCACGTCTGTAATAATTTACTTCAAATTAATTTTTTGATTATCAAAAATCTCAAATCGGTACCACTACAAAACCCAAAACGATACACTTGTGACAAATATACCCTCTGTTAGTTTCCGTTAAATTGGATTAATATCACGAGAAATCTCAAAGTGGTACACTTATGACAAACGGAGGAGTAAATCCCCAAATTGGTACATCCGTCAACTACCACGTGTTGTCCAACTCAATAATTTGACAGTAAAATTTATCGGAAATTAAAGGATGGTAAATTTGTTGGGTGTACCAGTTTGGGGCTTTTGTTGGTTAAAAAAGTTATTTTCTGGATAGATTTATCACAGGTGTGTCAGTTTGAGGTTTTTCGTGACATTGATCCCAAAGAGAAAGAGAGACCGGCCAAATAAAAAATTAAAAGAGAGAAAAAGACCACATTTTTCCCATTTGTGAAATGTGCATGAGGTGGGCACGCGTTTTCTGTTGCCTAACTCAATTAGAATTTGGCACCCGCCACCTTCCTTGCTTCCTCCCTTTCTTCCTTCCTTCCCCTCCCAATTGTGATCACAAACAATTGAATTTTTAACAAAATATTTATCCTTGAAGAAGGCCTATAATGCTTGGTATGGCCACCTGACGTGTCGAGGGCGTACGCAAAAATCTCTCCATTCGATATGCCATCGTCACATGCACCGCAAAGATAACTGCAAGTAATTTGTCAATACGATATTAATTCGTACAACATTAGGAAAAATACTAATTCGTGCGAGGGAGGTCACAGTGATTGTAATTACATGGCCTGTGGACCCTACATTTATTCTTTAAAATAACATTGCCACAAAATTACTTCTTTAATAACATTCCCGCCAACGCACAAAACATTCGTCAGGCTTCTCGGAAAACCTGTATCTCTTCTTCTTCTTCTTCTTCTTCTTCTTCTTCTTCTTCTTCTTCTTCTTCTTCTTCTTCTTCACAACAATCACCACCTTCCTCGAAACGGGATTCAGGGTCTTTTCTGCAGTCATCTTCCTCTTCTCCTCTTCCGCTGTCTTCCTCATCTGATAACTCCTCTCCATTTTCATTCTGTTCATGATCAAGAACACAAACTTAATACTCATAATGAGCCATGATACTCACAATTCCCATCACCACCAACACTGTAAGACCCAACACGCACGCATTCCACGACTATCTGTTATTCCCACGCGTATGAAAACTCGGGGACTGACACCCCGCCCTCTTTTTTTGGTTTAACAGAAATAAATCACCACATAACTATAAACGAAGCACCTATCTAGATTCTACATGATGCAAGTACTGGGAGTCAAATCAACCAAATTCATATTTGCGTAGTCAAGAGATTTTCCCTGTGGACGGCTGCCAAAATGTATAACAAACATGTAAAGCAAAAAAGAAGAAAGAGAGCTACCTGCGGCAAACCTATTGCCAATTCCTTCGCTATGATTGGCACATTGGACTGCATTTTTCTGACGCTTCACTCGAGTTCATCCGGCACTCTAACCAATGTGATTACTTTCAAGGTTTTCATCTGCTGCAGACCGTCCACCGTCTTCAGTTTCTTGCAGTCCTTAATTTCCTAGTCTTCGAGCCACTGCATTGCATTTGCCTGTATAATCCACTTGGTCAGGTTCTCCAGCTTCCACAGTTTCAATACATGGAGGCTCGGAAATGTTCCGTCTAAGACGCTCAATGTCTCGCTGTCGTATGAGGATGCAAATTATCCGAGAGTGGTCAAACATTCCAGCTCCCCCAGGACTCCCATCGAATCGTCTTTCAGCCCCAACATGGACAAGGTTAGTACTTTCAGGTTCTGAGGAATGTGCGACTTCAACAAGCTTTGCAATTCTCCGAGCAAGTACAAGTTGGAAAGGGACTCGAGCTGGCTCATCATATCACTCAGTTTAAGATCCGAAGGCTGACCAAATAGATCCTTCTATCACAATCTGAGGATTTCAAGCATCTTCAGATTTGAGATCTGCACGGTCGCATTCCTTGCCGCTGAGGGATGACACGTCAAAGCCAGCTTCCTGAGGCCTGTCAACTTGCCCAGCACATTCAAGATGGGACTTTCAACTCCTATGTATAAGCCCCAAATGGTTTGGATGTTGCAGTTTAAGGATTTCTTGGAATGCAGCTGAGGATGAACGGACTCGTCAAAGGACACCTCATTCATGTATGGGTGTTGCAGACTCTCTGCCTCCCAGATAGAAACCGGCACTTGGGTTATGTTAGTGTACTTAAGATCCAAAGTTTCCAGGCAAAGACAATCGCACCACTGATTTTGGAAGCGATTCAAGAAGAGTCCGTCTGAGTCCCAAGTACTTTAGGTTCAGCAATATGTTGCCAAGCTCTTCCGGAAGCAAAGGCTTGTAGACACCCTCAAGATCAAGTACCCTCAGCAGACTCGAGTCCCTCTTTGGCACTAGCGGTTGAAGCAAAGCCTCTATCTCTCTGGCCTGTGTTCCCAGCTTCATGGTGTTGAATGACACAGGAACAAAGTTTTTGGATGCCGCACGGCGTGGAATTGTCGCTGGTGGACATTCTTTGATGTGGCACGGCAGGAGTGATCTCCATGCGTGCTTCTTGTGCATTTGTTACTGATCCCTCTTGTCCTACTTCCGGCGGATTTTCTTGCGCCTTTGCTTCTCCTTCTCCAGAAATATGCCTATGTATTGCAATACGCGGGGCATCAAACTTTGCTTCATCGCTTAATCTTTCATGAATAGACAAGTCATAGATCTTGAGGAATCTTCCATGCTTAGCCATCTGAGGAAAGACATCGTGCAACATTCTGGGCAAACGACACGATCGCGCACTCCCGTCCCATTTCTGTCTAGCTACATGGACCATGTTTCTGGACACCAGAATCCCGAAACATATCTCTGCAGGACTTCTGTTTACTCCGTTTTCCAACACTGAAGATACTAGATTTTGAGCTGACCAGAGTCTGAAGAGCCTCCTTGTGGGAATCTCAGATTCCTTAGGGAACAGAGCCAAGTACAGAGCACATTGCTTTAACCCTCCTGGAAGGTCATCAATGTTCAAACGTACAACATCTTGGAGTGCTGGACGATCGGGAAGCCCATTGTTAAGCAGATTGGCAAGCTCGGTGCATCTATCCGATGTGGTGGAAGATAAAAGTCCTCCGAGTAGAAGGATCTTTGAGGGAGAACCGCCCGATTTACTAAAAATCGTCTCTTTGAGATGGAAGAGTTCCACGGGTGGATCGACCACATCGAAAGCCCCGCTGCTTTCTTCCAATAACTTGTCACTCTGTTCGCGGTCAAGGGGGCTCAACTTGAGAAGTTTGGAATACCATGGATCGATGGAAGAGGGTACGTCGGGGTTACGAGTCGTGACGATTACTCTGCTCCCGTTCCTTGACTCCGCAAGCACCATTATGAGCTTGTCCATGAGATGGAGATCGCGCAAGTCATCCAGGACTACCAGATAACAGCACTCCATCAGGACTCCTTGGAGCACATTGGATAGCTCTTCTTCCTTCAGACGCTCCACATCTCGCAATTCCGGGACCCTCAACTGCTTGAGCAAGTCGACCGTGAGATGACCCAGGTTAGGCTCCGCCCCAACCTGGACCCAAGCGCAGCAGTCGAAATGATTCTTAATGTCTGCTCGGTGATAGACGCTCCTAACTAGAGCTGTTTTCCCAACAGCTTCCTCACCGACCACCGAAATCACTCTCAGGATGGCTCCATCGTCTCTTTTATCAATCAACTACGGCACGAGCTCATTCACAGGATTTTCACGACCCACGATATGGGACTCGTCCTTCATCTTTCTTGCTCGGGTCAGGTTGCCTGGTGATGAAGCGACATTGCTACTCCCGGCATTGAGCTGCGAAGTTTCAACTTTTCCAGCCAACATCTTGCCCGTCTTGCCGTTTCCTCGTTGTCGGCTCCAAGAGGACAACGAGCGAACCAAAGACAAGGTCGTCTTTGCCAGTGGATTTTTTCGCGGTCTCAGTCCCTCAGGTGCCTCCATAAGGAACTTATCGGAGAAAGTATGCGCGACACCAGCGAGCTCGAGAGGACAGCGATCTTGCACCATGGAATGGAGGATAGCGGTCTTGGCCGTTCAGTTTCGAGGTGCTCGAACCTCAAGATCTGTGATTTGCCTATGACAGTGGAAATGGCCACTTTGGGGACAAGATAAGGAAAAGGGAAACTGGAGTGTCTGAACGAAAATTATTGGGAAAGAAGGTTGTTTGGATTGTCAATTTGGGCCAAACAAGCTTAGGATTAATGGGAGGTGTCAATCACCCCCAGCTTCTAATTATTAAATACATTATCTCTAACTCTTACAACTATTCATATTTTTTTATAATTTTTTGCTTTCTTAAATTGTGAGATCTTTTTGTTAGTCAAGTCAAGCCATGCAGAAACTTTAACACGTGCAAAGTCGTCCAAGAAATAGTTGGACTTGAGGGAGCCAGATAGGGTTACGCTGGATTTCTCGTTACATGGAAAATGACACAGACAGTCTATGAACTTTAACTCAATATTCTATATGATTTCTGAACTTTTAATTTATTTAATACAATCCTTAAACTTTAACCCAATGTTCCCTACATTGAACATTTTCATGAAGTTCATGAACTAAATTGAACAGATACTAAAAGTTCAGGAATAACATTAAACAAATTAAAAGTTCATGGATCACATTGAGCATTGGGCCAAAGTTCATGGACTGTTTGTGTTATTATCCCCTTATTATACAAACACCATATAGTCATTCCTTAGGCTTGACATTATTCTAAGCATAAACCAAAAAAAAAGAAAAAAAACAGATTAATCATCAACGTATTAACAGTAACGATTACGGTGGCGTATCCCGCGTGTGCAAATTTTGTGACGTGGGTCCTCTTCTAGCTACATTTTGTTCAATTTTCAAACTTAAGTACTGACTCTTTTTTTTTCTTTCATTTTTAACATCAAAAGTGTGCCATCGTTTACAAGAAACATTCAATTTTTTTTTTACATATATATTGATACAAAGACTTGAAGTCGTCTCAACTTTTTCCTAATTTCTTTTAACATTTAAAATATTATCCTTGTCTGTTAGTATTAAGATACGAAGCAAAAAACAGTAACAAAAGCGACCACGAGCCTTTTTGGCTAAACGGAGTAGGTTATAATTTTTCGATAATAACAAGACTGGCAGGATACTGCATGGGCTTCTAGGTACCCGAGTCTCCACATCCATGCCTCCGAATAATCGAAAAGAGAAGAACGGCATATATTCAAGGGGAAGATGCCCTTTGCTACCACGAACTTTACCTTTAAAGTTCATTTCACGTCACTTCAACTCATACTTCTTCCGAGGCCAAAGGGAAATCGAAAAATGAAATCCAAATCTTTCGCAACTTACACAAAGCTATCTCGAACCCCTCTCGGTTTCGTCGCCTGAATCTAGTTATTCTTGAAGCACGTGATGCATTATGATCGAACAATGAAATAGTATCGAGCTTAGAGTTACCGTTTGTTCCAACACCCTGATGCTTTGAAAACTAATCCTCAATCCTCTTATGTTCACAGCACAGCGATCGTCGTCACTACTGGCAACGAGACAACGCCATTCCCCTCCATCCAGGGAGGGAAAGCACATGAGCAATGCGATATCGTGTAAATCACAATACCACACAAAAATGATATCGCATGGGCCTATATTAATCGATGAGTCTCCAATGTTGTCAATAGCGAATCTCACGGTTTCTGAAAATGCGAGCTGACTTTAGTCGCACATGCCTCGACAAGATTGTCCACTGCAAGTCTCACTGATTTTGAAAATGTGATTAGCCTTAATTGAGATAGAAATGGAATGCGTCGAGATAATAAGTGCAACGCCTTTTATAACAAGCAAAAGAACCTCGAGGGAAAATGGTCCAAAGAGACATGGATTCATTTCTGAGCAGCCAACCATACAGATACATAAATAGAATAACATACAGACGAAGGGAACAGATCGAAAAGGGTAACATGCACAGAGACGGCAAACATCAGCAACTTCCTAGAGGTCATAAACTCTCAATAATATATGCAGCCCAAGAAAAGTTCCTCTCTCTCTCTCTCTTCCCCCTTTCACCATCAAGCCAAAAACCAGGCATGTTACTGATAATACATGAGTTGCTGGGCAGCCGCAACATTTTGAAACCCACCATCATATATTGCCTGGCTTCCGCCAGCTACTCCCATACCCATCGCTGCCTGCTTGAGAGGATGCTGTCCTTGCATGAGAGGATGCATGCTGCCCATCTTGCTCATTGCCAATTGTCGCTCATAGGCTAATAGTTCAGCAGTAGAAAGGCCTGGTAATGGTGCTGCTGCAGCAGGTGGAGGAAGGGGATTGGAGCTTGTTCCTGGGGGTGTAGGCTTGCTACCCCAGGAGCACTGCAAGCACAAACAAATCAGAAGTCAGCTTAAGTTCAATCAAAAACACCAGGGGGATGAAGTCTTGTATTAACTACCGTTTTCACATGCTAGAACCCCTGATCTATTTTTACCACTGCCAAGATGCGGACAGCAATTATATCTAAAACTATATGCCACGAAAAGCCCATCTAAATTATTGAAGAGATAGAACACTTCACTTGTATAGCCAGAGAACCATGTCATCATTACCATAACACAAGCCACCTTTGCTTATCCTTCTAGAGGATAAAAGGCATGGCTGAACATGTGCTGGCACAACATGCTGATGAAGTCATAGCTACAGCATTGACAGATTGAGTTTAAATTCAACTGTCCTAAGTCAAAGAGCACTAAGCTCATCCAAAACGGTTTAGTGCAGTCACTAAATGCACAAAACTCAAAGACAACTTGGATTCAAATCTCAGTGTAAACAAAAATGAGGTCTTTGACCAAAGGTTAACTGTGGGAGGTGGTCCGATTTACGATCAGGAAAAGGAAAAAAGTGCGATAATTTCAACTTATATCAGCATAACTGCAGAATTAATAATCTCCCACTACATTTTCTATGGAACAGATATTTTTCAAACCATCAGCACTCTGTGAAATAAAAAATTACGAAATGAAGAGCATCAGTAATAATGCTCTTCATTTCTAATGCTCTTCATTCAACAAGCCCAAGCACACACCTTAATTTGTCTTCCACATAGAAGTGATTGAGTATTTCCCATTTGAATGGCCAATGCTGCTTCTGCATGAGTACTATACCTCACGAAACCAAATCCTTTATCTCTTTGTACCCGAACCTCCTCAATCACTCCAGCACCAAGAGCATGAAAATGGCGATGGAGTTCAAGCTGAGTGACCTGCAATTTTAAAATGACTGAGAATTTCCCCCAAAAAATTGGTGAAATAACTTCTGAAATGAGCCTATACAGTCATTTTATAGGAGCTCGCGTGCACGCACACATATTTATAACGATTCAATTATAGCATAAATTTTGCTGAGTCATAATGACACCCTTTCCTAGGCGGTATAGTGAACTAAACTTGAACAAAAGACATATGGGAAAACTGCATATGGTATCATGTTCCATAAGGTAAGATGCACCCAATCATTTCAAAAGAAATAACACTTTACAAGTCATAGTTCACAAAACTACCTCCTACTTCATAACCTCCACAATCTCTTGTAAATGTCCATCACCAAAAAATCCGAACACTTACAAGTGTCATTTTAATCACTTGAAAGGCCAAATATCACTTGAAAGGCCAAATTTAAACTTGCAATTGTTGGAGCCATTTTCCATATAAGTAGGTTTAACTTTGATAGAAATAGAATAAGCTCTTCAAATCTTCCTCTCTACTCATTCACCTACTCTTCGCAAACCCACTTCCTGAATTCTCTCTGCTAAATACCGCTCCAAGTATGAACTAATGTAGTACCGACATCAAATAGCTTATGACAAAAAGTATAACAGAATAAATTAGCCTCAAAAAATTATTTCAGAATGGACCCGCTCAATGTCGTTGCATTAATTATAGTTAACTTAATCTAATACTATATATGTATCTTGGTGCAAAAGCAAGGGGACTATCAGTGTTGATATGCGGTTAAACAAAGTATTCATCTTTTATTCAAGCAATTCTTTCTTTTATTTTATTTTTAAAAAAAAACTAAAAACACTAATTAAGAAATTATGAAATTTTCAAAGAGGAGAACCATCTTTCACGTAAATTTAAAAAAGAATATTAATTTTAAAAAACTCCAACAAAAATTTTAATGGCTTCAAGAGATCTCAAAAGTTCGTATTTATTTAGTTTTAGAAATTCAAAGTGGTCAACATTAAACAGAAGTCAAAGCTCAAATACTGAAAACTGAAAATTTGAAAGAACAAAAACAGATCAATCCAAATAATCTCTAATATGATTTGGTTCACTACTTAATTTTCCCATTACAATTATCATGCAAGCAAATTGAGAAAGATTCGCAGAATGAGATAAATAGGGTGAATGGAATTAGCATTTAAAAAATTATTTATTTTCTTATACTTCTCCAAGAACTATACGATTCATGTGCAATCACCAATACAATTATATGCAATTTCATTTGAAATTAATTAAAGCAAGGTTTTTCAACTCTAATTCTAATTTGTCTTCTAATCATTGTTGAATTGTGTAAACTGAAATTATCTAACCTTCTCGTGAGACTTTGTCTCCTCATAATGTTGGCGCTCAAAGAGCATAATACAATACTTCCACATTTACTTATTGCAAAAGTTAGCATCAAATTAACTAATGAAGAGGAAAAAAATACAATTCAATCTGATATGAAGAAAACATGAAAAGAATTAGAACTTTCTCAATAAAGATTTTTACAGTTTCTTTTGATATAATTTTATTACTGGTCACAAAAAGTATAAGGCCAGATGGCTAGTGTAATAAAGTCAATATGAAAGTAAAGTGTAATTTTAATAACACGCAATGCACAGTTTACTGTACCCCCCAGTTCATGATGAAAATACTAGTTTTCCTTACAGATAATCTGGAAAAATCCACTTTGATTTGCCCCCAAATTACTTAAAAATCAACCATATGGACAGTATCACCAAAGGATGGTACAAAGAAAGAGAGATCAGTCTTGCCTCTGAAGCTAAATTTCCTACATAAACAGTTGTATACTGAGGATTATTTTCCGGAGCATCAGTGTTTGTACCCTCCTTACCATCCTCTGCAATGAAAAAAAAAAAGGAGAGAGTAGATGATACGTGATTCAATCATGAGAAAGAAAATGCTTATAACAGTTGATAATACAATGCCTCAGGCAGTAAAACTTAAAATGCTTGTTCCTTCGAGCATCGCATATCAGCCAAGATGAATCCAAGAAAATTTTGTTCCGAAAATTGGCCAACCTGATGAGCCATTGGTTAGCTCCACCACACTTTTGGCATCAGAGCTCTGCTTATCTTCAATGCCACCAGCACCCTTTGTTGCCCAATTGCAACGTATCTGTCTACTGCCAAGCCATTTCCCTGAAATATAAAGCAAAAATAACTTGACTTTACATGGAGACAGTAAAAAGAGCTAGCCATCATGCAATTACCAGGGAAGACTGTTCAACTTTCTGACATTTCACTGAACCGCTGAACTACCACTATACTATCCAAAATAATTCAATTGTTGCCAACTTCTTCTTACTATGTCCAAATTTCTAACAGAAATTGATCTTTAATCGACCCACAGGGCCTATTAAATATGATGCATCATCCAAATCTACAGCAATCAATGTGCTCACAAAATAGCAAACAAAAAGGCACCACCTATTTGTCACATTTTTTTATGCCATTGGGATAACAATGTGCCTTGAGAGGACAACCGCATTGATTTTTGTAAAAACCGTGAATGGAACAAAAATGTAATAAAGTTTAGTGACAAACCTAAATTTCCTTTTCTTTTGGCAAAAGACAACCACATATATCTAAAAATGAAAAATGGCTCAAAATTGAGGACCTCCATTAATTTCATACCCCCAAGACATCGAGCCAATCTAGGTATCTGAGGGAAACAGTATGATTATGATCCAAGAAAGAGTTTTCCATCTGTGAACTAGTTACTATAGACAAAAGATAAGAAATATGTCTGGAAGTTTCAATAGTCTCTTTAAGAAAATTTGAACTTCAGTATTAATAGTTCATCTGTTTCACTATTCCAATATCCAAGATAAAGAAGGAAATCTCCTTAGCATGGACGACCATAACACATGTAAGTGTCAGAAAAATAGTTTTGCTCGGAAGGCAGAACAGTTACCGGTCAAATCATTTATTGCACTCTGGGCATCCTGAACACAAACAGAACCACCACAAATTAACAGACAACCTTAATACTGGAGATTCAGTACAACAGAATATATATGTGTATAATGGATGTAGAACATATAGATGTAGGAAACGACAATAGGCTCAGGAGAATGCAATAAAGCACCTGTTGGTTCCTGAAAGAAACAAAGCCGAACCCTCTTGAACGTCCAGTCTTCTGATCCCACATAACCCGTGCATCTCTGTGATTTAGCACAAAGGTCCAATTTAATACCACATACATTTGAACTTGACTGACAAGAATGCATAACGCTATCACAATGTCTTTTTACTATGTCCTTTTAACTAGAAAGTTTGCACTTTCAGGGAAAAAAATTAACAAGATAAGTAGATGCGAAACTTACGAACAGCTGGGATAAACAGAAAAGCATGCAAATAACATGGCATCCGTCACCTCAGCACTGAGGTCACCAACAAAAATGTTATAATGGCCTACACATCCAAAAAGTAGTTATATGAAGCATCGATGAAAAAAGGTATTATAGCACCATGAGAACATAATAATCTACTATTGTAGAACAAGAACCAGAGCAAACCTGAAGTGTCCTCTCTCTGACCACTGGCATATGCCCAATTAACTTTGATGGGTTGCCCAAATCTGCAAGCCGTGGAATAAGACAAGCTCAGCAAAAAGAGATTAATCCGGTGGCATGATTGCTCGAGTTGTAATTGTAACATAGGAAACTAAAAATCCAGTATAGTTTCTACTCACAAATGCCTTCCATTCAGAGAAAGAATTGCGAGAGCAGCGGATCTTTGATCAAAGTAGTGAATAAACCCATAGGATGACTGTGCATAGCAGGGAAAACAGGATTTTTAGCAATAGACAACATCCAAGCAAGTGAACCAACAGATTATATCATTTCTGTTTATTTTTTCCAGGTGCTTCGGCAATTCATCAAAACCCAAATACAGAAATTATATCTAACTTTCAAATCGTAACATATACCTTCTCCTTCCTAATAAGTTTGCAGCCCTCAACGGGACCTGTACTAGCAAAAACCTCTTGAAGAAGTGGTTCTGTCACTTGAGTATGAATGTTTCCCACATAGCTGCATTATACAATGAACCAAGAACAATAAGTTTCTAACTAGAGAATTTGAAAACAAAAAATGAACTCCTAGTGTCCCTGAGTTAAGTCCAAACAAGGATGTAAGAAAACTCATAAGAAAAATTTCAGTGCATCTTCAAGCAAAAGTGTTGATGTCAGAAGATTTACAATCCATGAGCATATATGAGCAATTATCCACTGCACAAATCTGAGCCTTACATAGCTACTCAATTTGAGGTAACCAAAGAAATATGATAACTAATAAACAGGCAAATGAAACAGAGAAATGGAAATAAAAGTATGGAGGAAAGTCTAGACAAAGACTCACACACTGCGGCAAGTACTTGGATCAAAACCAGGAGGCAGATTTCCACTTGCAATCGGTTCAATCTGCAGAACAATAGGAGGAAAAGAAAATTCAAAAGAAAGAACAAAAAAAGTAGGGAACGTTGCTTTGTTTGAGAGTATTCTAATCCAAAGACAAAGAGATATCATGGTAATATCTAATTAAGCAGGCAAAGATGAACCAAGATTCGTGCAAAAAATAATGATCCATAATGGGCAAGACAAGATAAGAAAGAAGATTAACAAAGAGAGTCCAACAAACAGCCATTCCAAAGAATTCATAATCTGCAAACTAAATTACACCATTAAAGCAATAATAGTGAACTGTAATAACCAACTTCTAACATCAAGTCCCAACAAAAACTTCCGTCATCTAGTCAGGATATTTATTAATGCATAGCTAGAGCATTGATCAAATTTTCCAAGAAAGAATGACTTAGTGCCTAGCGGGAGCTTCACAAAACGCATAATCTGAAAGTTTCCAGGGACAAAGAGAAAGACCAAATATTCCAACTAAATACACTAAACATGGAATAAAACAAAATCCTCAACCAATTATCATTTTTGAGGATATATTCTATGAAAGTGTTTCCTATTTTCACCTCTTCTCACATAATGATAATATCGAATACTTAAAATTTCAATATTTGCAACAGTTGCTCCTTCAACCCATGCCTTGCCACACAATAGCAATTTATCGTGCTCGCACATTACCACATCTATATGTGAACTTGTCAAATGTTGTCAATACTGCATACAAGTAATTTCTGAACAAATATAATTCCAGCCCATCATCACCATCTTTGCCATGATCCAATCTTATTCTGTGCCACTAGCCCTAATCCCCCAAACCCATTCTCCTCTTTTGCTAGCTTTTTACCTCATTCATGCTCACTAATAACCGGATGCCACAAATTCCATGATGCCACAGGCCTCACCGCATAAGTCACCATCCCAATCTTTGCATCATTCACCCATGACCCATAATTCTTCCATCTCAACGACTGGAAATTCTCAAAAGTCCTTCTACTTTTGCTTGACTAATCATCAAAAGTTTCTCATATACCCAATCTAAAGTAACACTACACGAACAACAGCTGTGTACTTAACAAGAGTATAGGAAGACAGATGAATATAGAAGGAATTAAGTCCATATCCTGCTTAAGGGAATATTTGCAGAGTTTTAATGGAGTTCAAAAATTTCTGCCAAGCATAATGTCTTGGATAAAAGAGAATATTTTCTTATTCTCCTTCTTAGTGAACTATTTTTTTAAGTTCCATCTAAACCGTTTGCAGAGAGCTTCTCTGTTCTCTCCTTTAGAATATAAGGTAAACGAGCTGAAGCTTAAGCATACCACCGTAAGTCCATCAACTCAAGATATTCACCCCAACCCTCACGAAGTGGATCGATGGAGGATTAAATAAGCTTGCACAGCCAAAGAAAGGGGAAATGACATGGTGGCCTTCTTACAGTGGCAGTAGAAGTGCCTAGTCTTGGAAAAGACAATCAAAGGAAGAGCTTATGGTCAAGTAGCAGTTGACCTTTAACAGATAGAAGCTTGTAAGTTGCAATGTAAGTGGTCATTTGCTCTCAGTTCTTTCTAGTATCTCAAGGGAATTAGAGCAATTACAGACCACCCCAAGAGCTGAAGCTGAAAAATAAACAAATTTTCACGTCGAGCAGTTGAATGTCTTTCAGAAGGGTCAAAGATCATGTTTGGACCCTGCAGCATACCATTAAGTTTTAAATTTACAGACCCCGCAGCAATTGTTCTTCAACTCTAGAATCAGTACCTAATGGGTGGCAATCAGCGAACTCAACAAACTGCACGGATCATTCGTTTTCTGATAGATGGAACTAAAGAACGAAAGACGAGAAGCCGCACCTCATTCCCACCTTCTCCTTGATAACTAACCTACTTAAAAAGACGCCTTCACCATATCTAACAAAGAAAATCGTGACTACACAAGCACAAGCACTCAAAGGGTATCCAAGGAGAAGCGCCGCAGGACCCTAAGCCGCAAAGAATTATACAAACAAACCACTTCCCTGCGACCTCAAACCCTTTGTCTAACAACACGGCCCGACCACCACAAGAAGACAAGACCAGATTGTGACCAAACTGTTCCGCACTCCCATCACCCCACTCCGATCAAAACCCCCCCACCCCGAGCACCCGGAACCGTCGCGATCGCGAGCTCGGGAGGGTCACGGGCGCATCCGACAACAATCTCGCGAGCGCTCCGACCGAGGGGAACGCCAGACGCGCGGCGGGGCGGGCCGAAACGCGAGGTTACCTGAGGAGGAGGAGGAGCCAAGAGGCCCGGGTGGTAGAGCGACTGCTGCTGGAGAAGGGCTTGCTGCATCAAGGCCTGCTGCTGCTGCTGCTGCTGCTGCTGCTGCTTCAGCCGGTGATGCTGCATTTTTCCCCCCCGCAGATTTTCCCGTCAGAATTGAAGGGGACCTCCCTCCTCCCTCCTCCCTTTTCCCACCCTTTTTTTTCTCTTTCCCGAGAAAAATCGAGCGTTAGGGTTCGTTTGGTTCGGTTTGGGTGGGGGTGGTCTTCTTCGCTCCTCCCGTGTTCCGAGTCGGGCGAATTTAAATTCTATTTCGCAAAAAAAAAAAGAAAATAATTTTTAATTATAATCCAAAAATCTGGGTCCAATTGTAATTATCTTATTTAATATAGAGAATAAAATTTGGTGATGATATTTGATTGTTGGAGTAAAGTTGAGTAAAGTTGAGGGCTTGGTTTTGCTTATCCCATTAGGCCAACCATAAGGTGACACGTGCGCAAGTTACTGTGCAGCATAGTCGTTTCCTTCGTTTTTTTGCCCCCCCTATTAATACTCTGTTTTTTCCTAATAAGCATCATCATATTTTTATGCTCAGTGATGGGAACTATTTATAATAAATTTAGCATTTTAAGGAATTCGTAGGTTGGCTTCGATTACGAAGAAAAGAAATTGTGACTATCCCTAATTTGGAGGATCAGGAAGCAAATTAGTCTTCGTTAAGTTTTCTCGAACCTTCATTAGTGTGATTTCAAGCCGATGGTCGATTTCCATTAGTGACGCAGAAAATCTACGTAAAGAGAGACGTGATAAGACGCCATTTTTCGCTACTAGAATGTTTATGATGTTCTTTTCTAATCAGTGGAAGGGGCTTGTACCTGTTATACGAATTCTCATTCGATAAGATATGAGATTCTATTTAATCTTTTAATCGTGTTCAAAAGTTTCTAATTTCGAGTGTAGTCTAGTCTAACAACAGTGTTGATTAATTTAGTCTTACCTATCTGGTAAATGACTACCTAGATTTTCAATTTTAATATATACTCTTGGCTAGAATAATGTAATTGTATTTTGGATGGGTGTTGATCGTGCTAAATTACTTATTCTCTAGAAAGATTTTCCTTAGGAAACATACAATCTTTTTCATGAGTTGATAGTACCCTTTTTTTTAGGCTGGCCAAGAAACGAAAATTTTCTTGCTAATTATATCCTAAAGTGAAACTTAGTGAAAGTCTTAGTATGGCTGGAGATAATCACGCCACTTCTCTCATCTTGGCCTGCTCTATTCTTGCAAATCAGTTCGCTAATTCTTTGATCTCACCACCAATAAAACTATATTATGCCGAACAGTTGAAATTACTGAATCCCACGATGACTCCGATCCGAGGCAAAGACAAACATTGACCGATTCCTCGCCATTCAACTATTGCCCCACTTGACATGACCACCCTAGGATTGGTAATCCTCTGCATTTACTATCATAGACATTGGTATTGTAAGAGCGAATGGTTGCCGTTGCCAGAGAGTTCGGACGAGGAGTGTCTTCTGGCAGGATTTTAGGATGGCGAAGAGAATGGGAATGAATCAAATAGTACACCTAATAGGAGAAGAGGGTGCTTGGATATATGTGTGAAAAAACTGAAATTAACTCACAAAGACATCTTTTGATGTAATTGCAAGTTTCAAACTAGAACACTATCAGGATGGTGATTTCCTTAGAAAGTTTCTGCCTTCAGACCAAGGGACAAACTCGGTATAGGACGGCCAAAGCGGACAAGTATTATGCGGACTAGCTTACAATGAATTAGGTGGTTAGCTCTTAATTGATGCTTTAACGTATGAGCAAGTGAAAATTCACATGTTCTCGTTATCTCCAGATGCACCGACAACCATCAAAAGGGGCAAACAAGAATGTCTTCGTGCAGTTTCGGCCTTTTAAATCTCCACCATAAAACGAGTTCCAGAATTGGCAAAGAACGGCCCTTTCTAGTTGACCGGTTCATAACAGATTTTCCCCGTTTCTCTCTCTCTCTCTCTCTCTCTCTCTCTCGCTAGCTGTCAATCCGGACAAGCATTCCTGCATTGCTCCAACAAGATTGCCCGACAAGTCATGAAGCAACAAGAAACCAGGGGACGAGTTCCGCACGAAAACTGCGACGGCTGAACCTGTCCTGAGGCGCCATCTCTCCGGCTGAACAATGGTCGCCGCACGCCTTATCGGGCCGTCCCTGGTCCTCTTGTCCATCATCCTGATCCTGTCTCCGACGACACACTCGATATCGCAATCCGACGCATTGCTCAAGCTCAAGAGATCGTTCGCGAATTCTCGGGCTCTGGAATCTTGGGTGCCTAGCTCGGATCCTTGCAGCAATGAGGCCTCTTGGGTCGGAGTCGTCTGCTACAACGGGATTGTCACGGGCCTGCGGCTTGGAAAGATGAGTCTATCAGGGAAGATAGATGTCGATGCATTGACTGAAATTGCAGGCCTGAGATCTCTCAGCTTTGTGAACAACTCCTTTTCAGGTCCGATTCCCGAGTTCAACCGTCTCGGCGCCCTCAAGGCCATTTATCTTTCAGGAAATCAGTTCTCGGGTGAGATCCCAGTAGATTATTTCTCCAACATGGGGTCTCTGAAGAAATTGTGGCTTTCTCACAATAAGTTCACCGGGACAATCCCATCGTCGGCGGCCCACTTAACCCATCTCATGGAATTACACCTCGAAAACAATGAATTCAGTGGCGCTATTCCCTCTATTGATGTACCGACGTTGGTGTCGCTCGATTTGTCGAACAATCAGTTAGAAGGGAAAATTCCTCCAAGCCTATCGAAGTTTAACGCGAGTTCGTTCGAGGGAAATTCCGGCCTCTGCGGGGAAAAGTTGGGTAAAGAGTGTCCAAAGGCAATGGAGCAGCCACCCCCCGTACCAAATGCAACTAGCGCTGGAGGACCGAGCACTGATCGTGGTTCAGTTGATGATCAGCACAATGGTTCAGCAGGCAGCCAGAAAAAAATCATCGTCGTTCTAATTGCGCTAGGAGTGGCGCTTCTGACTATTTTCATTTTCCTGATAATCAGAATGAGGAGACGATCAAAGGTCCAACAGGACTTCAATGTGCTCGGGAAGGAAAATGCAAGTGACCCGATTCAGAAAGACGTTCTTGAAACTGAGAAAAAGGAAGTGCAATTAAGTCGCAAAGGGACGGGCTCGAGCCGTAAGAGTCCTGCCCCTAATGTTGCCAAAGGTTCGGCTACCTGCGATCTGGTTTTGTTAAGCGATGAGAAGGGCGTCTTTGGGATGGCGGATTTGATGAAAGCGGCAGCCGAAGTGTTGGGGAACGGAGGATTCGGATCATCGTACAAAGCCGTGATGGGTAATGGGGTCACGGTTGTGGTGAAGAGAATAAGAGAGACGGCCGACGGGAAGAGTAAGGATGAGTTTGATGCAGAGATGAGGAAGCTTGGAAGGCTAAAGCACCCCAACATTTTGACCCCTTTGGCTTACCATTGCAGGAAGGATGAGAAGTTATTGGTTTGTGAATATGTTCCCAAAGGAAGTCTGCTTTATCTATTACATGGTATGACCTGAAAAGGTTTTTTGCATCTCTATCTTTCTTGTTCTGTTTTTTGGTGATTGATTCTATAATTCCTTCTTTGTGGCAAGTTAGTCTTGACAAATGTGGCTGATGGATCGAACGTTTCAGGTGATCGTGGACCTTCACACGGAGATCTGAATTGGCCACTGCGCCTAAAGATCATCAAAGGAATAGCCAAAGGGATGGGCTTTCTACACGACGAACTTCGTTCTTCCGGCTTGCCCCACGGTAACCTTAAATCAAGCAATATTCTTCTTAATGCGGAATATGAGCCGCTACTGGCGGACTACGGGTTCAGCTCATTACTTGGCACGTCCCATGTCCCGCAAGCACTATTCGCATGCAAGGCACCTGAAGCCGCACAGTTTGGTAATATTTCGCCTAAATGTGACGTGTACTGTCTCGGAGTGGTAATCCTTGAGATGCTCACTGGAAAATTCCCTTCACAATACCTCAGTAATGGGAAAGGCGGAACCGATGTCATCGAATGGGTGAGATCGGCGATTTCTGATGGAAGAGAAGCCAAACTGTTCGATCCTGAGATTGCAAACTCAGTAAGTTCGTTCCCTGAGATGGAAAAGCTTCTCCATATTGGCGCAGCTTGCACAGAAACTAATCCTGAGCAGAGATTAGACACGAGAGAGGCCATCAGGAGAATTGACGAGATACAGATGGAGGAAGGTGCAGAGTCCAGGACAATAGATGTTTCGCCGCAGGTCAATGTATTGAGTTTACAAGAAGGCTACAGCGCAAACTCAAGATAGAGGATCGGATCAAATAGTTTCAAAGACCGGTCAGGGTGTCGAGATGCGATAGGTTTACATTCGGCGTGTCATGATTAGAGTCCTTAGACATTAAGTGGTAATGCATGTCAAATTCGAACAGAAGGATGGTACTGACATCTAGAGTTTTATCTGGTGCACCGATGTGTGTATATTTTGTGCAACAGAGAAGGTGCGAGCAAGTGCAGGAGATGAGAAGAAAGAAATTTAAAGGCACATATCAAGCCAATGTAGTTAGAGCAATTAAATGGCGACTTATGCACTTGCTCAAACTGTAAGCATTCTGTACATGCTCTTCTCTTCAGCCTGCTTTCTGATTATTTACCGTCACTTCGAACAGCATAATCGAGTTGTCGTGCTTTTTTCTTTCCTTCTCCGCTTTCGAATCTACCAAGGTTAACCGTCTAATGGCAAAACGAACAAGCCAACACATTCAATGTAAATCACCTACCTTGCCAAACCCTCGTATCTGAAACTGATTATTTTCGCTTCTTTTCTGCTTATGGTCCCAATTTCCAGAATGTAGACACTTCTGCCAAGTTGAGAAGTTCAACTTCCAACTGATATCCCAAATGTTAAGATTGGCAAGAAACAACTCAGCCACTTCACAAGACCAAAAGCACGACATTTGAGACTGGCTTGCCAAATGCGAAAAACCTTAACACAAGTCATCACGTTTAATCTCGCTACATCGAACATAGTTGAAGCTTTGCTGAAGTAACAGTGAAGAAGGTTGCAGCCTTGCCTAAATCACGACTAATTTCATTACGACCGTCCAGACTGAGGAAACATATAATGCCAACATGGATTCGATGACAGATTATCCACAATACGATGCTGACGTTCAGTGTTCCAAAGTGCAGACACCCTGCTAATTCCAGAGAATCTTAAGCTTCCCGTGAAGATCCAATTTCAGCTTACATGCTAATAACACGATAAGAACCACCCTGCTAAGAATCTGAATATTGAAGGTCAATGCTCGACTGAAAATTAAATACGACACCCTTTGCAACACCAAAACACCACCGCGCTAATATTCGCCGACATGGGTTCAACACATTATGATCAAAAGAGCCCAGGGCTCTACCTCGACGTGCCAAAGCCTATTTGATAGGTATACGCTATTTGCTTCGATGCTTTAATCCAGATCCAAAAACTCCATTCTTTTCCTCATGGTGCCTTTAAGGTCTGAAGCCTCCCTTTCTGCCTTCTGCGCCTGCAGCATCATCAAAGTGAAAAAGCTAAGAAATTTTCATGGCTAAATCAATTTATGCAATCTAGTATACTTTCTTATAATACAACAAGATTAAGAATGCACTAACACAGAAAATGAGGTATATTGACATAGAAGCATTACATGAAATCATCTTCCCATGCACTGCTAGGTTAGAAATGGCTTCAGAAGTCAACACTCTTGCTTTTGTTCCATTTCAACTAAAGTCATTGACAAGAAACTGGAAGTTGCAAAAAGTGTGCAGCTGGAACAGTATAAAAAAACGTATAATATCCTATGAATTATTTTTTAGGTGCCCCAATAGTCTGACACAATGAGTTCATACATTGAAGCGAGTGGAAGAGTAGAAATGACCAAGATCTTTGACATAATAAAACAGAAACCTCAGAACCTTCATCCAGATATTAACCAAAGAATACCACCAAATTATCAGCATTAGCTATTCCTGCCAGAGCCTTCAAATAATTGACATCTTACAATAAATTCAAAACTATTTTCCAAAATCGATAAGCGTGGAAATAATCGACAACTACCAAAGATATGATCAAACTCTTAGGAACAGTGTCATTTTGTAGGATCCCACGACTAGCCCACATTCGATAATTTGTAGTACACATACCCTTCTAATTTCGGCTGTTGAAACCCGTCTCATATGTGGGGGAAGTTCCTCTTTTTCAACATCCTGATACATGAGATGCTTGTATGAGGGTACTATAGAGAATAAACACTGTATGTCAAATTGACAAACGGTATAATATTTCCTACCAGTTCACCGATTAAAACTACATTCTCCCCTCGTATTACATAAAGACCTAAAGGGATGTCGCAATATAGGTCACCAACAATAGCTCTTTCACATGCACCCTCTAGAACAGCATTTGCTGCATAAAAAAGGTATAGCAGAATTAGAACACAGGACTTTGCTATTGAAGTATATACTTATGCAGCCACGAACGATAACAAGCCAAAAGGTTGTACCAAATTGATCGAACGAGCGAAGTATACCCAACAGCTTTCGACCATCTCGCAGCAGTACAAGAAGCTTCTCTGTAAAGCAGAATATCATTCGGACGTAAGAATCTAACATGATGCCACAAACAGACAGCCATTTTTTATTTGTATCTCGTGGAAAGACCAACATGTTTTACCGTCAATCAACGAAAGGGAAAAAAAACAATAAAAGCAAAAGGAAAGCATGACAAAGTACTGAGGGAAGATAAAATATTGAAGGAGGCTAGCCACCTTTTGTAATACAGCAGTTAAACATATTTAGCATCAAAACTCAATCGCACATATTACCATATTGGGAGTTTTCAATTGATGGAAGGCCATATACATCTTCCATTGCTTCAAAATGGAAGCAGAAGTTCTCGTAGAATGAATTTCATCAGGAAGCCTACTATTTCTTCAAAGACAATACTTCAGCTGTATGTTGTTCTTTCTCAAGATAGCTCTCTCGACTGGGTATTTAAGCCAGAAGTATTAAGAGTAAGGCTCTATCCAAACTAATTCACACTGGTTATAGACAAGAAACAGATAACCTGAGGAGTACTATGGTAGCTTTATGTCCCATCAAACCTCTGTCAAATCATAATTCTCCGGAGACATATCATGATTTCATATTAATTAACCTGGATAGCAAAGCTTAATATTTTCACAGGAAGAAGATTCTTGCAGCTGACAACGACCATGAATTAAGGTCCTGGGCATTACAGTCATCCTTTTGCCAACCCACCAAATGCTATATTCTGTTGAGTCTTATTAGGCTTGTTTTCAACTTCTTATAAAGTAACAAAAAGCTAGCTCTTCTCTCCACTTGGCAAAGCAATGAATTAGATCAGTATAGGTAAAGGCAGTCATACATATCATATAGTATGAATGACCTAATCATCTGCTCTCCAGGAACATCAGAGCAAAAGGATTGGTGACTGAAAAACCGCATGCAACAACATATTTGGCTTAACCATTAGCAACTGACTATGTAGTCTCACAGCCTACTGAACATAAAATAGTGGAAACTTGTAATTAATTTTCCCTTGCAAACACAGAGAGCATTGTCATTAGTTCTCCCTATAAAGCCTTTATAGCACCAGATAAACATGTGCAGGCTTGGTGTCCTTATGCACATGCACACATCTCTTTATACAACTGTAAACATCATTCCGCAGACAAACAATAACACAAGAAGCCAACACAATAAACCAAGATAGCACTCCCATTCAAAACCCAATGGGTCCAAATCATTGCTCTATATATCATAATACAACCTAGACATCAAGATGCACTGCCATCATGTAGAGTTAAACATAAGAGATGAAAGTTTCAAAACCATTCGTAGATAGCGGCGTTTTCCAACGAACAACTCAACCGGCATCAACAAACTCATTAACAAGACAACAGTATAATTTATGCAAATGCGAAATTAAAGCGAAAAAACCTACTGTCAAGATAGCTGGCGAGAGAAGTCGACAGGTAAGTGTCTTCAGCGCTTGCCCAAGACATCGATAATTAGCCTCGACTTTCGCGTTAAGTCCAACAGAATCACCTCAGAATCCACCAAATACCAATCCAGAAATGGCATTGACAGCTACGAACTCCTCTTCTTTAATCCCCCTCGCCACGCAACGCCAAAGCCTTCACTAACCAGCTAAAGAACAACACCCAATTCACTAAAAGAAACCTAATTTCAAACACAATGAGCAAATTGAATGCAAGCCGCCGGTTTCTCAAAGCGCGAATTGACACTTCTCTTCGTGTTTTGCAGCAACACCACAAGCAAAACAAGAGCAAATTCTGCACCTACTTCCCACTTCCCAATATAAATCAATCGACCCGAAACTCGCTTCGACGAATTAATCCAGAAAACCCCACAATTCTCACCAGGCTTCAAGACCAGACGAAAAAGATGGGAACTTTAGAAGAAAAGCGAGAAGCAAATCAGATCCAAGATGGGATTTTTACGAGAGATTGCGATCAAGAATCCAAGAGGGTGAGAAAGGGAGACGAAAGTAGCATTTGTGAGGGAGAAAGATTTGGTTTGACCTTCTAGGGCTCAAAGGGTTTTCCCTATCGAGCGAATTTAAGCAGCGTTCGAGTGGATTGATGAAAGACTCGATCTTGATTTTTGGTGGAGCGCAGCTGAAAAGTGTGACAGTGGGGAGCGGAAGAAACTTTCGGAATTCTGAATGACATAGCCAGCTTTTGAGATTTCCGACTCTTGGCCCGTAGGTTTAACTTTCTTTTACATTTTGACCCCTTTTGTAGAAGAGTATTTATACAGATTCGGATGAAAATAAAACCAACACAAACACACACCACAGTTATCAAATGTGAAAAGTTGAATTTCCTAATTGATTCAATTCTAGTTGGAACTTGGATAATTACTGTCGTGTATTTCAAGCATCGGTCATCTTCGGATCAAGACAAAGAACACCACAAATCAATCAAATTAGATTATTCTCGACTGATCAAACCAAAAAATTGTGGCTTAAATTAGTTCGATTTCAGATCTTTATGTGCAATTCTCACATTGACAGAATCAAGATGCTAAAACAACTACAACCTACTTTTTCCAACCCAGTTCAAGAGTTCGAGTTAGTTTAAATTTGGATACTAAATGTTCAACGCAAATTCGATGAACCCACGAGATATTATCTAGAGCTAGTCATAAGATCAATCAAGTGGGCTTAATAAACTCACTTAATTCGCGCCGACGTGCTTGACTTGCTTATTGCATAAGTTGCAAAAGACATCAATAAGAAATTCTAATCCATTGCTCAGTACCCCGTACCTACCATTTGATGGTATATTTGTTCTCTTCAGTTGTGGCATAGAAGACCTTGCCTTAGTCCTTTTCCCTCTTGAAAGAAGAACTGTCAAGTAGATTATTTCAAAGACGTTTATAATATTTCTTACTATTTTACAGACTTTACAAAAACGAGAAATGGTCAAGAGAAAAGAGAATACAGTAAGAAAGATGGGAAATTGTGGATTGTGTCCTGCTTTGCCAGAATATGCACTACAGATAATCCATAGGAGATATGTCCATTAACATGGGTTGAGACTGACCAACAGAAACAACCATGAAAAAAAGGGGAGAAATTTTGGAATTTAGCACAGTCCAACTAATTGAAAGCAACTCTTTTCTGATCCTTCATATGAGCCAACTTAGATCCTCAGATGAACTTATTGACGACTTCATTTCAAAGATATATCAACAGCTTCTCCATGTCCGAGGTCCCAGCTAAGGAATATGAGCCGCAAAAACTAAGTGATGAAAAATGAATCTGCATAATAGGTTTTGGTCGTGCCATGAATTGTGTTATTTGAGGGCAGAGAAGTAAGGGATGCAAAAGATTACTCATTCAAAAGCAAATTGAAATTAGTTTTATTACCTTGTAGTGAATTTCTGTAGCAGATGGCAAGTAGGTCAAATCTCAAGGACAATATCTGCAACAAAAGAGAAGCATGATTTGAATGCAAGCTCTTGTGATATTTTCAGTGAGTTAGTTAGATTTGTTGCGAGAAGTTGGGGTGATACGAGAGTGAACTTACATTCAGAATCTGTCTTGTCCCATTTAGAGCCTTCATCTGCTTCCTCCTGCTTTTCTTTCTCTGCTCTTGAGATCGGCTTGTCCTCTAAGTACCTTTTCATCGACGATGCCCGAGAAGTATTTTGCGGGTACATTTTCTTGCGAATTAATGTCCTCAGAAGCTGCTAGGAAGAAGCATGAAGGTGGCAAAATCAGTCAAACCAAATGGAAAAAAAAAAAAAATCTTTCCGTAATTTAGATTTGAACATCTAGAAGCGGAGAAGTTATATGCAATGGTTTCTTTTTGTGGTCAATATGTTGTGCACAATATTCCTATTTTAGGTGCTAGGTAGCTTAATCTCTGTGATCATTTTCTGTGTTCTATGAGATAGAACTTTTGGACCAGCTAGTTTTTTGTGCAGTCGTCCTGTCTACATATCTGATGAATACGGAGATTTCAAGATCTTCCTAGACAAAGATGAATCAAAGTAGATCGGCACTAATATGCACTTCTAGACTTATCAATCTTTCCACCGTGATCATGGTTTAAATCAAATAATCTAACTAGAGATATGATCTAACTAGTGTGTTTTCTCTGTACCTTCTCCATTCTTGACTCGGGGAGCGGATCTCTCAAGCTAGTCGCCGGTGCAAATCCGCTGCTGCAAACGAACATCTTCTTAAGAAGGAACGAAATGGACTTTTTCCCGATTGCTTTCTTGCCATTATCTGCACAGATCTCCTTACATTTACCAATGATAATACTTATAGTCCTCTCAATATCCTCATCCCTATCCCCTGGCTTGCTGCACAAGGAACTACTAATCCGCCTGTCGACCTCCAAGCTTGATGGGCAGTTTAGGAACCTGTCCAGTGGCAGATCTGTGGTTTCTCTTTCAACTTTGGAGGAAGGCTTCCGGGATAAGAGTTTGGTCAAAGCTTTCTGTAATTTCCCAACTTCTTCAGGGGTGAAGTCTGATATATCGGGTGAGGAAGCTGGATTTTCCTGATCATTGTTTTGGCTTTCTTCGTTATGTCCCTGAAGATTGTTTTGGCTTTCTTGGTTTTCTCCTAGATCACTGTTCCCAAAGGTTCCAATTGCCAGCAATCCCTGTGGCCAGTCGCTGAATTCTTCTCTAGGTTCTTGTTTCACAGGATGATCTGTACAATAAAGTACCAAACTAATTAAAAAATTGATCCAAGGGTAGAAGTAAGCTCACTTCTCAAAACTTTAGCTATGTTGATGGTAGATGATTGGTTCTTCGTGCGTATTTATTATGCCACTGTTGAGAAAAAGAAAACAAATGATGATGTAAGATCACCGCCCGGTATACAGTTGAAAACACTTCCTATGTACTCCAAAAAGAGAAAAGAAAGCACTTTCTTCTATACAAAGTGAATGAACAAAAATCTTCAAGTTACCATCTTGCCCGTTCAGATTGAATTCTTCGAATCTATGAATTCAAGTAGGATTTTGTGTTTCAATTTTCTGTTCACAGGAAAAGGTTTTTAATTTATTGGCACTAGTAATCATCACCAAGAAAAGTCCATTTTGGCATATTTAAAAGGAACTTCTAGGCTTCGACCCAAAAAAAAAGGAACTTCTAGACGACTTCGGATCATTTGGGAGGACATTATGCTCCATTCAGATAGATCTTATTCACTGACCCCAACCCTTAGGATTAATTTCGAGAACTAAAATGATTGGTCCAAAAGTCGATTGTGTTAGAATACGAGGCCGATAATCTCTCTATCCATCACTGTGCACACTTGCGAAATGCCCAAAGCAACTATTCTAGATAGCAGGCTAGATGGCAGACAAGAGAAGAGGCTCAAATAGCCAGAAGATCCCTTTTGATACCTTATGAAGCAAGATAGTTAGTATATTCTTAGCCAATACGAAGCAAGACATTTCGACCATAGAGTTGACCAAGACACCGAGAAAGCAAAAGAGCTGACTTGATACGGTCTATGAACACTTACATTTACTGGCGGGTACTGGTTCTGGTTTTGCATTCCCTTTTGGACCACTTAGCTTGTTCTGCACCCAACTGAATAGCTGCAACCCAAAATGTCTAAATTAGAACTCGTATAGGACTCGAACACACGAGCAAAGCCACATGCAACATGACCTCACACACAATTTACCTTCATTTTCAGGGAAACGAGGAGGCAAAGCTCAAAGCTCTTTCACTCTTCTTGGATGAGTAGGAAGCTGTATTATTGGCTTTTGGAACAACCAAAAGCTGGCAGAAAAAAAACTCAGTGGGAGATTGCTTGACAGACTAAGACCCAGGTGCAGAAGAGAGCAGATCTTAAAGGCCAATGAGAACTGTGCTTTGGGAGTGCAAATTCAAGATTTTGAGCCTTGGTGAATTTGACTGCCAACCTGAACTAGCTTCCCACTTGGTTCAAGTTCCTAAAAGCAGCTTTGCTTTCTCCCACTCAACAAGTGTATATCTTTCTCAAAGCTTTGAATTGAACACACGCACCTGAATGAGTGAGTCAGTCTATCTTATACAAATTACAACTATATACACACATTCCCATCAGCACAAAAACATTCCCTCTGATATTTTACTCATATCATCTATGAATGTGTGCGTGTGCAAGTATTCTAACACATGGGGGTCTAAATAAGCTTTTTCTGGAACAAACCCTCAAAAGGGGCCACAAAGAGTGGCGCTCATGTCAGCCATTGGATTGGGGGATATGCAGAGATCCAAAGACACCCATTAAGTAGAGAGAAAGAAACGTGATATCAATCTCCATACACAAACCTTTTATAATCTAACGATAAGGGGAGTGACACGAGGGGATGCCCTAAATATTGGTCTGGTCCTGAGGGACAACGTCTCCCTCCTTGTTTTTCAGGTAAATTCTCTTATTAATCCCGAAAGCTTTTTAAAAGAAAAGAAAGGGAGCTTTGCTTGGACTCCTCTTTCTTGGTTAGCAGAAAGAAATCTCCCGAAAGAACACTTGAGATGGCAAGAAGGAATCAAAGGATTAGTTGATTGAAAAAGGGGATTTGGAATTTATTTCTCAAAAAGCGCGAGGTATTGGATTTGCAACTCACGCATTCACTCGAGGCCGCGCTTCAAGAAAGCATGCCTTGGTCAACCTGACTACACTCGAGAGGTGAACTTAGCCTGGTACGCGAAGGATGAAAAAGAAGTGGGCAAGAGATAAAATAGATTTCGAGGGCTCGTGTCTCACTGTCAAAAGCATTGATTTTTTTCATGAACTATTAGAAGTTTTTCGGAGGGATCCTGGTTGAAAGGCCAACTTTCATCTAATTAATTTTATTTAACCTTTTCCGGTTTAATCAACCGAATAATCAACTCATGTTGAGACAAGAAGATTCTCGAGAAATTACTCCCTGCCCAAAGAGTTTTACGTCGAGCATGTTCCAGAGCCCGAGATTTTTCTTTAAGTCCTTTCGTATATAAAGTCTAATCTAATCGCCTAATTACTTACAGTGCAAAGGTTTTTGGTATCTGAGATTTGCATGCCCCGGCGAAGCTTCCTAGTTAACCACTTGCCATATTCTGAAACTTGTAAGAGGAAGGACGACAGAGAGGAGACTGCACCACCCCCCCTTGCTTGTGGGAATTGGATAGGCAGATGCACAAACAGAGATCATGGTCAACTTGCTTGTACTTTGGGACTCGGTTAAAAGGCTCGAATGCACCAGATAAATCCTTAGTCTTCGCCTACACTGGATCTGGACCGTTTCGGGATCGATTCTCCAATGCCGTTCTTCATTTTCCAAAAAGGCTAGAAGAGATATGACCTAGCACTCGTCAAATTTTCGAAAGCAGAATCAGAGTGAAAAACGAACACGGCCATGAGGGAACCATGTCACACCGTTGGCACCGTGGCGGCAACCGGTTCTCAAAACCACAGTAGTGATACTGGGTGACGACAGTAATCATACTTGTCCATCAGCAAACTCGAGTTCCATCTCCACTCATTATTAGTACATTTGACTTCCATTTCCTATTGTTATCATTATTATTGTAATTAATATTATTATTCAGATTTAACGGAATATTAGGAAATTCATCGATAATTCAGAACGACATTAAAGCCCCATTTATTTTTATAATTTAAATAATATTTTTATCTAATCATTCATTTTTGGTACCCTAAACATCGCAAATATCAAATTCACAACAAAGCCATCAAACTGTAGATGCAAGAAACTCCCCTTTTTTTCCTTTTAAGGTACCAAATTGGATCCTCTTGGAGACACAGCGGAACAGGAAAGTTGGCTACGTGCCACGCCGTCAACCATTCCCGCCACGTCGTGTCCGACCAACACGTTGACCTGTTTTTTACCACCTCAGTTAAGGAAATACATGTTCCTTTATATTCCCCCCAAACTAAAAATACCAGCTCCCTTGAGATAAATTAGGAATTAAAATAAATAATCGCGATCAAAATTAAGATGATGTTTGCCCTCAAAGGTTTTCAGGACACTCTAACCTGATTGGATCGAGCCAATAATAAACAGTATCTTTAAGCACGCCAAGGGTGATTAATATTTGACCTAAACACAGTTCGCCTCGTGGACTTTTCCTCCGTCGCAGCTTTTCGAATCGACACGCCAAATGATGGATTCAAGCCCAATACTTATATTCCCTAATCACGGGATTAATTTGATTAATCGGGAAAAGGGGCCATTGGTGGACATAAGTGCTGCTTCGGGCCGCGCGCAGAAACTTTTCATCCCTCCCTCCTGCATAAATGCCGCCTCGTCCCATGGCGGTTTGCCATGGAAGAGAATGAATCCATGTGGTTCTGATGGATTCACGTCGCTCCCTGATCAAACTTAAGCAAATTTAAAGTAAAGAAAACAAAACCCCTTTTGAGGCAGAAGCATAGCTGTTCAATGTTCTTTGGTCAGGAAATACAATGACAGCAACAGGCCTCTGCCTCGACTCAAAAACTTTAGGACTGCAGCAAGCAAATCACGAAGTGAATTGTTTGGTGAGAACTCAATAAATAACTTAGGTGGGTATCGTCACTCGATCCGTCACCTAGAAGCCTAGAAGCCCTACAGATCGTGGAAAAAAAGGGGGTACCTCGAGATGCATGTAGGAAAATTGCAATGTGCAAAAGGCCGAAAGAGAATTCTGAAGAATCACCCCAACCAAGGTAAAAATAAACGAGAAAAATAGGAAAAGGACTATCAAAAAGGGTTCCAAGCAGTCCATGTGGGGGTGTTGACATCGAATAGACGCCTAGGGCTTGGAGAATCCAAGCCACTAATCCCAACCATGAGCTAGGCTTGCCATATCTGGAATGTTACACACCTTACCAAAACTAAACTATGACCCTGGGTGATGTGGACACCTACCCTCCAGGAAATTGGTGGGCCTTGGAATTTGACTAGGCTCGATTTTCACTGGATCATTCCATTAATTATAGCACCAAGTGTCTCGAGCAAATCTTCCACATAGTTCAAAACTAGCCCTGGAGTCAAGCTACAATCTCATCAAAGTAATAGCAAGACAGAGAGAAAGGCCACGTACCCCACTATCCAAATGCAATGAGTGCACGCACGTTTGTGATTCCTTTTTTAAAGTACGAGTTCATGCACATCTTCATCACCATAGATTTGCATCAAATAAGAGGCAACTGCTGTCAAGAGGTGGGAGGAAGATGGGGCACTGCTCACAATGGCTGCTCTCATCACAGTAGAGAATTTTGCACCGGCAGAATAAGATGAAATCCCCAGAAAGCAGGGGAAACTTATTCAAGCTCACATTTGTAGCGCACATCTCAGCAGTACTCTCCGCTCCACCATATAAAATTAGGGCATCCTCAGCTATTCCATTGCCTAGATTGATACGCAGAACCAATTCCTTTGTGACTTAGAGACACTTGAAGATGTGATGAGGCCAAACAGAGCAGTCAATGAAATAAAGTGGAAAAAAAAAAATTTTTTTTTGGTAAGGAAGTGGAACACTTGTTTTTTTTGGGTAAAGGAAGTGGAACACTTGTTTATGTTTATTATAATGAATAATGATTAAGTTGTCTGATACAACTATCTGATTCAGGTTATCAAAAAAATGAATGATGAACAGGGGAAGGGTTCTAAACCTAACCAAGTCTATCTAGTTTTTCTCCTCGCTGAGATGGGAGTTATCACCATGAGCACAACTCCTACCATAACATTGCTCCAAGAACAGCGAACTGTGCCGGTTGAAAGAGAGCTTTTCTTGATCAGACAACACCCGGATTTGAACGGTCTAACTTTGATAGAAACAACTCTACTCTACCTATGCTATACAAGGGAGAGAGTTCTAAGTCATCCGTCCCTTCACTTTATCCTCACTATTCAATCTTCTTCAGGCCAGAAAGTTGACAGCTAGATAATGAGGCAAATCCAGGACGGTAGCAGCAACTTTTTTTTTATATCCTTATCCACATGCAGTAACAACACCACATGCACAATACACACACCCACTCGGCATGAATGATATAAGAGACTCAAAGTGCACTTGAGTGTCAGCCCAATCTATCACAACCTCCATCCTAAAGCACTTAGATCTTGAAGACAGAGAGCCAGGAGGTACAAAAGTAGATCCTTGGTCAAATGGCTGAAAAGAAACAGGAGTTGTTGACACTTGACCAGAAGGAGCTGCCTCCTATCCCATTTTAGCTTTCTATACCGAAAGCCTACTACCAACTTAAAGTCAAAACTGCTCCACTTACGAATTGGGTTCAAATGCTCTAATTCTTCATCATCTTTGTGTAACAAAGTCCTTTTCATTTTGTTTTCTCATTCTCTTATCCATTCTCTGTTACCCCGGTGTACATCTTTTCCATGACTAGAATTCCACTAATCACAGAAACAATCATACTTACTAACCCTGATGTTAATGGCACTGTTTCATATTTAGTAGAGTATTATTTAATTTAATATCTAGTTGTCTGAATTCAACATTTTCTGCAAAACAGCTAATCCTAGAAGGAATATCTTGTCCAGAGACCTTGGGCAGCCAGCAACCGAAAGCCCTTCCCCGAAGTTGCAGGTTTCCCAAAAAGAGAGAACAAAAATCTGAAGCTGTATCTTCTACGTGCCATGACTAGCCAAAAAGTAACAAACCACATCAAGAGAGGAGCATAGCGTCATCCAGGAAGAGTGCTACATTATGCAAACTATCCTGGAAAATCCTATCAGCCACATATTGAATGAGTAAACAATTGGACTAAGTATATCAGGTGAAACCCAGAACCACTTTTTGGGGCATTTAGTGATCACATAAATGAATCCTGCAACCCCATGAGATGCAAACCTGATTAAGCAGGTCCCCTATTGTTTCTCCAATTTTACACTTCAGGCTTGAAATCTTCAGCTACACACGCGAACTATTTTGAGCTGACAACAACTAAGCATGCAGGGCTAACCTCTGTAGTTATCGCCCGTCAAAGTGGCTCCACAAAAACAATAAATTCAGCGAAACAGAATTAAAATTTAATGGAAATGATCCTCTATGCCAGTCTCAAGTAGATGAGGAATCTGTGTCATATGGTTTGAACCGAAGAGGTTAAAGAGGCTCAAAGGGGTACTCCGTATTTTCCGGCTACAGTTCGTCATGTTCAATATCTTGCACCCCTGTCAATAGAATAAATGTAAAAGAATTCATGCTTCTGTTGATTGTCTTCTTTACTAATGGTTCTCCAATTAACGATGCATCAATACCTAAGGACAATAAAGGGCATCATTTGCTGTGCTAGTCCATCTTCCACTATGGTATTTCATTTCGCAGTAGGACTATGAGCCTATCCAATATCTTAATTCTATTTCTCTAACTGAAAATGACAATTACAATCAAGTTTAAGAATTCCTTATTAGGCAAATCTTCCCTTTTCCGATTTTGGCAAGTTCAATAGATGTAATTGCCACAACCTTGTCAATTCCATATTTATCCTTAAAATGAATCTAAGAGAAAGCATATGATTTCTGAAAAGGGTAATAGAAGCTCACCTGAAGGCATAGAGTCAAAGAAAAATGATATCTCTCTTTGGGCTGATTGAGGTGAATCAGAACCATGAACACAATTCTTCTCAGCATCAGTCCCACACATTGCTCTAACGCTGTAGGCAAAGTAGAAACAATCATTTCACAACTTGACAGACAGCAGCTAACTATTTTGAGAATGGTTAGGAAAGTCGCTCATGAATCCAAAATTTTATGTTGAACGAAATTTGCAACACGAGCCAACATAGAAAACCAATTAGATGCAAGCTATCTCTAATTACCTTTGAGGATGAGTAATTTTAGCTTTGCTTGCATCTGTTGGCCCAATCAAAGTACGCCAGCTAGAAACAGCGTCTTCCTTTTCCAAAACCATAATCAACACTGGACCACTAACAGAAACCCACTGTTAGGCGCACATATGCAAGAGGATTAAGGAGGAGAACGCAGACAGATGAAGAGTCAACGAGTAATTGATCCTTTATGTGAGAAAGACGAGAACCACAATGAAATTAAGTGCACAAGCTGGGCCACCTTCCACTCAAATTAATATCCAAGCCTACAAGAGATTATCGGTGAACTTGTTCAGGCATGTTTTTCTTCAAGCTAAAAAACCTTATAACACCAAGAGGAAAATAAAGAAACAAATTGAGGAAGCAGCTTCTGGACTAGCAGAAACTCAACACACAAAAGTTGTACCATTCAAGATGATCATAACCAGGAGACCAAGGTGACAATTTCAAAATGCATGATAATCCCAAAGTACGAGTACTATTAGGACAAGAGGTAATATACCTCGTCATGTATTGGACGAGGCTGTGAAAGAAGCTCCTTGCAGAGTGCTCAGCATAAAAGCTCGCTGCACTTTCTTGATCTAACTGAAAGATCTTTTCCATTACGATTCTGAAGCCAGACTCCAAAATAATCTCCTTGACAGCATCTGTGTGGTTGCCAAACAATCCGTCTGGCTTAATGATGGCCAATGTTCTTTCACTTTTTGCTTCACCGCCAGAAGACCTACACGCCTTTGAGCAGTTAAGAGTCGTCACAACCCACAAAACACCAATATTGCCCCCAATTTGAGATGCAAACAGAAACAATCTCCTGTTGTGAAATTCTCATAGTTCTTCTTTCCTCCCGACCATCAAATTTCAAATACCCAAATCCCGATTCATAGTCTATAGCTACTTCGACCGAATAAAAAGCACAAAAGCCAGCCACATCAATAGTAGGCCAGTTCCTGATGAAGTGGGAAGTCAGGAAAGATGCGGCTTTTTCCGACATCATTAGCCGCAACGTACATCATCAACCTTGATAGAATCCATTTCGAGGTAACGAATGTCAGAGGGTGCACACAACAGAGTAGAGCAGACAGCAGAAGAGTAAAAAAACAAAAAAAAAACTCTCACTCAGCACGCGGTTGCAGAGGGAACCAAAGTAACGAATCAAACGCCGTCTTGCTATCGAGCACAATTTCATTTCCCACTCCCTAGTAACCGCAAAGAGGCGATCCTAACACCAGTCAACCGGGAAAAACGAAACCCTGGCTGCAATTACCTGGCAACAGACAACATGAGGAAGAAGAAGAAGAAGAAGAAGAAGAAGAAGAATAACGGAGCCGAACGGACCGTCATCCGGAGCATCCTAACTGCACACAAAGAAAGAAAGAAGAAGGAAGGAGGAAAAAAAAAAAACAGCATCGTCATCATCCATGGAGTTGCGCGAAAACGAAAATCGACAAGCAGCCGCCGACAGATCACCAGCAATCCGCTACCGCCGGCGGCACCGCGGGATCGCCTCGGGAAAACCTAACGAAACCGTCCGACGCGGGATCGCGTGCGTCGAGCCACCTCCGGCCGGCTCGATCCGCAGAAGGACTTGGGTGGGGGGATCGGACGGTCGGGGTGGGTGGGGGGGTAGTTCCGGATTTTCTCGGGAAATCGGGAAGGAAAATTCGTCGCCGGCGATTTTGGTGGGCGGGAGGGGAGGGGAGGGGAAAGGAATATCGCCGGCGGAATCAAAACCGGAGCGCGCGGCAGAGGAAAGGCGGGAGAGCGAGAGGCGAAATTGGTCATTTCTCGATTGCTCTATTATTAATCGTTATGCCTTCTTCCGGTTAGGCCGGGTCGGCCCGCTCAGGCCCGCCAAATCCCACTCGGGGCCCGACCCGATTTTCGTGGATAAAAAGTTCGGGAAAAATTGCAAATAGCAGCGCCCTCAAGTGGACCCGTTTTCTTGGAGGAAAAAATCTTCATTGAGGACCTTGTCTATAATAATCTTATGCAGTGGGCAATCTAATCTCAAATCACTCCCTAGCTCACCAGTTGGCCAAATCTGTCGCCGGCCGGTGAGCACATGCTTCTCACATGCTGCTTTTGTGAATTGAAAATTACATACAATCCAGAACAAAAATAACGTAATCGGTTCCGGCTCGCTCAGTAAATTGGCCCCTCTTGCTCTCCTCCTCTTCCTCATCCTCCTCCTCTCATATCTCCACCGCGGGCTTGTCCAGTATCATGACCCGAGCTTGGCCAAATTTCGATTAGCCAGGTCATGTGACCTTGGCGGCAACGACTCTCCCTCGCTGTAGCCCCACTTGGGTGCAATAAAAAGCGGGACGACCTCGCCACCAGCCTCGTTGTGCAACGTGAAAGCCAATAAAGGTCAGAATTTGTAAGTTTAACTTTTGGAGAATCCCATAGAGAAGGCCTGGATTCCTTTTCATGCATCCATTTTCTATACATTTTTATGTTATTTTCCTCCAAAGATTTCCGGACAAAGCATCAAGTTTTTGGGAAGTTTTTTAATAGATTTAACAAGCTGAACCAAGCACATACTTGAAGAGTATGCATAATGTTCAAGGACGTTCATTTAGGCCAAGCCATCGGCTGATATAGGCAGGGAACTTATGTCAAGGGAGAATCGGTAAACCTTATCACTAGATATTAAGTATGGCCATAATTTTGACAAAGAGCAATAGATTGATTATGGGAAAATTGTCCATAAATCTTAAGTCTATTGCATTACGACCAATTCAATTCGAAATTTTTCAATTTAGTTTTAAATATTTTGATGATTTTTCAATGTAACCCTTTCGACTAATTTTGGCCAAAAACATTGAAGTGGCTATTTAGTCAGCATCAACCGTTCGACGCAAAACAGTCAATACTGACGTGGATGATTTTTATAATTTTTTAGTTTTTTTTTCCAAAATTTTTCCTTAGTTTCCTTTTCTTCATTCATTTTTCTTTCTTTTTTCCTTCTTTCTCTACTGGTCGCTGGGCCTTGGCAAAGGTTGCCAGCCACAAGAGAGGGCTGCCACCAACGGAGGAAGAAGGAAAAAAAAAGAAAACAAAGAAAAGGACAAAAAATCAAAAAATAATTTAAAAAATTACAAAAATCATTTGCGTCAACATTGGTCATGGTCATGCCACGTAAAATAACCAACATCCGCATCAACAATTCCCAGTCAAAATTGGCCAAAAGAACTACATTGAAAAATAATCAAAATATTTATAACTAAATTGGTTAAATTATAAAGTTTATAACTAAATTAACCACCGTATAAAAGGTTTAAAACTTTTGAGACAAATATCCCGATTGACCACTAAACTGAATAATTGATGCTTGCCTTAATATCATTGATTAAATAAGTGATGTTGATATTCAAAAGCTATGTTGAAATGATTTACCTCGTCTATGGTCTTTTACATATATTATAACTGCATTTGGATATTTTTGTTCGTGTGCGTGGTTTTGTGCATGTGTAATGCGATTGCCCGATTTGCTTAGAAGATATTAGAATTAATCACCGAACTATTTTTCAACATTGAAACTGTGGACAATGTAATTAGCTTGCCACTTAACAGGTTTATATATGCTAGTTATTTGAGAGACTACGTCCTTTAAGTAAGAAAATAGTCGTTGACTTATATGTCAATATTTATTTTAAAAAATTAATTTTAACAATGATAAAATAATTTGACACGATTGTACATTCTTTCCGTTAGCAGATACTTAGATTATGGAATTACAATCCTCCTAACAACAAGCCCTTTTGTGATTTGTGTGTTACATTAAGGTCAATTCCATCTGTTTCCAATTTGATATATCTACCTTAATCCACGGCAATATGAAGATGTGATGGAAACTTTCAATATCAATCCCATCACCAATTGCGAAAAAAATCAGTTGAATCATTCTAATTTTCATAATCAAGCCATCATCGTAGATTCTATGCGTGGAAGAAGTACACGGACTAGTGGATCTCATAAAGGCTCTTCAAAAGATCTAAACGAAAACAATTTATTTTTATTTTTTGTGGTGGAGAGTGATTGGAGGGTATGTAGAATATGGCCTTGGCCAAATTCAATCAATGCTGAAGGTGGGACCGTCAAATGAGTGGATTTGATCAAAAATGGCTCGACCAATATTAACATATTTAATCCGTCTTGATCCATTTTCATGAAATGTAAATTTAATAATTCATACCTGACTCATACTTGTACTCGTGTTCGACCCGTCTTATATTACTAAAACGCATTAATATTTAACTCAATTTAGGAAAATTCATACCCACCCATTTAACCCTTTTTAAACTCTTTACGTGTATATGTAACTTAGATAAAATCTTCACATCAAATTAAAAACGCCAATTAAATGATAAAAAAAATTAGTAAATAAAATAAAAATTGTAAAAAACCTATAAATTGAAATACTTATAAAGAATTCTTGATAAGAGAAAGTTCGAACAGCTAACCATTGACATGAAAATAGCATCTGCTTGTAAGAACTCTTCCCTACCGGACCGATCAATGTTTGGCTCCGAATTTAGGACAAATTGGCCATTTAGCAGAATCAAATGGAGAAAGCCTTCCACGTGGAGGTGACATCATGGGCACGGCAACATGGTATCGGCATTTGGTTGATTGGTTTGGTGATATCAGGTAAAGTAAGGACAATTACGAAAGCCCACCGCATACCTCCAGCAATTAGCCACAAGAAACTCTTTTCTTACCAATTCCACTAGCCGACAACATGCTCAAATTTAGTAAATCACAATAACCCACGAACTGGGTGTCATCCGAAAATTATTCCGATGCCTATGAACTATATCACTTCACTGGCGATAGCAACAACAATAAGCAACATCCAAGCAGATCATTTCATGGTCAATAGAGCGAGGCGAAGTAACAACTGGTAATTGGACCAGCGACCGAGACTTCTATGAAGTCACTAATTGAAGTTGCAGCTCACAAGAGTAGCTCAAGAGATATGTAAGCACTTCGAATCTTCAATTGAGGTTCAAGCCATTGAAGCTCTCAATCAAAACGAAGAGATGATAGACAGAGCTTAGCGAGTTTCGAACGAGTACTTGACTGTAAATCACAGAGACGGCAATGTTTGGTGATGAAGGATGTTTCTCGGCCACACTACGGGTTGGAAAGCTAATCTTTGAATTTCTTCCCCATATTTCGTTTTTCTCCTGCACCCCTCTGTGTGTGTTGCCTTCTTCCTCTTCGAGAAAACAGAATGCCCTTTCCAGAACCAATTCTTCCTCTCTGTATTCGTCACTCTCTCGAACAATTTTTAGTGGTTATGGAGAGAGGAAATCATTACCGCCATCTCCACCTTCTGCCCTATCTCTTGCCCGTGTGTGCGAAGCGTGCTTCGGGTTGTTCAACTCATGGTGCTTCTCATTTTTTTAAGAGAAGCTTAAACAGAGGTAGTAATCGGGAGAACTCAAAAATCAAAAAGAAGAAAAAAACATTGTAAACAAAAGAGAACCTCACCGGTTCGACCACCAGCGCTGGTGATGAGCACGGTCAGCGGCGGCGCATCAGCTATGGATGCAACAACAGTTAGAAAACGATTCCTTGGAGAAGGAGGAAATGGAGACGAAGTCAAAGCGAAAGGAGGCGATGGCTTCGGTTGCATAGTGGGTGTGAGTTTTGAAAAAACAGGTCAAAATATGGGTCACCAAGGGCTTGTTTGGTAATATTTTTGCTTTTCTGTATTTCTATTCTTTTGTTCCTTAGAATAGAAAAATAAAAAAATTTATTTGGTAATGTCTGTTAATTTTTTTATTCTCCAAAATAGAAAAATAGCCAAAAAATAGTTTTGGAGCAAAAATAAGAAGTAAAAAAATCTATTTTTTTTGTTCATGGGAACAAAAAAAGAAACAATAGAGAACAAGATTAGCTCTCTCTAACTCTTTCACAGGATATTCTTATGTAAAATCCTAAACCCCAATTCCTAAAACCCAAAACTCCAAACCCGAAATTCTAAGCCCCAAAACCCCATCCTCAATACCAAAATCCTAAAATCCTAAACATAAAACCCAAAACTCTAAACCACAAAACCCAAACCCTAAATGCTAAAACCGTAAACTCCAAAACCCAAAACCCGAATCCCTAAAATCCTAACCCTAAACCCGAAAACCCTAAAACCCAAAACCACAAAACCCCGAACCCTAAACCCCAAACCCAAACCATAAAACTCTAAAACCCTATACCCCAAAACCCAAATCCCTAAAACCCTAAATCCCAAAACCCGAAACCCTAAATCTCAAATCCCAAAACTCGAAACCCTAAAACCCAAACCTTAAATTCTAAACCCTAAATTGCAATTTCCTTGACCACCATCAGGTATTTATTTTGTCTATAAAGAGTAATTTTTTTATGTTTGTATTAAGGTCATCCAATTCTATATCATAATATATTCTAATTCTATTTCTAGTCCAATTCTATCCAAACATGAATTGTTAAGTCTCCATCAACATTTTTATAATTAAATGAAAAAATTAGGAGTAGAAATTTTTGGGTCGTACCAAACACATTTATATTCTTTTTCTATTCCGGAAATAGAAATTTTGTGCAGTTATCAAACGTGTTCTTATGCTCAGAAACTCGTGCAAAGAATAGAAATAGAAATAACTATTTCTGAACAGAAATTGTTCAGCGGAACGAAAACGTTACCAAACAAACCCTAAGTGACCCATTTATGACATGTTTTTTGGGCTGTAATTTTTCTCAACCCAATTTAGCCTATTTGAAAAAAAAAACGAGTTACTCATACCAAATTGGGCTCATTAAATCGTAGTCACAAAATTTTGTCGGCCCTAGCTGAAGGTAACAGTAGATGGTATTTTCATAAATTCAAAATACTTGGACGAGATCAAACAAATTGAGAAGGTACAGGAACTAGCCATGCCATGGCAGAAGTGGTCGAACATCTAGGTGATTGTTACTTGGGGCATTTTTTGGGCTTGTTGAGCATTAAACCTTTTTTTTTTAATTTTTTGCAATACACTTGATAATAAATTTTAAAAAAAGTTCATGAAGAATTGTAATTTTTCTTTTTGTTAATTAATGAGGCTTCATGATTTTGCACAACAAGATCGTTACGCAAGTATAAGCAAAATGGAAAAAAATCACTAAAAACCCCAAATTATGTCACCCATGACACATTTACCCTGAATTTTTTTTTTGTGACACCAAAAACCCCAAACTATGCTATTTATGACACATTTACCCTATTGTACTTTAGTTCATGGGTATTTTTGTCTTTTTTGCTTTTTCTTTTTTTTTTTCTTTTCTGGCTAGAACGGCCCTCACCGGCATCGGGCGAGGGCAACCGTCACCAGCGTCGAGCAAGGGCCACTCTTGCTCGACGCGAGCGAGTGCAACCCTCGCTGGTGTCCAGCAAGGGCCACCCTTGCTCGACACGAGTGAGGGCAGTCCTTGTCGGATCTAGCGAGGGTGGCCCTCGCTGGCGTCGAGCGAGGGCCACCCTCGCTGGAAAGGAAAAAAAAAGGAAAAAAAAAAGAAAAGCGAAAAAGACGAAAATGCTCATAGACTAAAGTACAATGGGATAAATATATCACAAATAACATAGTTTAGGGTTTTTGGTGTCACAAAAAAAAATTTATGGTAAATGTGTCACAGATGATATAATTTGGGATTTTTTGTGATTTTTCCCCAAGCAAAATCATGTTTATTTTGCCCCGACGTTTCGTTCTCTTGTGGAGAAGGTTCAAGAGTTTGAATGAGAAAAGAATAATGGAATAAATATTATCCGGAGATTGACTTTCTCTAACTTTCCATAGATTTCATTTGTCCGTCGGTAGGTCAACAATACAGAAGTTACCATTGCGGTAACATTCATAGGTGTGCCTATTACCTCCGAATTGGTTTTTGGGAATATTCAGATATTCCCATAGGCCGACTCGCTATATCGCTTAGAAAAACGGTACTGAATATATAAATGTGAACTATAGTCGTGATTTATTTACGTGTCGGGATCTTCTCTCCTTTGTAATCGAAATTCTAATTTGTTCTCCTCTTTATAACGTATGGCCCGTCTCCATGTTAGTAGGAATCGATTAACTTGTCCGGTCCAGGACACAGTAGTTTAGAACGGGTCAGCTAAGATTAAGCTGTGCTGGCAATACAGCTGTTGTAATGTCAGATCTGACGTGGATTCTGTCATTACTGTCGTCTGCATAATTTTCCAGATCTAATCATTCAGTGTTTTATAATGACCATGCCCTCTTTCCCTGAAATCTGCAAGATCTCCCTCCCTACGCTAATCCAAGATCTTGAACTTTCCTCCAATATATAAAGCTTCCCCGTACAGAAATTTTGAGGACCCAAAAAGAACAAGAGAAAACCAATCTCTCTCTTCTCTCTAGTAATAGCAAACTTTGGTTTTCTTGAATTTGCCCAACATCAATAGGAAGAGCGTGACTTTACAGAGGAAACAAGAGGGGAGTTTGCGAAATGGTTTCGGTTTCGATGTTCGAGTTTTTTATTGCCGAAGAAGCGATTGTTCAAGATCGGGAGTGGGAGAAAGAGAGGTAGAAGGCAGTCGTCTCGTATCCGTGTTTCGATCTGTTTCTGCAGGTAATTCTCATCGCGGGCTCTGTTCGATTGCTGGGTTGTTCTGTTGATTGTGTCATCTTGTTCATATGCCGAGTTCTGCAGGATGCCTTGTGAAAAAGTTTTTGAGTATTTCCTTAGCAATTGGCAAGCCTTTGTCCTTTTGGCTTCCCCAAATTATGTTTTGAACAAATGAACCGAGAATTGAGACAGCATCTTTTTCCTGGAGTTGATTTCTTATTTCTCAAATCATGAACTTTGTAATTAATGTCTTACCAAAAAAAAAAAAACTTTGTAATTAATGGATTAAAAAGCGGCGCAAGTGAAAGCCTTCTGTTCTCACTTGGTCTCATTAACATCCATTTTTATGGGCAAGGAAAAGCAAAAAGAAGAAAAAGAAATAGAGAGGCCAATCAATCTTTGATTGAACAGCTCGGAACCGGGTCTTGGCATCGTTTTTTATTGATTACGAGTTATCGCATTTACAGGCGATTGTGCTCCTTCATTTGAGCATGGGAGTTGATCCGGCGATGGCCACATCCGTGTTTCACGACCCCGTGTTTCATGACCCCGTGATCATACTGGCCCTGGAAACACAATCATCTATGCTCGTTCCCAATATCGATCCGGAGTCCTCAATTGCTGTATGCGACTGCTGTGACCTCACTGAGGAGTGCACGCCGGCCTACATAGAGCGTGTCCGAGAGCGCCACAATGGGAAATGGATATGCGGGCTGTGCACTGAGGCCGTGAAGGATGAAATCCTCAGGAGCAACGAGAGCCAGAGGGCTGTTGGCACTGAAGAGGCAATGGCCAAGCTGAGGAGTTTTTGCAAGAGGTCTAGTGATTCAACGGGACCGCCTCCGAATCCGACGGTGCTTCTGATATCTGCGGTGAGGCAGATCCTGAAGAGGGGTTTGGAGTCGAGATCGGCTCCTGGAAGCCCTTCTAGGAACTTGACAAAAATCCCTGGTGTTCACGCATTGGTCCAATCTTAAAGGAATGAAATGGGGACTTCAAAAATAGGTCCACTTGGGTAGGATTCATACAATATGTGATAGGTATAGCAACAAAAGGGAAACAAGAGATAAAAATAAAAAAAGGAAAGATTTGTTCAATGTAGTGGTTTGGTTGATATCAGTATCATGTACTCAGAAGCAGAGAACTGTTAAAAATCCAAAAATAAAAGAGGAAAGTAAACAAAAGGGTGAGCATGTACATAAATAACTGGAAAATCCGAGAACATGACCATCATTTTCCCTAGTAGCTAGATGTTTCATCGTTTGGTTTGAGGGCTCCATGAATACACAAGAGCTTGGGATGGCCGTACATTGCCACGAAACTGCTGATGCTGAACTGAAGAAAAAACGGGACCTTTCATTTCCTGGAAATTTAGTTATCACGAATGCAATTGAGGTCAAGTGGAAAAGAAGATCGAAAAGGTCTTCTCTATATCACTGTTTTTTCCTGGGAAAATGCTTCGAATTAACGTTTCCTACTCAGCTTTCCCATTTTGATTGGAACCCGCAAATATGAGGCGCTGTAGTTCTTTCAATTCGAGACTGAAATCGCTAAAACATCAGTTCTTGTCGATCTTTAGAAGGAAAAAGAAAAGTATTTCAGTTGCTCTCAAGCGAAGACAAAAAAGAAAGTACTCAAGAAAATTGTTCGATCGACTTTCTTGGTCTTGCTTCTCCTTCTGAGCAAAACCATAAGAGCTTTAATTCTGGACAACTACTAGTCCTCCCTGATGTAATGGCACGGGGAAATGAATGTGTAATATTAGCTATTTAGGTGAAGATATGAGCTCCAGCAAGGCTGACAGAGAATCTAAGATTAGAAAACGAGGTGTCGTTTTCCTTTTGAAATGGTCATTGTTGCCTACTGAGGAAATTAAAGAACATGGAGGCAGATTTCCTGGCCTCATCTTCCCACTTTCCAGGAAAAGATCTGCTCACCTACCCGATAAGACACAGATAACTCTCAATTTTCCTGGACGGTGAAGCAGGTGATGGTCAACAAATCAATTCTAGACCTGGAATAACTATAATCAAAGACAGCCCTTTTTTCCCTTCTTTTGCATTGCATGTTCTGACATCGATGGGAACTGCTAAATTCTCTCTGAGGGATGCTTCTCATGCGGTGGTGCCGCGATCGAGACTGAGTATATATTCCAGGAAGATCATAATCTAAGCGGAGGAAAAAATTGGTCTCAATGAGATTTCTAAGTTTTGACTATCCTAAAACAAGCCCGTTTGTGGCCAGCGTGGATTGATAGGAAAAAAAGAAAGGAAAGAAAAACAAAAATAAAAATAAAAAATTCAGAAAAATTAAAAAAAATTAAAAAGTTATCCACTTCAGCGTTAACCATACCACATAGGACAGTTAACGTTCATGTTTGCAATTCCTGATCAAACTAGCCTAATGAACTATATAGATAAATCGTTAAAAAATTTGGGATTTGATCGACACAATTGAAAGATTTAGAATTGAATTAATATAAATATAATAGATTTAAGATTTTTTTTTTTTTTGGTTACTTTCTGTGTTAAGATTTCGAACGATGAGAATATCCATCTTCAAGCGGCCCAATGGTTAAGCTTAACTATATGTGCCCATGATGAGCCAACTTCAAAGGGAAATGCAATATATTTATAAGCAATTGAGATTGTTTTATTATGTCTGTGTACGCTCATTATTTAGCCAAAGTTGCTTGACCTTTTGCCCACGAAAGCCATAATGCATTCCTGCAGACTGATCCTATCTTCTGTAATAATAATAAAGGAAAGAGAGATTATCAAGAATAGCTCCATTATGAGGTGTCAGCAGCCCATTGGCCAGCAGACCAAAAGAGAAATGTCTCCCAAAACCCATCTGGGTCCCATAAGAGCCCCATTTCATTGGCCTGTGGGATCCATGCCACTCTGACAGCAAGTGCTGATGCACATGAGTCATCGTGATTCACATGAAACCAAAACAGGGAACAAGAAAAAACCATGATGAACATAGCTGCAGGGACCGGTTCCATCCATCCATCCATGCTGATGTGGACCTGACTTACTGCAAAAGGAATCCCCTGTCCAATTGCCACACCCCCGCACCCCCATTCATCCCCAACAAAGATTCAGAATTTCAGGGAGACCATTGTCGTTCCTCCAATATCTGAGGAATAGTCATCTTCATCCATGGCCAATCTCTCTCACTCCTCCTCCGCCTTCTTCCTCCTCCTCCTGCTCTTCACCTCCCCATCCCTCTCAACCCCACAAGAGCAATCACCCCACAGCCCCCAGCAGACCTTCATCATCCATGCCTCATCCTCCCACAAGCCCTCCCTCTTCTCCACCCACCATCACTGGTACTCCTCCCTCCTCCATTCCCTCCCACCCTCAGACCCTCCTTCCCAGATCCTCTACACCTATGGAGCTGCCGCCACCGGCTTCTCCGCCCGCCTCACAGCCCGCCAAGCCGAGGCCCTCCGCCGCGCCCCCGGGGTCCTCTCCGTCGACCCGGACCGCGTCCGCCACCTCCACACCACCCGGACCCCTCACTTCCTCGGCCTCACCGAGAGCACCGGCCTCTGGCCGAATTCCGATTATGCGGACGACATCATAATCGGGGTTCTCGATACCGGGATCTGGCCCGAGCGGCGGAGCTTCTCCGATTCTGGCCTCGGCCCGGTGCCCGGCGCGTGGGGAGGCGCGTGTGAGGTCGGGCGGGACTTCCCTGCCTCGGCCTGCAATCGGAAGATCATTGGCGCGAGGGCCTTTTACAAAGGGTACGAGGCCTATTTGCAGGGGCCGATTGATGAGTCGAAAGAGTCGAAATCGCCGAGGGACACGGAGGGTCACGGCACGCACACCGCGTCGACGGCGGGGGGATCCGTGGTTTCGAACGCGAGCTTTTACGAGTATGCGGTGGGTGAAGCTAGAGGTATGGCCACTAAAGCAAGAATTGCTGCTTATAAGATATGTTGGAGCCCGGGTTGTTTCGATTCAGATATATTAGCAGCCATGGATCAGGCTGTTTCGGATGGCGTGCACATAATTTCTTTATCCGTGGGCGCGACCGGGTACGCGCCGCAGTACGATCATGACTCAATCGCGATCGGTGCATTCGGGGCTGTGAAACACGGGGTTCTTGTGTCTTGCTCTGCTGGGAATTCCGGTCCCGGCCCTTTCACAGCCGTGAACGTTGCTCCTTGGATTTTGACCGTGGGTGCCTCCACAATTGATAGGGAGTTCCCCGCTGATGTGGTCCTTGGTGATGGGAGGATCTTTAAGGGCGTGTCCCTCTACTCTGGTGAGCCTATCGGCGACACCAAACTTCCTTTGGTCTATGCCGGTGACTGCGGAAGTCGGTATTGCTATGATGGCAGCCTCGATTCCACCAAGGTTGCAGGAAAGATTGTCATTTGTGATAGAGGAGGAAATGCAAGAGTTGCCAAGGGAAGCGCGGTGAAGCTCGCGGGCGGCTTGGGAATGATTCTTGCCAACACTGAAGAGAGTGGAGAAGAATTGATCGCCGATTCGCACCTCATACCCGCCACTATGGTGGGCGAGACTGCGGGAGATAAGATCCAAGAGTATGCCAAGTTGGACCGATTCCCAACGGCAGCTATTGAATTCCGTGGCACGGTGATCGGTCCCTCGCCGCCTGCCCCAAAAGTCGCCGCTTTCTCTAGCCGTGGCCCGAACCATCTCACTGCTGAGATCCTTAAGCCGGATGTTATAGCTCCAGGCGTTAATATTTTGGCGGCTTGGACCGGGCTCAATGGCCCCACAGATCTTGACATCGACCTGAGAAGGGTCGAGTTCAACATTATCTCAGGCACCTCAATGTCATGCCCCCATGCTAGTGGATTAGCTGCTCTGCTTCGGAAGGCTTATGCCGATTGGTCTCCAGCGGCGATAAAATCTGCACTGATGACGACTGCTTATAACTTGGATAATGCGGGAAGTAACATTAAGGATCTTGCTAGCGGCGACAAATCCAGCCCTTTTTTTCACGGAGCAGGACATGTGGATCCGAACAGGGCACTTAATCCTGGATTGGTTTACGACATCGATGTTGATGACTACGTGGGGTTTCTCTGTGCCATCGGTTATGAACCACGGAGAATTGCGGTCTTCCTCAGAGAGCCTACGAGTTCTAACGTTTGCGCGCATAGAATGGCTTCTCCTGGAGAATTGAATTATCCATCCTTCTCAGTCGTCCTAAAATCCAACGGCGATGTCGTGAAGTATAGGAGGGTAGTAAGAAATGTCGGGAGTTGTGCTGATGCAGTTTATGAGGTGAAAGTGAATCCTCCTGAAAATGTTGGAGTCAGTGTTTCACCGAGCAAGCTCACATTTTCTGCAGAAAACCAGTTACTTTCCTACGAGATTACGTTCTCCAGCATCGTGTCGGGATTGTCTACTCCAAGATTTGGATCGATCGAGTGGACAGATGGGACTCACCGAGTGAGGAGTCCGATCGCTGTCAGGTGGCGTCAGGAGCTTGTGGAATCTATGTAATCCACAAAGACACTACTGTCACTGTACTAGAGCCTCAAAAATTGGATCGAGCGCACCATAGGCGGAGATGTTGCAGAAATTCCTTGGCGATTCTCAAAGGGTTATGCTTAACGACTGAAATCATGATAGCCTCCTGTAAAAACTTGAAGACTCTCGGCTTGGATTCGAAGTTCCCTAGTTTGTTTCTGGTGTGTTTGTTTACATTAGCCTGGTTTGAAATAACATACCGGAGCAGAAAACATCACTTTGTGTTCTGAAATCAACACTCTCTGTAATGTTCGTCTTTCTTCGCTTTTGCCCGATTCAAACAGTTACTGCGACTTCATCTGTAAGATGAATCCTCTAGCTTCCATCGAGCTTGCATGCTTGATCTTGAATGGCTGAACTTCTTCCTCGTTTTCTTCTTCGGCATTCCACTTTTGATTTACATTCATCATTTGCAGATGACCTAGAGATCTGCTAAGCAACAATTTATGCAAAAATCAAACACAACATTGATTGTGTCAAATCGCAAAATCATGCAATTGGAGAGAGCTGGGATTGCAGATGGTAGACGTGTGATGTCCTAGATTTAACTCACTCGAGATATTATCCGCTTTGACCCGTCTCATACCGAGACTCACGGTTTTGTCCATTGGCGTACAGGCAAGCAATTTCCCAGAATGTCACCCATCCTGATAGTGTTGTGGCCTAAGCTCGCTTAACTTTAGAGTTTCAAAACAAAGCTTACCATTACATCAAAAAGTACTTTTGTGAGTTAATTTCAGTTTTTCACAAATATATTCTAGAATTATTATCTCCCTGTTTAGTGCATAGTTTGGTTCATTCCTGCCCCCTTTGCTATCCTAGACACCTGCCAGGAGCCGCACCTTATCCAGACCCTCTAGCCCCAACAACCACTCCCCACCCTCGTCGGATCGGGTCGGATCAGGTCGTTACAAGACATGTCTAAATCCACGAGGAACTTTGAGGCTTCACCGAGAAGAAAAATCATAGACGGCATGTCAGCTTCTAGAGATAAAATTAGGCAGTAGGAAATATACAATACCAAGAATCATACTAAACCCGGCATCTTTTGTTCCTGAGTTATCTTTTTGGACTGTATGCGACTACTTTGCAGTTCGCAAAGGGTGGTAAAGCGGTAGATCTCTCATTTCAACCAACTAAGGATCCGATCCTTTCGGACTAAACCATGAGGAATTAGCTTCTACCGATCTTCCAAACCTCGTGCAAATAGCCCAGTGTTAACCTGATTGAGGAACTAGACTTGAAAATAGTCCAGATGATGCTCTTGCGTTCAAACCGCAGCGGTCGACTAAACAAAGGGATTATACCCGAATTTGAATCAGCCCGACAAGCATAAAATGAAACAGAACAACATATCTTGTGTCCAGAATTACAATCTTGGACCTGATGTTGCCTTGGCTTTCCAGGAATCAATTTGAAAGGGTCAACTCACAGCTCTCTTTTCACCCACTCCTTAATACTTCCATAAATTATAACGTTCCCTGAATTAAGGATAAATATTTTAATCATTAAGATAAGGAAAACATTTTTAGTTGACTAATTTTTTCAAGACATTCGAACAATTATTTTTAAGAAAATATTTTCTAAATTATTGATTTTCTGTGAAATACACGCACCACAAGAATTGCGTCATTTTAGCCCCAAGGAGATATTTATTTCTTCACGTTGGATTACCACTTCGACTCTTGTTGATATGCTCTGCATCTAGCTCACTATCCGTCCCATTGAATTCTCAAGCAGAGCAACGTTCACTTTCGAAACCAAGTTACGATGGTTATGAAAACGGGGCTTTTGATCAAATAAAGTTGGTAGTAACTCACATGAGAGCTGGTAACTAAAATTAGTTGGTGATTTAATTGGAGAAACATTGGTAACTCACTCAATAAAGGTTGGTAATTTCATAAATATTAGATTCAATGACCTTGAAATTCTGCCCATACATAGGAGCTTCATCTGTTAAACTATTTTGCATCAAGTGCTGGATAAAGCTTTAATGATCCTTGGTCACGTTAACAGACAAAGGAAGAGCAATGCAGGCTAGGAATAAGGATGAAAGGTTTAAGCAGGATAGATGTGACACTGCTTACAATTGCAACTGAAGACACAAAAAACTGCGGTTAGAGGTGTATTTTAGGAAGACTCCAGTAAAGAAAGCGGTAACTCCGCAAGAGTCGCGGTCGCACTGCACTTTTTCTAGTGAGCAGATGATGCACGACACAGACAAAGTGCAGAAGAGTATAGAAATTCAGACCAGGAACATTCAGTGCTAGAGCTTGGATGTTTGTTAAGATTCACAACGGGTGTTGGCATGATTCATCAGAAAGATTTCGGTCACATCCAAAGGTAGGAAAACTCATGCTGCAGAAGTAGTTCCATGCTCGTAACTTGCTCGATCCGATCAATCGGCTCAAGGCTATAAACCATCAAAACCCCACGATCCAACGTCCACACAAAACGCTATGAATTGGGTTCGAGTTTAACCATCTCCTCTCAACCTTTGTATAACCTTAAGGAAAAAACAATGGGAAGCTGCTGTAGTGTTTGACCTTGTTTCCTGATCTTGATGGCTCAAGTAAGCGAGGCTTTAGAGTCCAAGGCACAGAACGTGCAGAGCTCACATGTCCACCTAATGAATAGAATCCAAGTTATCTCAAAGACCAACCCCATCAAGAATCTTTTCCCCGAAATGCTCCTGCAGACAAAACTAGAGGCACCCTCAAAACTACTCATTTTAGGGGATTAATTATTCGCCCACCAGCCTTCAAGGCAGGGCCACCCTAAGCATTCAAGCGAAAGACGCAACTCTTAATCTTTGATTAAATGCGAGGCCAGCTCCACATGCCAAACCTATGCGGATCTAGCTGGTCATGCTCAGCATTAAATCAGTGTTAGGGAAAGAAAAAGACAAGGGCAGAAGTCATTTCACAGCTATTATTGCTAAATCTTGACTTATGGGTTAAGTACACACTTAATCACATCCTTGCCCTACTCGCACCTCCCTCCATCTTTGCTCACCTCGCTCTACGCTGTGTCATTAAAGAAAACTTTGGCAAAAGAGTCGCTGCTCTCCTAAGCAGACTTCGTTTGCTTTCTCTGCAAGTTATGATTATTCTTTGCTGGATCATCACATATTCTTAGCCAGACCAAATGTCTGCATCTGTATGTCCTGTTGTGACAAGAGAGAAGAGGTGATCAAATCGTCAACAAAGCTGTGGAGTCATCAAAAATCAAATTCACCAAAAAGATCGTTAACAAAGTCGAGTTAGGTGCATGTAAACTCTAAAGAGTTAGGAATTCGTTCAACATATAATAATGAAATGCAAATATCCTCGCTCATCTAATCTAGAATCCTCATTGTTTAGCGTGTTATACCGTGAATATGAAATTAACACAATTTAACCAAAAAGGGGTTGAAACACATCTTTGAAATATCTTCCGACAAGTCCAACCGAACAAGATTAGTCGCAATTTCTGCGCGATCGTTCGTATTGATATCATCATCGTAAACGTAGAACTTTCAAATTCTATATACGCAAACCCATGCATCACTAAATCAAGGAAAAGTAAACTCGTGCGGTTTTTGACCTAAAAGCTTAGGATATCAGGTAGAAAAGGATTGGCGAATGCTATGCATGCATTAATCCTGTTTCTAAACGATGCACAAAGTCTTGATTATACGCATGTGTTGTGACGAAATCCTAGCTAGAGATAAAGATCGATCGACTCCATCATTGTCGACATTATTTTCAAAAGATTAATAGAAGAAAATTTTCGTCCTATCTTCCCGTTTATTTCCCGATAATTCTTATGCAATGTAACCCCCAAAGTTGCCAAATATCACATGGACCCCCGATGCCAAAACATAAGACAAGAAAAAGAAAACACCAGGCGCCACAAAGCAACAAACCACCCATGAAGATTGATACCATGAAAATTACACAAATTTGTGACGCAAATCCGCTAGAAAATTTATTATCTTGATGTTTTTTTAGGTGCATAATCCTGGAATAAATTTAATGCATAGTGCACATAACTTATCCCTTAACTTGGTCCCATGCAAAATATAAAGAAATGAATAATTAAACCCAAAGATGCGTTTGTCTTATCTAGTCAACCCTCCCATATAACCACCCTCTCAATCTCTTCCACCGCCTGAAAAACCACTCACCACCCACACCACATGGCTCAACAAGATCCCACCACCAACACCACCACCACCCACATGGCCGCCGCGTCGCGCTGGCCGCCTCGCCGGAGGGCCATCCCCCTCCGGCGGCGGAAGCTCCCAACCGTCCGGCTCGGCGGGAAGAGGCCGGGGCGGGGGCTCTTCTTGCTGAAGATGTGGAGGAAGATGAGGCTGAGGTGGCTCAAGCTGCAATACTCGTGCATGCTGAAGAAGCTCAAGGAGTATTACAGGTCGCTGATCGCCGACATCATCAAAGCCGGCGCCTCGGTGGAGACGTTCCAGCAGAGGCTGTTGATGGAGACGACCTGCGCCGTTCCGGTCATGGCGTTCAATAGCTTCCCTACGGTGGCCAGACACAGAGCCATTATCATGTAAACTTTCTCATTTTGAACCTCCTTTGTTCTGGGGTTTGTATGAATCAATCTTGTGCATGCTCTCGGGAATAGCTCTCTATGGAAATTTTTTCTTTGGTTTTTGTTTTTCGATGAGCAGCAAGGAGGAAATAATGTAATATATTTCTTTTAAACCTATAAGAAAAATGAGTGTTTCCTTACTGAATCCTTTCATGGAATTTAGGGTTTAAGTCTGCGTATTCTCCTGCGTTGTCGTTGCAGAAGCTTTCATAATAAATTATGACACTTGTGAGTTTCTCGCTAATAAACATTATGATTCTGAATTTCTCGCTTTTGTTCTTTCTTTATCTTTTTTTATTTCTACTTTTCACAAGTAGGCGATGCAAGAAAAAGGAAAGAAAACTTGCATCGAAAATTGAAACTAGTTGGCAAGTCGACGTGCCGGTGGATCTTGCGTTGGGGTTTCAAGCTGGCATTGGTATTGGCTATGACTTGAAGTTAAGAGTTTCAAAAAGAAAAAAGCAAATCTTTTTTATTCTAATGTTAAAAAATTCCAAATAATCATACAAGAATTTGCGTATCAACATATATATTGTAACGGCCCCGGCCGATGAAGGCAGGAAGTGATCACCGAGGCCGGGGGGCTTAGATAAAGAGTGGCACCTGGCAAGATTTTAGGATGGAGAAGGAGCAAGAATGAATCGAATTATACACCAAAAATTGTACAACGAGCAAGAAGAGATCATTTTCGGGATTTATATGTGACAAGTGAATTAATTTATGGAGGTGACTTTTGACACAACCGCAATGCTTAGTTTTAAAATTTCAAAGTTAAGTGTGTTCAGGCTGTAGCACTATCTGGAAAAGTGCTTACTTGTATACCAAAAGATAATACATCATGAGGCTTGGTATGAGGACCAGCCTAAGCAAATAATACCTCGAGTAAGTTAATTCAAGGATATCATATATATATTTATATATATATTGTAGAAATTTCAAGCATTATGAGTTAAAAAATGGCAAATAGTGTTCGCCTCAAAATTCAAATTAAGCAAAAAGTAAAGCTTTACTAAGCCATATCTTATGCTAACGTAGAAAGTTTGTATTTTTTAGTATATAACCATTTTTGTTGTGACGTCGAAATCAAATAATGTTTTTATTGTTTATGTTTAACAAGTGTTCTTCGAGCAGCACCATGAAGTGCAGACCATGATACTTTGTGTTAATCCATGCTATGACTTTGTGGAACTCATACAAATGAAATGCCAGTGAACTCCTAAGATCAATATGTATGCGGCTTTCAAATTTTGTAAACCATCTTGATGAGTTTCCACCTTTTTTTTTTGTTCTCCTGGATTTTAAGGACTTTTGCTAGTAACAAGCATTTTGTTCATCGGTTAAAGGGCGGAAGCGGCAATCAATGCTAGCAACCGTCTCTAGACGTTAACATAAGAGTCCACATATGTTATAAGATGTTCAGATTGAACCATAATTACTCAGCACCACCTATACAGTAATACACGTTTATTCATAGTAAAATATCTCTTTAATGCCTAGATTCGACAAACGGATTTTCATTTTCACGATAATAAAAATCCTAGATATAGCGGTCTTAAATTAGTTATAAGCTTATAATAAAAGAATAACGAGGGCTAGAAAATTTTAAAAATTAAGAGTTCATCAAACTTATTAAAAAGAAAAGAAAAATTCCCAAGTGCTCAGCAGTTGCAGCTTTTGCAAATTCCCGCTACTGTAAATTGTGCAAGAATTTCTCAATTATCCAAAAAAAAATCAGAATAAATAAAAGCTTTTGCAAATATTCTCATGATCTCAGTAAAAAAAAATGTTTGAGTAAATCCATTGAAACCTATGCAAAACCAAAAGAAGAAACCCTCAACGGGTAAAAAGATTCTGAAACCCTCGACTTGTAAGAGATTCCTCCGCTCTTTTGGTTTTCAATTTGTCTTATCTAGTGCTAATCCTTAATATCAATTCGAATCATCTTAATTAAATCACAGCTCTTTTCGTCAGCGCTTTCGATCTGTCTTATCTTGCGCTAATCCCCGATCTCAATTCGGACCATCTTAATTAATCGCGAATAAATCTTGGAGTCATTTTCAAAATTTCTGCGAGCATCATCCTTCCCTGCTGCCTAATCTCTTTCTTGAAAAAAACTGAAAAATTAATTTTCAGCCCTTTGCGCCTTGCACTAAAACGAATCTTGGGACATAAACTCACGCATGATGACAGGCGACAGGGAATATTATGAGTTTGGACTTTGCTTAGACAGCAATATAATATCAAGTTCGGACTTAAAATTGAAGAACGATAGATCAAGTTGAAGATACGACTGAGAAAAAACGTCATGCATGACGTCACGGGGGATTTTCCATTTTTAAATTAGAGGTACTTTTCCTCGTGAAGATGAGTCGACTTCAAGTTTAAGTTGCCCCTGGCAACATCAGATTGCGTCACGTTAATCACGAATTTCATTTGAAGAATTAGTTAGATTTTGGGTAACAACATAAATGATCCACGAACTTTAATTTAATATGTAATATGATCTTGAAACTTTTAATTTGTTACATTTGGTCTCTAAACTTTTGATATATACTCAGCGTAGTTCATAAATTGTATGAAAATATTCAATATAGTCATTATATTAATTCGAAATCAGAGAAAATAAAAAATATTTTCATATAGTTCAAGGACTAAATTGAACGTGTATTAAAATTTTATGGACTAAATTGAATAAATTAAAAGTTCAGATACCACATTGCATATTGAATTAAAGTTCATAGATCATTTTTGTCATTTTTCCTTAGATTTTTTCTTTCAAGGGCGGATCTCCCCACCGGTACTCTCCTCACCTTTCAAAGTCATTGGACCTAAATCTTCATTTTTAACCCTTTTTCTGGTCCTAGTGCACTTACATTGAGCAATTTGACATTGCTAAACTATCCGTTCCACTACCACGTCATATGCTTACGGTCGTTTTTTATCTAGCAACCATGTACATTGAACCCGTTACATGATTGGCAATACCGTGTCGATTATATGAAATATTTTCTTACCTGCGATCAATTTAAGCTTGCATTAATTGAGGATGAGGGTTGAAATTGATCGATGGGCTGTCAGCAATCTGCCCCACCAACCATGTTAATGGAGTCCAACCAAAAAAACATTCTTGTAATCGATGGGCTCTCATTTTGTTTTATACTAAATTTGAATTGTGAGCTAAGTTGCCATGAAGTCCAGCTAAAATGATCGTTTTTTACCATAAGGACATGTGGACTTCACTTTTTCTTCTTTTTTTCCTTTTCCTTCTATTAAAATTTGACTTTGTTTTTCAATTTATCTTGATTAATGTGCAACCATGTACTTTCAGAAATTTTTGTATTAAGCAAATTCACTGGCCAGGGATCACCTTATCATGTGGAGTACTGACTCGCTGACTTAATACTGAGCAAATTTTTGTACTGACTCGCTTATGTAATATATAATATTTTGGAGTAATTTAACATAGAGATTGACACCGTTTATCAAGCCAATAATGAGATATTCTTCGATAATTAAATAAGATCCAAGATATGTTGTCATAAATGATCATGAATCGAACTAGCAATATGAAATTTTGTGGAATCATTTACTCAGAAATTTTAAGCTGTTGGAGGCCGATCCATTTTGCAATTTCTTAATGTAGTACTCCCTCTGATGTAAAGGACGATTTGATGGCGAAGGCTTTGGAGTGTGAAAAATTGAGCTCAAAACCTTTAGCTTCGATACCAACTACACATTACATGTCATGTTGTATACTCTAAATGTTTAAGTTGCTAGTGTATTGAGCGTTTTATAATTGCATATAGCGAGAAATGACACAGAAACTAACGAACGGGCAATTCAAATCAAACAAACGAGGTTGAAATTTTCGGTGATTTAGTTCGAGCATCGGTACCTACATCACGGAAGAGTTAATCGAAAAGAATCGGTTAATCATTTAGAGAATTACGGAATTGCAGTTGCTCAATCGCTTAGATATTTCTCATCCCTAAATTACACACAATCTCACAGTATTTAGTCTCACGTGATCGCTCGATAAAATCAACAAGCGAAGAATTACCTTGCAGCTTAAGACAATTGCGTCTTTCACGGAGCAAAACGATGCCAAACTGGATGTATTACTATTGCGCAGGTCACAGAGCAAACCCTCAAAGAAGACACTCTCGGCTTATTGTACGACTACAAGACTTCACTAGGGCGGCAATTAGAAGCATTAAAACAAAACTCGTCTCTCTCTCCCTTTCTACCTCCCATTTGATGAAAGGCTGGCAACTCGTGATTGATCGTGTACTTATATCAATTATTCGTGTGATCTCCTGTCACTGCAAAAATGTTTGAGCACGGTTATCAAGAATTTTTCATCAAAAAAGGGCGAAAGCATGTTAATTCATTTGAATTAAGCTGTGTCGTGTCATATCATGTCGTATCAGAATTTTTCTCAATAGGTTCGTGTTGTATTGCGATACCACCCTATGAAAAGATTTATGTCGAGAAAATTATAGACCACATCATTTATCTATGAAGAAGGGAAACATAGTACTCTCATGGATTAAAACAAAAGAAAATGACCAAAGGATCGAGAAATGAACGTAGAAACGGTGGGTCGAAATGAACTTCAATTTGGACCATTTACATCAATAGGCCTTCGTACGGAGAAGCATTTTCTGGGCTCATTCAGTCTTCCGTCCTTAGCGCAGTTGTGTGCTTCTTGGGCCTTTGATTTGCTTGTGAACCAGCAAAGACAATCCCCTCGTTTTCTCCCTAGATTTCCTCGTTGGTATTAAAAAAATTCTCGTTAGTTCGTCGCGACTGTAGATGGTTTGATAACGAGGAAGTCCGCATAGGTCTGGAGCAAGGAATTACATGGTGTTAAATTTGTGGACCAGGCAAGACGAATGGTCGACCCAAATATGATAGTACTATTATATGATAGTCAAATAGTAGTTTGATTAAAAAAAAGAGGAAAGAAAGCGGTCTAGATCTATAGCGCTTATGAGATAAACAACTAATATTTAGTAAGTATATGAATCCAGGATAAAGGGGATTATGGGAAAATTACGAAAATAGTCTCAAATCTGTTGTGATTGTGCCAATTTAATCCCAAATCTTTTAATTTGATCAATTTAGTCATAAATCTTTTAATTTTGCAAATTTACTTCTAAACCTTTTGACAATTTGATCTATCTAGCCAATTTTAGTTGAAATCTCTGATATAGACATTGGCAATCCTACGTGGTGCTGACGTAGACAATTTTTTTAAGATTTTACGAAATTTTATTTATTTTATTATTTTCTCTTTTTTTCCTTTATATTTTATGTTTTTTCATTGTAGCCAACGAGAGCGAGGCTTGACCTTGCTGTCACTAGGCAAGGTCATGCATCGCCCAACCACTAGCGAGGATCGAGCTCTTGCCAAATCTGCCAAGGGTAGCCCTTGACAGTGGCCACGAGGTTGAAGGCCATGACAGCTGGACCTCGTCGTTGTTGGACGAGGTTGTGGCCTTCGATCTCACTATCGCTACACAAGGTCAGCCTCGTCCAAGTTGGACTAGTGAGGCTCGATCCTGTTGTCATTGGGCGAGATCAACCTTATCAGCTGCTGGGCTGGTGAGGGTCAAGCCTTGCCGACCTAGCCAAATTGGCGAGGTTGTGCCTCGCTCAGCCACTACCAAGTCTCGAGCCTTACCTAACCTGATGAGGGTTAGACCCTCATGACCTCTAACAAGGTTACAAGGGTGCCCTTGCCAACCCAATCGATGGCAGGGTTGACCTTGCCCATCATAATGAAAAAACAGAAAATAAAAAGGAAAAACAGAGAAAATTTTAAATAAATCATAAATTTTTAAAAAATTATAAAAAAATTTTACGCCAGCACTCGTAGCGCCACGTAGAACGATTAATGTCCACGTCGATAATTTTTTGCTAAAATTAGTTAAATGGACTGAACTGGTAAATTGTTAAAATATTTATAATTAAATTGGCCAAATTAAAATATTTATAACTGAATTGACATAATAGCAATAGGTTTAAGTCTTTTTTGGTAATTTTTGCAAGGAACTACTATAAGCCTATCATTGCTGACAAGGTGTTGGTTTAGATGTAAGAGAGAGTTTGTTCCTATCATTACAGCATTTTGTTTAAATCCTATTGAAAGCCCGTCGAAAGTAAATCTTACATGCGCTGAGCCAACATGGGAGAGATTTAGCACAAACAAAATAGACAAATAAAAAAGTGCGCCGTAGCATTGTTCCAGGAGATGGATTAGTCGAGAATCGAGATGCACAAGAGCTGACCCGGGCATCGCCCAACCATTGATTTTTTATTTCTTTTTATATAGAAAATATCCACCATCACGTTACTCCTTGCAATGATGTGAAAATATCTCCACCCAAAATTCAAGAATTGCAAATCTCACACACCTCAATAGGGGCGAGGCGACAAGAATACTTTGACTGGCCAAGACAAGTTGCCATTCCCTATTTTTTCATGCGCTTCCCAGTATACTACTCGCTTCATACATGGCTTTATACATATTTTCTGTCATGACCTCGTTCGAAGAGAGTGGGGAGTGGTTGCCGGGGCTCGAAGGCTTGGACAAGGAGCAACTCTTGGCATGCCTTTAGGATGATGAATGAGGCAATAATGAACTATACTGTATGTCGACCAAGGAGCGAATGATTCTGAGATATGTATATGAAAACTGGAATTAACTCATATATGTGTCTTTTAACATAACGGCAATACTTATCTTTGGAACTCCAAAGTTAAGCGTACTTAGGTGGACGTATTATCAGAATGGGCGACCTTTTGAGAAAGTGCCCATCTATACAACAAATGACAAAACTGCGAGACTCGATATGAGACCGATTAAAGCAGATAATATCTCTAGTGAGTTTTATCTAGGATGTCACATTTCCCATTTCAATAGGAGTAGATGGGCTAAAACAAAAGTTTGTCTCTAAAAAAAATAAAAAAAATTAAATTTCAGGTTCCGTTTCTTCATCGGAAAATGAATGATTTGATTTTTTTTAAATGAATGAATGAGAAATATAAATAATTATTTTTAAGAAATTTTTTTTTAAATTATTTATTTTTCGTGAAAAAAACGGAGCCTTAATTCAAATGAATCCGCTTATGGATAGCAAACGACTAGTTTATCGATCAGGTTGCTTGCTCAATTAGATCAGCTTATGAACTCATATCACATGTGTACATCTAATCCCAAGCATGTGGGCATTCATAAAATACCATGGAATCTCATGATGAATAGAATATTCGGGAAATTTTATGGGCTTTTATATCGTGTAACATCCCCTCGGCGTTCCATTAGATTACTAGCCCCAGAAGAACATGAGCCCTAGTACATAGCTTACTTTGATCCCTATGGCCTATATAAAGTGACACTATCATTAGAGAGCAAGAATCTTTAGAGGGAGTTGAAAGCAACTAAAGCTTTTTGTACCCTAGAAAGTCAGCACATGTGTTTAATGAGCCCAAAAATGTCTCATTTTATTTGGATGGGGAAGAGAAGGATAATGGTCACATGGGAATGGCAGATTTCCATCATTTTCCAATTTCCACTACCGATATATTTTTTTGGACAATCTCCAGTACCCGACATATTCAACAAGTGCTTTCATACAGTATAAAAAAATTGATAAAACAATACGGTCAGGACGCTATTATGTGTCCGATTTTTAATTTTGGCAAATGAATTCATTTTGTTAGTGACAAGAGTTTCCATTTCACGACTGCTCGTGCAAAATGCGCTCTAGAGTTGAGGCGTACCTCTGTATAAATCCAATCGACGATCGCCCTTTGTGACGTTGCTTTCTTTTTCTCCTTATTCAAACCTTCCAAAGATGGCGAGGGGGAGTGGCCTCTGGCCAGGAGATGGCGCAGAAGAGAAACGCTTCACGCACCTCATGATTCTCAACCAAATGGGCATATGAAAAATAAGTGGACCCACCTTTTTAGAGCATTATTGAAGCAATTGCTTCACCTTTTATGGCCGGCAACACATCATCGGTGGACCATCTTGATCGATACATCGGCCTATATTATTGCACATCTTATGTGTTTTAGGATCGACAATTCGTGTCCATACGTGCTCGTCGCCAACATGTCAACGCAAGAAGGTACGATTCGCTTCGTTAACTATATCGGGCTTTGAAAAACTAGTGAATAATGTGATTATCGAATGGCTCATACGGCACCACGAGATGAACATGTATTTTCTGAATTCTAGCTAGGGTTTGTGCATTGTTCTTGCAAGTTCGCTCGCGGTATCCTTGTTTCCACTGCTCAAAATGTTGTGAACTCGTCGTCTCAACGTGTCTTTTTATTTATTTTGTGGATGGTCTTAACTCTTTTACGAGATGAACGGAATTAAGTTAGAGCTAGATAGTCCTAAACTTGTTGTACGAGTCTAAACCTTTTAATTTGACTGATTAAGTCATAAACTTTTTTACGATTTGCTAATATAATTATTTCGGCTGATTTTGACTAGAAATCGGTGACCTTGCTAGCCATCCTATAAGGCACGGCTGACAACAGCTGGCCCTGACGTGAAATTTGTTTATGATTTTTTTTTCTTTTTTTTCTCCTTTCGAGAAAAGAAAATAAAAAAATTAATAAAAAACTGATAAAATTTTTAAAAAAAGTTGAAAAAATTGTCATTGTCAACGCTGGCCGTGCCACATAAGTTGGCTGAAGTTCACATCAGTGATTTCCAGCCAAAATTGATCGAAATGTACTACATTAATAAATTATCAAAAGATTTATAATGAAATTGATAAAATTAAAAGATTTATGACTGAATTGATATTCAAAAGATAGGTTCAGGACTGTGTTGGGAAAATAGCACAGTTTCGTGCATAATCTGCAGTTATGAATATCAATTCACGTTATAAAATTTGTCATTCTAGAATATAAGGGTCATAGAAAAACTCAAAAGGACGGTGTCGGACCGTCCTCCCATTTGGTCCAGTTCCTTTCTCCGTCCACTCACTTATGGTCGAGTGAACATCATAGAGTAGGTCCAAAACCCAACTCGTAAAAAGCCAACATGAGGTTCAAATCGGGGCTAGTGCTTCAAAGACAGATGCTAGACGTACGTACCACAGAAGAACATTCGATTTTTAAAATATTAACTATATGAATTAGGAAAAAAAAATCAGTGAAGGGTACCGAAAACCGTAACATTTTCGCGATAATTTTGCTGTTTACAGACACTTGTTAGAACAAATCTTTTTAAGAACCATACAGTGGTAGATAAATTTAGACATGCGGTCTTATCCACCTTTGATTTGAAGATTTTAATTGCTCGTTATCTTAGTTACCATCAAATCGAGGTAAGATAAGGCCGCTCGTGAAAATTCCATATGTGCAATCTTATGCAAAGCTCAAGCTACCAACTGTTTTAGAAGTTTAAATCATTAGACGAGATTATGGTTGAGTATTTTAGTATTTAGATGCTTCAACACTCCCTGTCATGCAAAAGCTACTAAAGCATAGAAATGAATAATAGGGGAGACAAAGAGTGGCCGGGAAATATTTGGACTTAACATCTCTTGTCATGATACCGTGTCGAATTTCGTGAAGCCACTGCTAATTATTATAAAAGTTTAGGCTATCAAATGAAATTGTAATTGAATATTTATATATTTTCGACACTTCTCTCGGATGTTATCTATCTAATGCTGCTTGTCTAGCCATTGTCTCTTGGTCTTAATAGTAAACCAAATCATGGCCAATTATATGCGCAATAATTGTTTCTTATATGTTCATCATGCTGGACATCAAGAGAGGCAGAAGAAGCTCCTTCACACTTTTTTACAAGCTTGATCGCAAGCCAAAAGCCATCACAAGAAAATAAAGACATGAACTTTTACTCTTTAAGGTGTCAACTTTTTGTCATAATCTCGTTCATGGTTTGGTTATTTCTTCTCCTTAGAGTCGTCGCCTGGGCTAGTTACAAGTTCGAAATTACAGTGGTCACCGTGTATATCGAGATTTTCTCAATGACATATAAGATAATAATAGTTCTAGTTCAGGCATAGTAATGTTTACGAGAACCCCGGAGTTCCCATATGGATTTGAAAAGAGCTCTGCCCTAGACGGTTTTTGATCTTCCAAAATTAACTCAAAAGAAGCTTATGGCAAAATTTTCGTTCGGTAAACTGAAATGTTTGCTGTATTAGTTAATAAATCAGTGAGAGAGCTTTTAAAGAGTCAAAATATTATTCATATTTGTGAATTTACGTGCGTCAATATAAGATCATTTGTAAAGATTTCAAACATTTTACATTAAAAAAATTAAGTGGGATTCAAAAAATAATTTAAAGGGGGCTGATCCAATAATAGAATAAGATCGTGGGCAAAAAAATAAGGCCTAATTCTAAGAAACAAACACCAATTTTAGCTTCAATGGCAATTTTGGCCCGAATTTTTTTTTTTTGGTCTCATAAAAAATCACTAACTTTCACTTTAATTCAAAATCTAGCCCCATTGACATTGAATTGTTAATTGTTCAACATGAATATTTCACCTCAGTAATAAATTTATGTTGTTTGCTAGCTGGATTTAAAGCACTATTCATTGTTTTCTTTTCTAAACTACAACTTGAAGCATAACAGTGAAGTTGTTAATGGTCTCCTTCACTTTACCGGCAAGTCAAAAAGATCTCCAAATTGAGTCCCTTTGGCTAGCCTCCATCGTTTCGTCGTAATCTGAAGTCGTGGAGATAAGATCCGCTAAGCTCATGACCATGAACTTTTTTCTTAAACAAGCTCAAGCCCTCCCCCTTGAAAACTTCGAAGTCTATGTCGAATGGACATTAGTCAATTGATCTCATTTAATATACCAAGCTCTAGTGATGGACATTAAAAATGGATTTTGTTGCGACGTATGGTGAAGGAAATTCTAAAGCCATGCCCTACCAAAGTGCTTATAACAATCTACAATATATCAAGCATTGGTTAACAAGGGCCATATTTGAAACTTGTGTAAAATTAGTGATTTTTATTGAAACAAAAAAAGTTTAACTCAAAATTGTTATTTAAGGTAAAGTTGATGCCTTTTTTTTTTTTTGGGAATTGGCCAAAAAAAAGGAAAAACAATAGAGAATAAGATGAGGGCATTTTGGGGAGATTAGTTGGGAACGTTGTGCTGCAGGTGTGGAAGCCAACCTCGGATATGATGGTCAATTCTTGGACGGTGCTGAGTTAGGTAAATGATTTGACCTTTTTGGTCAGCTTTCTTTTATTTTTTATTTTTTTGGTCAGCTTGGACGAACGGTCTTAGGTCAACATTATGAATTCGATTGGAAAAGGTCTAACTTGTATGTGAAAAGCACCAACTTGATAATCAAGATATATTGACTATACTCCATATCTTCTTAATCTACCTAGATTATTATATGTCAAGGATAATTACAATAAATCTGAAAAATGTAAGTGACAATTAGAGTGATTAAACCAATTTTATGGTTTTATTTTGGCATTTTTTTTGCACCCCTTGAGGTGACCCCACTGAAGATCTTCATTAGGATGGTGTTTGACTGTTTGGTTCATTCACGTTTGACTGGGTCATACAAGAATTTCCATTAGTCCCAGGTCTACGAACATGGTTTATTGAAAAGGAAAATGGCATAAATAATTCATAAATTTTGACCAAATGTGTCACGTGATTTTTGGACTTTTAATTCGTTTAATGTAATTCTCGAACTAATCTAATATGCAGTGTCGTTCCTGAACTTTTAATATGTTCAATGTGATTCTTGAACTTTTGGTACATATTCAATTCAGTCTCTAAACTATATAAAAATGTTCAATATTGTTCATAAATTTGAATGAATAGAAGGATGACAATAGACATTTTCATATAGTTTAAGGACTATATCGAATAAATTAAAGTTCAATGACGACATTACATATTAGATTAAAATTTATAGATCACATTGAACAAATTAAAAGTTCAGGGACGACATTATATATTTGGCCAAAATTTAGGAATCATTTATATAATAATCCCTTAATGAAAAAATCCAAATTCTTTCTTATTTGGTTAAATAAAATATTTTCCCCTTCGTTTGTCATTTTCAGAATAATCGTGTCGGCCAAAATCTACCCTTAAGTCTTATATAAATATTTAACAAGTGGCTCCCAACCAATATGCGACTCGTCGAAAATCAAGAATTTTGAGGTCGATTCAAATACTGTTCCTCAGTTGATTTTTCAAGAGTCAAATCTTGTCAAGCTCTTCAACTTCCCATCTCTCACTCAATCTCGTATACGTATACCAAGCCTCGAATAGTTTTTTTATTATTATTGATTTATTCATTTTTGTGGGTGAACTCCATTCACTTGTCTCCACCATAAGATCTTTAATTTGTCGTGAGTATTTTATGCCCGTTTAATATATTTCCGGGTCAATTATTAACTACGGAATTTCAATTTGCAGAATAGTTGTCGGTCAAAACGATGAACAAGAATAATTCTCCATTGTGTTTTTTCACAGTCTAATTCAACGGTCGGGAATATTGAAATCTGTTGGCATCTTGGATGTATGTTTCTTGCTAATTGTAAATTTTTTGCAGAATTATATTAAAAAAAGGCGAAACATTTAGTGCTGTGGACTAACGTACAATTTTTTTTATTATTCGCATCAAAGAATACTACTAGTCTATTATATAGAGGTGCGCAAAACGAACTGTCCAAACCGGGAACCGCCCGGACCGGATAGTATCGGTCCGGTTCCCGATTTCTAAAAGTGGAACCAGTGTCTGGGTGATTCAATTCCTGATCCGGACCGAAACGGATTAACCGAATCGGACTAGACCGATTATGTATACCTTTTTTTTACTTCAAAAGATTAATAAAATGTGAATTAAATTCTAAGTGAACTTCATTGACAAAAATTAATAAAATGTGAAATAAACCCTAAGTGAACTTCACTGACATAAATTTATTGACAAAAATTAGTAAAATGTAAACTAAATCTTAAGTCATTGGTTCCTAGTCCGGTCTCCAGTTCCAAATTTTGAGAATCGGACCGTGAACCAATCGCCCTTGCTACTATAGTTCTCTCCAATTCTGCAAGGACCCACAAAAATGGGTGTCGAAAGCGTTTGTGAAAGGAATTGATGATGGTCTACAAAGGCCGAGTAGGTGCAGTTCGAGGTCATTGATATTGCTAGGCTCGAGCCGGTTCAACTCATAAGCGTAGGCCACTCCATTACGAGCCCGATAAATGTAATAATTCCTCTACACCGCTCCAATTATTTGATATCGGGTTTCTTGCACTATCATCCCGACGTGCACCACAAAATCCTCAACGATCATACGATATGAGGATGGCGATAAACTACGCAGAATCGTCCTTAACGTATATAATCACTTGAATCCAAAAATAATGTAAATAATTTCGTTTAAAAAGAAAGAAGATATACATCTAACTCGTGAAGTTGCAATCACACGTGCTTGCGATTTGAAGATGTCCACGGGCTCCGGTAACCGTCGCAGTCGATGCTCAGAAGGACCTATCGCATCCAATCGAGTACACTAAACCAATTGGGACACAACTTTATACCATTCAAAATTGCTTTTCCTCGGCGGCACTTCTTCCATATGGGACCAAGTCGGCGATCATACTTTGAATTGAACAACTCGTGATCAAAACTATACTTAGAATATGAAAATAATGATAATCAAAAGCTTATGCTAAGCAAGAAATCGAAAAGATTGGTGAGGACGACATTGGCAAAGGCGGGTCCGCGCCATCTCCACTCTAGGGTTTATTATAGTCAAGAGTATTTTCCAATGCGTGGAGGCCAAACCAATTTTGGAAAACACAAAAGTCTCATGTTAGGTCAAGTTTAAGGTATTTACGTAACAACGATGGCATGGCATCTATGTTGAAACATGATAAGACACCATCGTCGCCATGACGGTGTTCGCATGCAACTCGTTCTTGCATTTGCTTTTGTGCAAAAATGTTCGCTTTCGGCAATAATTTGACCTAAAGTCTCATACCATGTACAGTTTAAGATTTTTTATGTAATAAAGATGGCATATGCATCGGAAAGTGATAAGACGCCATGGTCATCTTGACGATGCTTGTATGCAACTCATTCTTGCGTTTGCTTTTGTGCAAAAATGTTCGCCCTGGCAAGAATTTGACCTAAAGTTGTACAACCTCATCCATTGAACTTTCCTCGCTCGATCAGCACTTTTAATAACTTGTCGTCATCAAAGTTCTCGCCATGCCAGACTTTAACGTTGATTAGTCGGAGACATAATAAGAAAATAAGTGGCTTCCGATCGATGACGCGATGTTATCCTCCTATCTTCCGCCACGTCTTTCCAAGAGAACAACGGGACCACTTTAGCTTCGCTGTTTAATATTAATGGGTTACGCAAACGGGGTTATTACAGACTTACATACACAGCCGCACCATCTCTACTTTCGAACTCAAAACGGAATAATTTCCATATTTATTTCCGCAAAGTCCTCTTAAAAGAGCATGCACCTTTCATCTTTATAGATTAAACTATCGTTAGGGTTTTAAGTAAGCGATATTAGGGATTAATTTCACGTGACGTGGACGCAACCAGGAAAGGCCACTTGAACAGCTGTTTTCCCCTCCTCTTCTTGGTTGCCGAATCGGCGGCATCTGTGAGATGCGGAGTCAACTGGAGGACCGAAAAAATCAAAGACTGCCTCTTTTTTATTTGGTGGGGCTTTGCTTTGCTGTCTTTGTTTAATTCCAGCACGCCTTTAAATTTTGCAGAATCAGTAAAATATTTTGACAAATTTATTGGCGTGCCCTCCACTTTGTCCGTATTGTCATCTCCGGTCCTTGATGAATTATACTCGTGACTATCGAGTTTGTCTCTATCGATTAATCAATGACCATATTAATTGACTAATCTCTAGGTAAATCATGTTCTAAAAGCGTTTATTTTATCAAAATCCAAGTTGTCTCGTGCGTAACGTGCATTGCATCAGTGCAAAATTTTACGTTAAGCCATATAGAACTTGATTTAGATGCAAGTTGCCGAAAATAGATGTTAATTAGGAGAGGTAAAGACTGGCACCGGATCGGGTGGTTTACGAAAAGTCCTCCGCTGGGTAGAATTTCAATTTCGGAATGTTGGTAGTGCGTTTCTGAGTTCTTTATTTCAAATTGTATGGTTCATCCAACCATTTGATTCGATTAACCAGATGGGTATACGTATGTCGTCACCCCATGGATGTACATATATCCTCCTACGTACATGCATCGTTGATTAGGTAAGATCTTAATCTCAGGATGCCAGGCATGTGAGGTCTCGAAATTATTGTGGGCAGAAGACAATGTGAATCGAGGTCGAGAGTTTGACCGTTTTGTATAAATACGTAGAATCCATGGTCAAGCGATAATTTCGACTTTAATAAGAATTATTTTTAGCTGTCGATTTTCTTTTTGAATTCTTTAAGTTCAATTCGGTTTATTTCATTTAAATAAACCAATAATGTGAGTCATGTGGCAGACAGGAGGATGGCAATGTTCAAATGGTACTTTCATTATCATTTAGATTTCTCATTTCCCACATGCCATTGGCTAGCTAAAAAATTTCAAATTGATCCATTTTATAATATTTTCGTGAAAAAAGAATTCTAAGTTTGCTGATGACTTAAGAGACGATATAAGAATGACCAGAAAGACCTTTTTTTTTTCCCTGGTTTACTAATGAAAACTAAGGAATGAATTACAAAGTAACATTTTCTACATTTTACTTGTCTTCCACTGCTTTAATTATGGTCAACATGCAAAAAAGAAATTATGGTCAATACCAAGTGGAAACGAGAGCAAAGCTATTCTCATTACTTTAAAGGAGGAGAAGTATTCAAATATCTGGATTTTCTTAGGAAGGTTGTTATCGAATGAAAGAAATTCCCGTAATTTAAAATGAACAATTTGATTAAATATTAATGGGTTTATGAAAGTAATGTAACTACATCGAAATTATCGTTTTAGGCTTTCATGAAATTCTTTAACAAAAATTCAAGGTCGAAACGGTTAGCGTATTTGCTTTATGTATAAATCCTTCATTTTCTATTTAATCACGCGATAAAAAGAAAACAGTTTGACAAGATTATATCTTCGCAACTACCTTCCACTAAGTACTTGAATCGCAAGACATGACCTACTTTTCAAAGGCATAGATAGTTTATATATTTCTTTTAAAATTCATTTGGTGTATGATCAAATCGTGATGATTTATAATTACTACTGTCGTTGTTGCTGCCACTAGAAGTTACCATTACTACCCTAACCCATTTAAAATTAGCAGTTGTTGTACGTACCGGTTCAATCGAATCGCCACAATTACTGTTTTTGCTCACCCTCATCGCCTCCAGCACTGTCGATCATTTTGACGCCTTCATCGACCGTCACATGCCACCAACATAATCGCTGCTCGTCCCTCCCCCAACGACCTTTCGTATCGATAAATCACCGCTTTCGAAAATCTTTCCGAAAACTTCTCTCTCCCATAGAAGAAGTCCGAACCGAAATGACCGATACATCGAAGAGAAGGGCATTGTAGAGTACGAGCTGTTGACTTTTCTAAACAGAGGCCGAAGCAAATCTAAAAAAAAATCTCACGTGATTTGACTGCAACGATCGATCGTACTCGTACGTGACGAGAGCTAAAGAAGAAGGAAACCAATCGAAGGAGCCTCCTCATCAAAAGGGCAACAAACAAATAGACAGGGACTTACGAAAATCTTTCAACGCCACAAACTGTTCCCATTTCTCCAAATTTATGAGAAGCATGAAGCAAATTTTTGGAGCCAAGAGGGACTCGATTGCCTTTTCCGGTGAATGACAAGAAAATGTTGTCGGTCTCCCCAATAATCACAACAACATCTTAGACCCCCAAAAAGAAAATGAAGAATAATCATAACAATAATATCCGAAAAGGAAAAAAAAAAGAAGAAGAGAGAATCTATGGAAAAATCCGACTTTCGTTCTGGCTTCCTCTGCCGCGTACTTTTACTCTGTTCATTGACTCAGCAGCCCCCACTCGTCTCAAGCTTCAGCACCAGTAGCATTTCACCGACCGGGGGGCGAGCTCGAAGCTCGGGGTAGTTGGCAAACTCACCCATGAAAGTTATAAAGCTTTAACGGGAGAAAGAGAAGAGATGAAATCTTGTGGAAAATTAAGAAACCAGCGGCTTTCTCGAATAGGCGGAATTTGAAAAACGTGTGGACGGTGATGTGGTGGGAGAGAAAATTTTTAGGCTGAAAAAACGCCGTGGGGAAAAGCTTTCATATGACTTGTTGGGAGGCTTTATATATATGGAAGATCCTATAGATTCCCACTCATCTTTACCCTTTTTTATTTTTATCTCCTGCGGAGACCGCATCATAGGCTCTGTCTGAAGCTCTCTGTTTCCCCCATTAATCTCCTCACTCGCTCTCGGTCTCTGCAACAGGAGAGCCCTCTGCACTCTCGTCCAGACAGGGAGAGGGAGGGAGGGAGAGGGAGTTTTTGCAGAGAAACAGTACCCAGAGGAGAAGAGAGAGGGAGAGGGAGAGGGAGTTTTTGCAGAGAAACAGTGCCAAGAAACAGGGTGGAGATGGCACTGGCCAAAGAAATCATGGGTTGCTCGGTGATCGAAAGGTCTTCATTCTTTTCCACCTCAAAGGTGGTTTTGAGCCGCAATCGTCAGGCAAAACAGAACCTTGGGGTCAACCGGGTTTTGACCCACCAGAGAGGAGTGAGCCTGACGAAGGGCTCGGGAGGTCCTGCTGCCGTGGCGGCCGTAAGTGAGGATTTGGTGAAGGCCGTGCCCGAGAATGTTGTCAAGTTCAAGGCGAGAGCTGTGTTGACCGTGAGGCAGAAGAACAAGGAGGACTTGAAGGAGACCATTGCGAAGCACTTGGATGCTTTCACCGATAGGATTGGCAGGAACGTGGTCTTGCAGCTTATCAGCACTGAAATAGATCCAAGTAAGTTTTTTCTTCCCCGACAAGAAACGAAGGGAAAAATCTTTCTGTACGTTGTGAATATATCCAATTCGAGACCGTCTTTTGGAGTCACCAGAGTTTTGGGGTTTTTCTTCTTCTGGGTTCCTAGTTTTCTAATCAACAGCCTTTCAGAGCTTCTGATAGGAACTGTGCAAGTTTCCCAGACAGAAGGATTAAAATTTAATGTGGGTTTACATATCTCGTTTCGTTTGCATGAATTTTGAGTGATCCATAGGTAACAAAAGGCTCGGCTCCTATTACCATTACTGACTCAAGATTGAATTTTGTTTTGCTGCAAATTGAATTCGCGCATGTCACTTGAATTGTCTAGATCACGATGTTATGAGACTGCATTTTTTTTTGGTCAAATGTTATGAGACTGCATTAAAGTTGCCTAATTTTTCTTTAAATCTTTGTCCTCCTAAATGACTTTAGAAACCAAGGCTCCCAAGAAAAGCAGGGAAGCAGTGCTAAAGGACTGGTCAAAGAAAACACAGGTGAAAGCTGAGAGGGTTCATTACTCAGCCGAATTCACAGTGGACCCAGACTTTGGCATTCCCGGGGCCATCACAGTGACAAATAAGCACCAGAATGAGTTCTTCTTGGAGAGCATGACAATTGAAGGGTTTGCCTGTGGCCCAGTCCATTTCCCCTGCAACTCATGGGTGCAATCTAAGAAAGATCATCCTGGCAAGAGGATATTCTTTTCCAATAAGGTGCTTGTCATTATTGAAAGTCACTTCTCATTGTGTTTAGATGCAATGTTTTAATTGCTAATCTCAGTGCCATTGCTTAATCAGATAGTGAAAGTGAAACCCCATATTTGGCATCTTAATCTTCTGAGGGAGCAACTTGAACTATTACATAGTATTGTTTATTCACATTGATCCTAACTTGTGACGTATAACTTCCTAGGTGGCCCAGAACTGGACAGCACAGTGCATTTGTAGTTCTGTTGGCATAGGCAAACCAGTAATGATCGTTCTGTATTATTACACAAGTAGGATAAAAATGTTGAATAGTTTCTTTTCGGAAGTTGAACGGACCGTTTCTCATGTCACAGATTATCTGTCTATGCTGAGATGGCCCTGGCCATTTTTTTTTTTTTACATTTGTGGCAACTTTCAAGATGTTATTGAAACGTTTCCCTTATTTTCGGTAACCAAATAAATATTGTGGTTTGTGGTTTTCTTGGGCAGCCTTATTTGCCATCTGAGACGCCTGCTGGGCTAAAAGCGATGAGAGAAGAGGAGTTGAGATACTTGAGGGGTGATGGGAAGGGAGAAAGGAAATTATCTGACAGGATATATGACTACGATGTGTATAATGACTTGGGTAACCCGGATAAAGGAATTGATTTTGCTCGGCCATCCCTTGGCGGCTCAAAAATCCCTTATCCAAGACGCTGCCGTACTGGCCGTGCTCCTACTTACGCAGGTCAGTTAGTTTGCCAACTCCAGTTTTCATGAATACAATGTGCCGATGACTACATGAGGAGATGGTGGTCAGCCTGACAGCAATTAGACATATATGTAGACTATGCAATTATGCAATTACGGATACCTCAGTTTTATGAGTGGATAATTGAATTAATATAGATCCTGCATGTACTGCCATAATGTGGATTCGTACTTGACAATGCCCGTGTAATCTTACTGATCTTGCGGTTCACAGGTGAAACACTGTCCTTTCTTTTACTGTTCCTCTCTTTCTGTCAGCCATTTGTTGGCAATGCAGCTCTTTGATGCACAGGCTTATATGTACTTAATTGCATGGTGCAACAACTGCATTTCTCAGTAAAACATCATTGAACCTGAAGCAATTTTTATATTTGAATATTGTCAGATATGCATGCCGAGAGCAGGGTTGAGAAGCCGTTTCCCTTGTATGTCCCGAGAGATGAGCAGTTTGAGGAATCGAAACAAAACTCATTTTCTGCTGGGAGGCTCAAAGCTGTGCTTCATAACTTAATACCATCCTTGAAGGCCAGCCTCTCAGCAAATAACCATGACTTCAATGGGTTTTCTGACATTGACAGCCTCTACAAAGAAGGCCTTCTTCTGAAGGTTGGTTTGCAAGATGAACTCTTGAAGAAACTTCCGTTGCCGAAGATGGTACAAGAATCCAGTCAAGGGTTTCTTAAATATGACACTCCAAAGATATTGTCAAGTGAGTATCATCTATCTGTAAAAGTTCTTTTCTTCTTTGGTTCCCTATGATGAAAAATGAAATAGGATAGAGCACTTTCTTATGTTTACCTGGACATCATATACTAGTGATACAAAAGCAAAAGAAAAGAGATCTTCCAATTTGTTCTATATGAAGAAGAAAAAAATCTAAATCTATTTGGATGATGGGGAGTGCAATACGTCTTATAGCCGTATATTATATCTGATGATTACTATTTCCTATCTGATGTTTTTCATTGTGCCTGTTTCTATAATGGGGCTGTCGTCGTAATTGATGAAGCATTTTTCAGTTAGAGATTGGGAATTTTACAGGTGGACATGGGATCAGTGCTAATTCAACTAGATCAATTTGCTGACTTTACCTTTAACTGAATATTCAGAGGACAAATTTGCGTGGCTACGAGATGACGAATTCGCCCGTCAAGCGTTAGCAGGGGTTAACCCTGTGAACATCGAGAAGCTCAAAGTTTTTCCTCCAAAAAGCAACCTTGACCCTGAAGTCTATGGCCCTCTAGAGTCTGCTCTCAAAGAAGAACACATTTTGGACCATCTCAATGGCATGTCTGTTCAACAGGTAACAATCAGGACATTAACTTGAGTCATCATTACCATAAGTTATACGTACTTTTACAGTTGAAGGATATGGTATTCATCCCTTGTTAATAGCTAAAAGGTCTTCTCTTACTTTGCCAATTATTCTTCGCAGGCCATAGATGAAAATAAACTGTTCATGGTGGATCATCACGATGCATACCTTCCATTTCTGGACCGTATCAATGCCCTGGACGGCCGCAAAGCATATGCGACTCGCACCATCTATTTCTTGACCCCTCGGGGAACACTTAAACCGATTGCCATAGAACTTAGCTTGCCACCTCAAGGGCCTAGTTCTCGGTCGAAGCGTGTGGTAACACCTCCATTCGATGCTACTTCTAATTGGATGTGGCAGCTTGCTAAAGCCCATGTCAACGCCAATGATGCTGGGGTTCACCAACTCGTAAATCATTGGTGAGTGAACCGCTACATCTTATAAGACTTATTACAGCTCAAATTTGGACTCAGAATTGACATCATAACACATTGTCTCATGGAGTGCTTAATCTCTGCAGGTTACGCACCCATGCGTGCATGGAACCATTCATACTGGCTGCGCACCGGCAAATGAGCGCGATGCACCCAATATTCAAGCTGTTGGATCCACACATGCGATATACACTGGAGATCAATGCCTTGGCACGTCAGAACCTGATCAATGCTGATGCTGTCATTGAGTCTTGCTTCACTCCTGGCCGCTACTGCATGGAAATCAGTGCAGCTGCATATAAAAGCTTCTGGCGCTTCGACAAGGAGGACCTCCCTTCTGATCTTATTCGAAGGTACCTTCACAGAACCACATGAACGAATGCATAATGTATCGAATGTCCCATTGAACACAGTTAATGGGTTCCTGAAATCTTGCTGAATAAAAGTAGGTATGGATATAGATCGAGTTGGATTTATTCAAGCAGACAGTTTTAAGAAAAAGTGATGCATATATATATATATATATATATATATATATATATATATATAAATATACACATAACATTCACAAGAACATACACAGCATAATTCACATTAAAAGCAAATTTTTCCCTTTTCGGGTCCTATATAAAATGTTATAGTATATTTGCAAAAACATTCAGTTTCAATTCAGTCGGGTTGCTCCTGTGTGCTCAGCCTATCTTTGGTTTCTATCCTCTCCTTTAATCCTATCATCCCAACTCTAATCAATGTTGTACCTTTTAATTCAGGGGAGTGGCTGTGGCTGATTCCACTCAACCACATGGCTTGAAACTCCTGATTGAAGACTACCCATATGCATCAGATGGGCTTCTGATCTGGTCTGCACTTGAGAACTGGGTGCACTCGTACGTAAACTACTACTACCCTACTGCTGCCGTAGTCTGTAATGACCGAGAGCTGCAAGCTTGGTATGCTGAGTCCGTTAATGTGGGCCATGCTGATATCCGCCACGCAGACTGGTGGCCCAAACTGGCAAGCCCAGAAGATCTTGCCTCAATCCTCACCAAAATCATCTGGCTTGCCTCAGCCCAACACGCGGCCCTCAATTTCGGGCAGTACCCCTATGGTGGATTTGTGCCAAACCGCCCACCCCTGATGAGGAGGTTGATTCCCTTCGAAGGTGACCCCGAATATACAAATTTCGTAGCTGACCCGCAGAAGTTTTACCTCTCTGCATTGCCTAGTCTGCTCCAAGCCACGAAATTTATGGCCGTGGTGGACACGCTATCGACTCACTCGCCCGATGAGGAGTACATAGGGGAGCGACAACAACCGTCTGTTTGGACAGGCGATGCTGAGATTGTTGAGGCATTCTATGAGTTCTCAGCAGAGATCAGGCAGATAGAGAAGGAGATCGAGAGAAGGAATAATGATCCTAGCCTTAGGAATCGGTGCGGGGCGGGTGTGTTACCCTACGAGCTGCTCGCACCCAGCTCAGAACCGGGTGTAACATGTAGAGGTGTGCCGAATAGTGTATCCATATGATGGATGCGGTGGTTATAACTCAGTCTCAATAAGATATACCTAGGAAAACCCTTGAGGTACATCGGCATAGATTTTCAGCAGAGCATAACAGTATCGCCATGTTTGTATGTAGATTGCTAATTCTAAGTGCATTATCATGCTTGTCGAACTTTAGAATTGTATATGCAGTAGGATTCATGAGCATTAGAGTTGTATTATATGATATAGTACTTATTTATGTTACAAAAATTCAGAGTTGAGACTCGTTGCATTGTCTAATCACCACAAAAGTTAAAGGTTGGCACTTCATTTGCAGTACATAGGTAGATGTTTGCTTGACTTTTTTACTTTTTCCCGAATGTCAGCTGATGAAGACTGTTGATAGAGATGTCTGGAACAGAATGAGAAGCCGGCTACATTTCATTATTACTGAGGTTTCACACAAGTGACGGACCATGTAAATTATTCTGCCGATTCAGGCTTAGAAGGCGGCCTTTGGAGCAGAGATATGCCTACTATAACGCGTACCCGTGTCGTGCATAGAAACTGAGTTATGCGAGGCGGACCCGATAGTGTTAATCACGCTTTGAGTCGAGAACTCGGCCTATATACATACCGAGTATTATCTGGCCAAATTTCTACGTTACGACTATTTACCGAATTCGTCATTGCCTAAAATTTGCTTTCATTTATTCATTTTTTGCAATTAGAAGCTGCTTCTGCGCGCGCCCAATGCCCTGTACTTTTCAATGATCTCTGTTTTGGACTAGAATATCTCATCAGAATCTATGAAAGGAACCGGCGATCCCTACGGCGAGGGCGGGGCCGTGATCGTGGCGGGATTTCCCATTGCGAAGCAGGATCACGGTGCAAATTGTGATACAGGATCAAAAGCACCATTATTCACTTTCATTGCTGTTCTTGACCGAAGTGAATGGACTCCATCATTGCGCCTGCTCTCCTCATACGTAGTGTTGGGGGGGCCCTTCCATGATCAACAAACGAAGTGGCAAAAGGGGGATGGTGCAGTATGCGTTCCTGTAGACACCAATGGTGCTGGTGTTGGGTTCCTGTATCAGATAGTGGGGGCTCGGTCACCTCCTCAGAGATGGTTGGAGGCTCTTCTGCAGAAGAAACGATGAAAGCTGGCATGAGTGCAGCGTTCCTGGCTATAGATCGTGGAAGACGAAGCTGGTAGCACCCATGCATGGAGGAAGATCCACGAGAAAGTTTGTTGAAGCCTTCGCAGAGTCCGGTCAATTTCTTTAAATGAATATGATCTAATCTATGTGCATCTCATTCAAAAGTCCCGGCATTCTTAAATTATACTTTTCGACATAAGTTTCAGGACCTGATACTTTTCAAAGTTTAAGGACTTAATTCGACAATCAGAAAAGTTGAGGATTTGATTGTACTTTGTTTTTTTTTGTGAAGGTTTAGAACTTAATTGATTCAATTGAAAGGTTTTATGACTTAATTGCATTCCGTACATAAAGCATAGGAGTTGTGATGCAATTTTCATGAAATTCACTTTTGGTGAAGAGAATGAAAAATAAATGAATAAATCTCCACACATGAAAATTGGTAGGTTGAATTTTTATCAACCCAATTCGTTGAAAATGAACGACTTAGAGAGCATTTTCCTAAAAACCGATTGATCGTATCTCTTGAAATAAATTCATCTTTGATAATAATTTATGTTTAAATATTTTCATGGATGAGGAAAATATTTTTCAATCATTCATTTTTACAAGTGGTAAATACGATAATTTTCAGAAAAATATTTTTCAAATAATTCATTTTAAAGTAAATCAGGCCCTAAATGTGTCTAGTCGGGTCGGGTCCACTCCTCCAATATGCATTTATGATCTTTCTGCCGATTCGGCAAATCCATCCTCACAAAGTCTGATTCTAATCATGAAGTGTGCTGACTTCTGCATAGCATCACTTCTTTATGCTATTATGAGAGGCTTGAAAGTCCAAACTTACTCCTATACATTTCTTAATTTACATATAATAATAATAATAATAATAATAATAATAATATCTCCCTTAATATCTTAAGTGAGGGAAAAGGAAGACTTATGTCAAAGAGGCATAATTTGCATATGGATTTGGACAGACATGTGGTCATCCAAGCGAAAATTGGAGGACACTCGGGATAATATAAGGTCTAAGGCTTCTTTTATTTGGCATAAAACGAATGATTTGGAAAACATTTTCCAAAAAATGTTCGCTTGTATCGCTTGAAATAATTAATAAATGAAAAATGATTTCATTTTCAATAGCAACTTGTGTTTAAATATTTTCGTGGACGATGAAAATATTTTTTATTCATTCATTTTCGTAAGCGATTCGAGCGATCATTTCTTGGAGAAGAAAAACAATGTTCTCCAAATCATTTTGTTGAAAAACAAAATGGTGCCCAGGCCCGAACAGGCCTGGCCCGCTCAGTTCTTAGATTTGACATTCGCGGTTTTGGGCTTGGGCCGGTTGGGCTTGAGTTTTGATTGGAAAAAGATGCACAATATTTCTTCTTTCCTTTGCAATTATGCCCCAGCGGAATTTCTTTTTTACCCGGATAAGCCACCGCGTTCCAAATATTTTTGCCATTTTTCTCCCACGTCAGCGAATGTCGTTGGGAAAAGTACCGAAAAAATTCTAAATCTATTGCATCGGTATCAATTCAGTTTCAAACCTTTCAATCGGATCAATTCAGTCATGAACCTCTTTTACATCGGTACCAATTCAGTCCATCCGGTCAATTTAGGCCGGAGATCGATGACTTGGATGCCGTCCGGCCGGCCGGCCGTCCTACGTGGCATGGCCGGCCGACGTTGACGTAGAGAATTTTTAATAATATTGATCATAAGGTGGATCCAGCATCGGCATCTCGATGGCGTCTACCAATTTAATTGGAGCATGAAAAGCAACCACTGCCATCGATCACACACACACATACACACATATATGATATATAATAATATTTTCTTTTATAACAATGAAAAACAAAACACCGTGGGTCATGCTTTGAATAATGCCCAAAAAGCTCCTTCTACTGCTTGCTTTCTCCTTTCAAATCGCCGCTGATAGATTCCAAGAAAGGCCTAAAGTTAGTGGTTGATTGTCGGGTACGGTTTTCCATTTCCTTTACGCCTCGCTGGGAGAACAGATGCGACTCTCCCCCATTCAATTCCCCCTTGCCTACCTTACCTTTTCGACAAAGAAATGATATGCATGAAAAGAGGATGGAAAATATCCCGACGTGCTGCACGTTGCCGTATCACCATCGACGACGGAGGCCCTTTTCCCGGTGGAGTACCGCAATCTCCGTCTCGAAAGCCCGCCGCCCTACACATAGGAGTTCCTATGCTCGACTCCGTGGTGGAACACTTTGAGCAGGACCCGATCCGACCCCAGCAGTCGAAAACTAATCCCCGACTCGGCTCACCCGCCCTCCGGACCTGGAATGCCTTTTTAGAGGAGGCTACCGGGGGGGCTCGAAAGATAGCATGCAACATGTGCGAGTGTACGTGCGCGAGTGCCGTGCGCGTGCATGGAGAGATAAAATCATTTCGACAACTCCATTTACTAAGCGGGTAAAATTAGTGTTTGTTTGAAAGGATACGGTACGCAGAATCTTATCGCATGTCGGGTTTCGAAGGCGATGACACCCTGTCTCCATCTTTAGACAAGAGCAACATATTCTTTGAGCACATAATTCATATATACAGGACAGAAGCTTGGCAGGTTGGCTGCGAGATGTGGCGTGTCCCCATTTCAACGCGGGAGCATATGTGACCGCTCTGATCGAGTGTGGTGAGGGTGCGTGACGCACGAAACGCTAGCGACAGTCGTCTCCTCCGTCGCCTTCAAGCTCCTACTACGGCCTCTCTTTCTTTGACCGAAAAAACGGCATGTATCATGCTTGTCGGGGAAGTACGACGGTGTCATTGACATCGACTGGTCGCCTGTGTAAAAGGAGCGGCTCTTGGCAGGCTTTTCGGATGGCGAGATGGGCATCACCGAATGAGGGGAAAACACTCGTGAATTACATATGTGAAATCGGAATATCTCACAAGAGGCGCATGTTGAGCAACGTTGAGCACAATGCAACTGTGTTCAATTAAGAACACTCACAGGACTGGTGACCTCTCGGGCAAGTGTTTACCTATTCGCCAGAAAGAAAGCCGCAAGACTCAATATGGGATGAGCCAAAGCATGTATCATGCTTGTCGAGAAGTGGGACGGTGCTATCGACATCAATTGATTGCCGGGGCAAAAGGAGGAGCTCTTGATAGGTTTTTTGGATGGCGAGATGGGCAGGAACGACTCGAATTGCGCACGGAATAAGGAGAAAACAATCGTGAACTATATATATGAAATTGGAATTATCTCACAAGAGAAACATTTTGACGTAACGACAATATTTAGCATCGGAACTCCAATGTCAAGCGTGCTCAGCTAACGGTACTAACTGTTGTAAATTATAAATGGCTTTGAATCAAAAGAGTAATCAAGTCGGACTTTAAGGCGTGATATCACTTTTCTTAAGGATTTATTTGCCCCGCAGTGTTGCTAATGGTCACCGGCAAAAATCTTCCAGGATACAATAAAGTCTCAAAATGAGAATATTAAATAGCAATTCTAGTATTTTTTAAGAATCTCTCTAGGAAACAATTGAAAATGATGACTGTAGTTTTTGTAAGAAGACTTGAAAATTGATGTCTTTTTTTTTTGTTGCGGAAAAAACCGATATTTATAGAAATTGGTCTTAAAGAACATAAGCAACTCTTCACAAAAGGTTGCAAGGCTAACAAAGATGTTCCTTTGGAAGAAGTTGCAAACTGAACAAATGCAACCCTTCGGGAAATATTGAAAACTGAACAAGTATGATCTCTAAAAGTTGTCTTGAAAAGACACATGTAAAATTCGAAATAAAATAAAATAAAAAAATATATAAATAAAATTCCGAATTTTCATGATCTTGAAAATTATTTAATTAAACAAAAAACAACCTTTCAACTATTAAAGATTAATGAGATAACCTTAGGAAATAAAATAAACAAAATAAAGAGATTAGTGCTAATTAAACCAGTGCTAAATGCGTCTAATAATCGCGCACTCGCATGTGGATATTGTGTGGACTAGCACACATCCCATTGTCTTTACTTTAAGGAGTAAAAAAATATTTACAGTTATAAAGTTAACAATTTTTTCAAAACTTTTTTACATGGAATAAAGAAAAAGAGTATTATTTTGTTTGTTTTACGAACAAACATCCAACACTAACATAATGGTTGACTTTCTGGGCAAGTACCTACGCGACTTGTCCGCCAAAGAGAAAGCCGCAAGACTCGATATGGGACGAGCCGAAGCGGGCAACAGCTTGAGTGAGTCGATTCCCGTTACGTCACATCCTCACAAAATCAAATTGCTCGGTACAAAACCCATTAATCCTTTTTGGGCGCATTTCCCTAAAACCCTGACCGAGCCTCTGTTGTCGTGACTCCCATGTATGAACAGTCAGCAAATCCAAAGGGTCGTGATTTCCTCAATATTGAATCGGGCGCTCGAAAGACAAATCGTCCGCCGCCCACTAAAGATATGGCACTCGTTGACGAAGAGGATGCTCCGGAGGCCGGTGAGAAACCGCAGCCCCGCCGGCGGCTTTGACTCAGGTCAACCGGGAAAATCTCGGGGAAAATACTTCACGGGGTGCATCCAAAGTTTCCGGGAAAATGAGCGGAAAGTTTCGGGCGACTGACTATTCACATCTGGGGGGAGAGGGAAGCAAGTCAATGGGGTCAAGAGTCAAGGGGCGTGGGCAGTTCTTTGGCATTTCGCACTCCCACTGTGAAGTTGCATGTGAATTCATCGAGAGGGTGGGGAAGTTTCTCAGTGATTGGAGCACATCAGGTGACAGTGGGAAGAGGGTGTTTCCCGGAAAGTTGAGAGACTAGTACGATCAAATGGATTTTCATTTGACTGTGGTTTGATCTTGACTATAACGAGCAGAACCCATCTTCACCTCCTCCTTGAGCGATCGGGCACTCCAGAAGAAAAGCGTGGGAGTTTTTTCTGACGTGGGTTACATTAATTGAGATTGTAACTTACCGTTTTACAAGATTAGTATAATTAAAGCAAGATGTGTATATTCTTAATTAGTCTAATGTGAAACTGGTTAGTGTGGACCGAATAAAGCCCGGTCTGTGATGAGAGGGTCTGCGACCGATGTACAAATTACCTCAAATAAAGAACAATTACTAAAATCTATTTGTTAGGGATAATCTCATTGAACTAGTGATATAGAGAGTGATAGAAGAAAAGCGCTTGAGTTTGGGAATTGTCGCATCAAGAACGGTGGATCCTAAATTGGATGCGCAAATCTTTTTTATTCGATTAATGTGTTCTAGTTTCTAGTTGTGGAAATCTTGAGGTGCCGTTTTCATAGATTTCAGAAAGTATATGCGCTTCGCCTAAATGACATCAATGCGGAAGTACTCTTATTCGCACCTCGGTAGTTGTGTTTTAGAAATAGGAACTGATGTAAAGTGCTAATTTTTTTTTGCGATTTTGTGACTTGGTGTCGCGCACATTTGCCATCTCATTTGAGGCCTGAAACGTGACCGGATAGAATTTTCGAGATCCATGATTGTTTCCGTGAGTATAAACGGACTTAGTACTTGGACGGTTCGATTATGTTAATTAAGTTCGGTCCACGAAAGTTGTTACACGATTTCATTTCGGTTTCGCATTGGAGAGCTTTGATTTTAATTTATGTTTGGTTCAGGTATGGTCTGAGCTCCACCTAAGTGAACCCCAGGGTAGGCATACCGACTCCCTTTTCCCACATTATCATCTCGGCCCGCTTACGTAGCCAGAAATCGCCATTCAATTGTTCTCCTAGTTCGGTCTAAGGCGAAAAACGCTGCCAACCAAGTGTTCGCGCATGTGGCAAAAGAGGTTTGCTCTACCCCCTTTCTAATTTCCAGTTGAAATCTTGTTGGAAGTTACTCCGGGAGTAAAAATGGATCGGGTTGGCACGGGGAGCGCGCCCACGGGAACATCCCAAAGGTAAGCCGGCCGAGGTGCGCGGGTCGGGTTGGCATGGGGAGCGCGCCCATGGGAACATCCCGAAGGTAAGCCAGTCGAGGTGCGCGAAACCCGATCCGAACATTAACTGACCTCAAGTGTTTGAAATGGAACGCCACGACAAATGCTTGTTCGGTCGGGAGTCGCGAGTCACGAGTTAAATAGCTAGCGACAAACAAGCCAAAAAAAAATGGAAAAGGTAGTCATTAAGACTTACATTATTATACCAATTCGGCGACGACCTAAAGAGGCGAGACTTACACCAATTGTAAGAAAGCGTCTCAATCATGTCTCCTCCCGTCACTATATAAATACACTCCCCGCTCCAACGCACCATCCTCATCATCCATCACTGCATCAGCCACTCCGATCACCACCACTCACCACCGCCACCGATGGACTCCCCCTCTTGGGCCGCCTATGCCGTGGCGTGGCTAGCGACCCTGGCCCTCCTCCTCCTCGCCCGCCGCCTCCGCCGCCGAAACTACAACCTCCCCCCGGGGCCGAAACCCTGGCCCATCATCGGGAACCTCAACCTCATCGGCCCCCTCCCGCACCGATCCCTCCACGAGCTCACCAAGACCTACGGCCCACTCATGCATCTCCGCTTCGGATCGTTCCCTGTTGTCGTGGGCTCGTCGGTCGAGATGGCCAAGGCCTTCCTCAAGACCCACGACGTCGCCTTCGCCGGCCGGCCCAAGACCGCCGCGGGCAAGTACACCACCTACAACTACTCCGACATCACTTGGTCGCCCTACGGCCCGTACTGGCGCCAGGCCAGGAAGTTGTGCATCATGGAGCTCTTCAGCGCGAAGCGCCTGGAGTCCTACGAGTACATTCGGACGGAGGAGCTGATGTCCCTCCTCAAGAGCCTGTACCTCTCTAGGGGCGCGCACCTCACGTTGAAGGACCACCTGACAGACCTGAGCCTCAACGTGATAAGCCGCATGGTCTTGGGGAAGAAGTACACCGAGGAGACCGAGAACTCCATCGTCAGGCCGGAGGAGTTCAAGAAGATGCTCGACGAGCTGTTCCTGTTGAACGGCACGCTGAACATCGGGGACTCCATCCCGTGGCTCAATTTCCTGGACCTCCAGGGATACATCAAGAGGATGAAGGCGCTGAGCAAGAAGTTCGACCGGTTCTTGGAGCACGTCTTGGATGAGCACGACGAGAGGCGACGCAGGGTCGCGAATTACGTAGCCAAGGACATGGTAGATGTGCTCCTGCAGTTCGCCGACGATCCGGATCTCGAAGTCAAGCTCGAGAGGAAAGGAGTCAAAGGGTTTACTCAGGTATTATATATATGCCCGGATGACATCAATCCTTCTCTTTAATTTGCAGATTCAATCCAGCATAAAACTAGTTTAAAGGCAAGTTGTGTTCAGGCCAATTTCAGTAAGACTTATTCGACAGAGGCAAAATTAAGTGCAAGCTTAGCTTAGCTTAGCGTATCGTCTGCTTAAGCTTGAAAGCAACATTCCGACTAAAGAATGGTCATTTTCCTCGTAGTTTTCAATGACATTATCCTTTGGAAATATAAGGAAAAGCATCGCGCGTCGTGTAGTGTGTTTGAGATTTGTGAGTGATTTAGTTACTTGAAAAAGTTGGGACAGCGATTCAATAATTCAGACGCAAGAACTATTCTATCTTTTGGACTGATTAACGATGGAAGTAGTGCTGGCATGTAGACCCAAGAACTATTCTATCTTTTGGACTGATTAACGATGGAGAAGTAGTGCTGGCATGTAGACCCAAGAACTATTCTATCTTTTGGACTGATTAACGATGGAAGTAGTGCTGGCATGTCTAATAATCCTCCATGACTTACGAATGCTTGCAGGACCTAATCGCGGGCGGGACCGAGAGCTCAGCCGTGACGGTTGAGTGGGCGATCTCGGAGCTTCTGAAGAGGCCGGAGATCTTCAAGAAGGCCACGGAGGAGCTGGACCAGGTGATCGGGAGAGACAGGTGGGTGAGCGAGAAGGACATTGCAAACCTGCCCTACATCGATGCCATCGTCAAGGAGACCATGAGGCTCCACCCGGTGGCGCCGATGCTTGTGCCCCGGATGACAAGGGAGGACTGCACGATCGACGGCTACGACATCCCCAAGGGCACCCAGGCCCTCGTCCTCGTGTGGACCATCGGGAGGGACCCCTCCATCTGGGACGCCCCGGACGAGTTCCGGCCGGAGAGGTTCCTCGGGCAGGACATTGACGTGAAGGGGCAGAGCTTTGAGCTCCTGCCGTTCGGGTCCGGGAGGAGGATGTGCCCGGGGTACAGCCTCGGGCTCAAGGTGATCCAGGCGAGCCTGGCCAATCTACTGCACGGGTTCAATTGGAAGCTGCCGGAGGGGATGAGCAAGGAGGAGCTGGATATGGAGGAGATCTTCGGGCTCTCGACGCCGAGGAAGATCCCGCTGGTTGCCGTGGCTGAGCCTAGGTTGCCGGATCATGTTTACTCCCTGTGACTTTGTTCGGTCCTTGGTTGCTGCTCTCTCATGTTGTCGTCGTTTGCTTTTTCTGTAGCTTAATGAGGGAAGCTGGATGATGTTTAAGATCTTGTCTCGAAGTGATCTCTGTAACTCCTAAGTAATTTAAGCATCGAGTATCGCTAATAAGATATGCTCTTCGATGCCAAGATCGTATGGCGGTTCGTTCGGTTGAACTCCACGGCGCTATAGCCGCTCTCGCGACCGATAGTCCCGCACATATACCTCACGGGATGCGCTACGCATACGACGATTTCGCTTCATTTGAATGAAATGCGATCGTACGAGTTCTATTTGCTAGACGTGATTATCGAAGAAGATCCGGTACGAATATCTCAAGAACCGGGTCCCCCTCGCACCTAAACTGACGACCGAACGCTACGAACAACTCCATGTCAAGACGCAATATTTGGCCTGTTAATTGACCAAGTCAAAAGAGGTGATGGGACCCACCTTTTACAAACAATAAAAGAAAAGGGCGTTCAGCCCTTAAAAGGGGAAGGAGAAGAGGGCACACGCGCGGAGCAGCAGGGAGAGAAAGAAAAGGAAAAGGAAAGAAGAAAAGAAAGAAAAGAGGAGGAAGCACGTGCCGCGGGAGCTTCACTAAGCTGGAGTTAATTCGTATCGTAACGTTTGATAAGTGTTCACGCCCATCGTTTGTCTAATTGAAGTATTTTTTTAGAATTATGGCATAATTTCAGAATTTGATAAATTTAAGCTGCGTAGTTTGATTTTTAAGTCATTGAATTCTATATATATATATATATATATATAAAATTGGTAACTTAGGGGGTTGAGAGGTCGTGGGATTTTATGGAACTCGATTTGGACTTATGGTTTGGGATTTTATGGAACTCGATTTGGACTTATGGTTTGCCCGATACGAATTTTTGTAGTTGCGCGCATGGTGAACAGTAGCAACCAGTAGCTTTCCATGTTGATTTTGGTTACTTTTCGACTCAATTTTGGGTCGGCCAAGGTAGGGTACTTATAGTTCTTTGAGTGGGCTTTTCTTTTGACTATATGCTTGCTTGGAACGGGACTTAGTGGAAGAAGTTACGGTGCGATGAACTTTTGCATTGAAGTTTCGCATTACAGACGGCTTTGAGTAATCACTCTGGACAAAACGATTTGTGGGAGCTTTTTAGTCATTATGTTAACGTCTAAGCCTAATTTAGTCGAGTCGTAGTGAATGTAGCTATTAACATATAATTTTTGGCAAAATTTTTAATTTTAAATAAAAATCACAAAATTAGGATTATGAACATTGGCCATGCTTAGGAACTTATTTCTAAATAAAAAATAATTTTTTTAGATTTTTCTTGAATTTTTTCTCAATTTCTTTTGGCTAAAATGGGAGAAAAATCAAGAAAAATACCAAATGAAGTCCATAAATTTCCGAAAAATAGCCATCAGTCTTCTAAAAAAATCCCAATTTCAGCCCTGCAGCTTTATTTATTTATTTATTTTTGCAAGATTTCAATTTCAGATAGGGTTTCCCCAAATTTGGGTAATTACTTATCCTAATTGAATAAAAAATCCAATTAATCTTTTTCTAGACATGTTTAGGCTATATTGTCTTCACAGCAATTGATTTTGGGACCTTGAATTTCAAATTGGTTTGTCCAATTTCATAATTTGATGAAAATATCAAAAAGCCCCAAAATTTATTGAAAATTAGGGATTTTAGGATTCAAATTGGGGATTTCATTCAATTGGGCATTTTTTTTTTTATCAAAACTTATGCCTTCCCTAAGGGTAATTGAGCATGGGCAATTCAATTCTGGCGTCAATTCTGCAAAATTAGGTCATTTAGTAATTAAATGAAAACCCATTTTACTCGAATTAAAATTTAGGGTTTTTGGACTTAATTGTGATAAAAATTCAAACCGATCTATTTTGGAGCAAAATGTGTCAAGGAGTCTAAATGTGGGATTAAAATCATGAAATTGGGACAAAATGTGGTCCAATTAGTAAAATTAGACCAACTCGGGTCTGCCGGGTCGGTTAGATCCAACCCGACCCGACCCGGATTAGCCTACTTCTTCACCCAGATTAAGCGCACATGGGAAGGGGATAGAAATGAAAAAAAGGTTAGTTAGCCCTGCCACTTTGCCTACTTGGATCTCCATTTTTAACACGTGGAAAACGAAATGGATAGTGGGAGATTTTCCAGCTGTCCATCCTGATCTAATCTAACTAATTGGGGAGTCAGTTAGAGTGGAGAAAGGGCAGGAAATCGAGCTAGAAAAACAGAAGGAAGAGAGTGGTTCCGCATAGAACCTGCTCGACAAAAAGTCTAAGAGAGAGAGAGAGAAGAAAAACAACGGAAAGAAGGAGAGAGAGAAAGTGAAAGGGAGAGTAAAGGTTCCACGGCCGAGTATTTGGCACTGCCTTGACTGGAAGAGTGCCAGCAAATAGGCCAATGAGCGTGACCTCCTCCTTCAGACTCCGGAAAGATGGCTGATCGCGAAGAGGTGAGACGCAGCCTAGATCATCCAATTTAGGACTTTCTCAGCAAATCCAAGATTGTAAGTTGATAAAGCAAGTGTAAAGGGACTGAATCGTCGCCTGCTGGTGATTCGGAAATTCAATTTTGGCCTCCAACTACGAAGGTGAAAACTCTTCCCACTCGCACTTCATTTGTTTGTCAAAATGCCTATATGGATGTAGGAACTAACACATGTTTGATCGTTGAATTTGCTCGTTGTTGTTGCGCTTATTAGTTCCTTCTTCAAGTTTCTAATCCATTTTTTGTTCATTTCGTGTATTTTGGATCGGTGATTTGGCATGTGCATCGAGTCCGCTTTCAAAACCCACTCGTCTGGAGTAAGTAGACTTTACCAGAGCATTTCCCCGCGGCAAAAGTTTGTTCAAGTTAGTTCATTCTGATCATTTTTAAGTTTAAATACATGTTTTGATTGATTGGAATGAATAGGATGCCCTAAACTTTGATATGGTTATTAGATAGGCTAGATTAGATTAGTTTCAGGCTGTGATTTTCGGCTTGGGAGTCGCCGGCCGGTGGTGGTTTAGCGGTGGTTTAATAGGAACATATGGTTAGAAGGCAACTAGGGGAAGGTTTAGGGCCGTTTACAATAGCCGGAGCAACAACGGAAAGCCATTAGAGTAGCGGCCGAAGTCATGGTGGAAGTGTGATATTGCGAATTGGTGTGCACATGAAGTGCTCGATGAAGTGCCCAAAAAGAAAAGGAGAAGAACAGCGCCGTTTGGCATCGTCCCTGCCGGGGGAAACCGAAGACCGGCTCAGGCTAGTCCAACTTGGTCGGACCGGTCTGAGCTAGTTCGGTTATCTCCGGGAATAAAAAAATTCAATAAAATAATAAAAAATAGAAAAATAATAGAAAAATTACAAAAATTCAGAAAAAAATTCATAAAAATCAGAAAATCATAAAAAATTAGAAATTTCGAGAAAATTCATGAAAATCCAGAAAATTCAGAAAAATTCGGAAAAATCCAGAAATTTCAGCAAAATTCATAAAAATTAGAAAAATTCCAGAAAATTTAGAAAAATTTGAAATATTCATAAAAAAAAAACGAAAAAAATTTCAGAGAAATTTTTAAAAAATGAAAAAAATTTGGATTTCTAGGAAGTGAGAAAGTCAAATAAAATTTTTCCTGAAAAAAATCAAAAAACAAAATAAAAAAAAACAAAAATTTCCAAAAACTCCTAGAATGACTAAAAACACTTGTGGCCATCCATTTTGAGTGAAATTGGAATTTTTTGAGGTGCGCAAGTAGCTCTTTTGCAAACTCCTTAGTTTAGGGATAAAAGGGGCTTATCCTCTAAAAAACCCCAAATTGGGGCTTAACCCCCAAAATGTGTCCTAACCACTAAAAAATCCTAAAACCCCAAAAACTAACACAATCCTTAAAAATGAACAAGTCTAGGACTTCACTAGGTATTGATTGTTTTGATTGATTTTCCTTTTTGGGGACGATATTAGGGTGTTGTTTGTGATGTGAATTGATTGCACACTTCCTCGTTTAGAGTGGTTAGAATTAGCGGATAGGCCACGAGAAATTACATGGCACATTAGACACTTCAAATCGAGTTAGGTATCGAAAGGGTGTTAGGGATTTCGATATCAAGATCGTTAACGTAACCAAATCTCCCTACCCATAAAATCTCTGGTTCGCAGAAATCGAGATGGTTCTCCCTTATCTGGATAAGGTTTCTAGTCAACCATTAAGACTAGTGACGACTCCAAAACCGAATATAGGCTAAATAGAAAACAAAATAATAAATTCCCGCTGTATCGTGAAGTATAGTTAGGGAGAGACCCTCGTTCATTAGTGATAAGACATCCTACCATTCGCGATGAATGGGAGTACCTCCTAGCATGCTTTAGGACCGAATTGAGGGCGGCGTGATAGTAGCGTTTTATTTGATTTTAACATTATTTCTCGCTTATTTGATAGGATTGCGAGATCAATGGTTCGAGTAATCTTTGTTGTTTGATCGTAGGCATTTCCAGGTGAGTAGTACTATTTCTTCCATGAATTTACAAACTCATAATTTCAAAATGATAGAGTTTTAATATAGTGTAAGTTATTAAGAGCATGTTTCTTGTATAAATTATATAGAACTTTTACTACATTTTTAGTTGATTGAAAAGGGATTGACTATGTTTTATGAAGTGGTCTAAAATGACCAATTGTGAATGCTTTGGTTAAATGTTTTGCAAAAGGAATTGTAAAAGCTGTACGTATTGATTACGAAATGTTTTATGAAATGCATTCTAACTAATAAATGGAATTGTGAAAGGTTATGTGATTTGGTTTATAAAACCGGTTTATGAAATAACTTTCTGGTGTTGATTGTGCGTTGTTGGAGAAATATTTTTGTTGATATGGCTCACATCGCTATGATAAGAACCCATTGAGAGGGGAGTATGCATACTGTCAGTCCTTCTGAGCCGAACCGCCAGCTAATATAGGTAGTGGACCTAAACAAGGGGAATAAACTTGGTCTCCTTTGTCATGGCATTAAACGTGATCATAGTTTAATAATAAGTATTTTATTAGTCGATGGATTGGACCATCGATGTGTGATTAATGAGATTAATCAATAGAATAGACCATTGATAGTTGTATGTTATTGTTGAGTACGTTTTGATGACCGATCTTGTACGTATAGAGTTTTGTTGGAAAGTTATCATATATTTTCGATAGTTTATGTCTATTGTATACTGAATATGAGATGAGGAGTTATTATATCATTTTATAATGATGCATAGTAAATGCTCAATCTACTTGGAAAAAATGTATTGCTCACTGAGCTGTGCTTACTCATCCCATTCATTTTAATTTTTTTTAGGTTCTTCAGCTAGCAATGAGTAATATGAGAGTGATATCTATGGGTATTTTGGGTGGTTTGAGACCGTGTCTTTCGAGTGGAAGGTGGCAATGTCATTTCCCTTTTCTGCTGGGAATCATGGTGTGACACAAGATGTACAAATGCCGAACCGTGGGGTAGCCCATAGTTTGAATTGGTTCTAGCTCAAAGTTTATGTTGCTTGACTAATTGATCAACTTTAAGACAAGAAAACAAAGAGACAAAAGGAAGAGATGGGAAAATTTTCGAGATTGACTAATTCACCCACTAGAAGCCATCGTTCTTGAAGTGACATGGCCGTAATAACGGAAAATGGAAGTTAGAGCTGGTTTATTTCTAGGAAAATTAATGATTTAAAAAATATTTTTAAAAAAATATTATTTATATCGCTCGAAATAATCAGTCAATGATAAGTAATTTCATAATCGACAACAATTTTTTGTGGACAATGAAATTATTTTTGGTTTATTTTTTTTGCAAATAATATAAACGTTCATATTTAGGAATATATTTTTCAAATTATTTTGTTTTTTCGCGAAATAAACGGAAACTTAATTGTACCATTTAATCATCATCGATGGGACTTTGTTAATTGAGAAATAAAGGGTGTTGCTACCGTATTTAAACCATAATTAACCAATGATTAAACATATTTTTTTAATGTAAGTCGGAAAATGCTTTGGGTTTGATTAGCCGGGAAGGAGATTTGATTTCAGACTGTTAACTTAGGTTGTGTGGCTGTCGAGCATCCTTCTTCAGGGGCATTTTCGTCCAATGAAAATAACACGGAACCGAACCGCACGTGCGAGTTTCCCCACACGTGGCCTCCGCTCGCTTGTGGTGCACGCGCCTCAATCGTCCCCCGCCGGCCGGTGGCGGGCTCCCGCTTGAACTGGCGATTTCGTTGACTGAGAAAACCCCTCTTGACTTTGACCACGAAACGGGAAGGAAAGATGAGAACGGCTTTTGCTAATTGAACCACAAGCCTGACCATATCAGAGTGCGATCGGAGCTGAGTCAGCGCTCGCTTCCCGATGCTCCCCGATGGGTGTTGGTAGCTGCAAGACACGTGGCTTTCATCTTCCCAGCGTATGGCGCCACGTGGCTACCTCATCCCAGCAGGAGATGGACGTGACGTGACAGAGGGGGGATAAAATTGACAAAAGAGAATTGGTTAATTTCATGAAATTTTCAAACCGGTACAGTTATAATAAATTTACTTTAAATTATTTTTTTGATCACGAAAAATCTCAAATTGATATACCTGTGATAAATTTATCCCAAATTAATATTTTAACTATAAAAATCTCAAACCGGTACACCTGTGAAAAATTTATTCTCCGTTAGTTTTCGTTAAATTAGATTAATACTACAAAAAATTACAAATTAGTACATATATGACAAACGGAAGATAAAACATAAAACTGATACATTCATAAACTGCCGCGTGTAATTTAACAAAACAATTTGACGGTAAAATTTAATGGAAACAAACTAAGGGTAAATTTGTAACAGTTGTATTAGTTTGAGAATTTTTTTGGGCAAAAATTAGTTTGGGATAAATTTATCACATGTGTATCAATTTGAGATTTTTCGTGATATTAATTCAAATAGAATCCGCCACTTGCTGTGTGTCCTTGTTGTCTCCCTTTCCTCTCCCCACTCCAACTCAGATAATTATTTTATTTTATTTTTTGATTCGTGAAAAATAATATTACTTAGAAAGAAGATACTTTTCCATTTTTCCTAATTTAAAAAAAACAATTGGGATACATTGACTAAATCTTGTGAAAATTTAGCATAAATACGATATGTAAACGAGAGAGATGATGAGATTTAAATTAAATATTTGTGACGTGGCCATGGTGTTTGAACAATTTGTTCCCAAGTAGTTGGTAGTACTTAGGTACCCTATTGATGTCCTGATCAAAATTGAGAGAAGGGCGTTGGCCCTCATATGTGCGACAGCTAGAAAAATTCTAGAATCAAGAAGTACGAAAAAGGGTAAAGATTCATTAATACAACACAAAACATTTTGTCATTGTCCGAATTTGATTTAATTGGGACTTTCCAATTTTCTTTTCAAGCTTTTAGATCTTTTTTAGTTAGAAAATTCATTTTCTTAACTTTTAAAATGCATATTTTCTTTTACAATAGATTTTCTTTTTCATTTTCCGCGAACCAAACCAAACGAGCGGCACGTGTTTAGAAAGAACTCAAATCACGAATAACGTCACTAAAAACACACTTACTAAAAAATCTAAATTTTCCCTTTTCCCCCCCGGCCAAACATATTGCCCTTAGATTGGCCGCAAGTTATTTTCTCCAAAATTGCGTTTCTTTTTTTACTATAAACAAAAGGAATTCAAATTCGCCCTCGGCGGCCGGAAGCTCCTCGTACAGTCCGACGGCGGCGTCGTAAATGCCCAATCATGTTGTCCGTCGGCCACAATTTAGAGAGAGAGAGAGAGAGAGAGAGAGAGATATTCAACCTTCTTCTGGAAAATCCGAGACTTGACTAAGACGGACCTCCATCTTTTCGCGTACATTCTCGTCATCACCCCCTCGTCTTGCTCGCAAGAAACTCCTCTCTCGTGAAATTCTGTCCGGACTTTCACGTCCAAAGCTTCTCCTCCTCCGACGACACCGTACGACCCGGTCCCCCATCACAGCGCCGCCTTCAACCCGTGCTTCCATTTGCCGTTTTCCTCCGGTCGATTGCTCCTCCCGCCGGCCGAAACGGTTCCCCCGGAGGAAGTAAATTTGCGGCTTTTTCCCGGGAAAATTCGACTCCTTTCTCCGCGGAATCGCCCCATCTCGCCGGAAAAAAGATCTGGGTCCTTGAGAAACGGCCTCGGTTCCGGCGAATTTGGTCGCGCTCCGTGAACTCCCGCCCGAAACCCTAGAAATCCCTCCCCCACCCAACCCAGATGCCCATGGCCGTCCCGACGGTGGCTCTGTACGCCAGCCCGCCCAGCAGCGTCTGCTCGACGTCGCACCAGATCAACGCGCACGTCTCGTGCGACTTCGAATTCGGCTCCAGATCGTCGCCTTCCGCCGCGTCGTCGGCCGCTTCCTCGGCTCAGAAGCCGACCGTCGGGGGTCTCTCGTGCCTCTTCGCCTCGCCGACGCCGCCCCCCACGGTGGCGAAGCACTCGTCGTCTTCGTCGTCGAGCTTCGCCGCGGGGGGAGGCGATGAATTGGGGAGGCAAGAGAGGGGCGAGGAATTTAGAGAGCTGAGTAGCTCTTTGAGCAGCTCCTTTCGCTACTCGCCGAGTAAATTTGTGGGTTCGTGGAAGCGAGATCATCAGAGCCCGGTGTCGGTGCTTCACGGACCTGTTTCGTGTAGTAGCAATAGCTGTAGTGGAAACGGCAGTGCAAAGAGCTTCCCAGCGAGATCTTCGCGTGATAGGAATGACGTTGATGTGCTAGGCTCGATTCGAAGGGGTTATAATGGGCTGTTCAGTGGGTTTGTCCGGAGGGCGGTGGCTTCTTGTGTGGAGCTAGAAATGCCGGCGGTTGAGGTGCGTGGTGATAGTGGTGGAGCTGCTGATGTGGAGGAATTGACGTTTAATTTGGAGGATTGCTTTGTGGAGAGTGATCTCGAGCCGTATGCAACGGAGTTGTTGGTGAATGCACAGTTGAGGCATAAGATCTTCCGCGACGAGTTTGTCACTAAGGCGTTCTATGAGGCTGAAAAGGCACATAGAGGGCAGGTATAGTTTTCAATTTTACAATGGCCTTTGTTCATTGGGACAATTCTTTTATGATTGTTTGATAGGTTTTGATGTGTTTGTGATGTAGATGCGTGCCAGTGGCGATCCATATTTGCAGCATTGCGTTGAAACAGCTGTGTCACTGGCACTAATCGGTGCTAATTCTACCGTGGTTGCCGCCGGGCTGTTGCATGACACCCTTGACGATACCTTCATGAGTTATGACTATGTATTGAGGAACTTTGGAGCTGGTGTGGCTGACTTAATTGTAGGGGTAAGACAGAATTTCCAGCTTGATTTCCTTGTGTGAACTGTTTGGACAAACAAGAATATTGAAAGAAGTTAACTTAAACATTTGGCATTTATATTCTGATGAGCTGTTTCTGCTGTTTATCTGTCCCTGGAAAATGGTGAAGAGGCGTAACAACTTAAGTAAATAGCATAATTAATTTGCTATATGCCACTTGCAAGTATTTGTTCGTGGCTTTTGTCCTTGTACAACTATCCCTAGGCCACTGCAAGAGTACAATGTCTATTCAGATTGTTGACTGAACTAGGTAATTAGTTACTTCCTGATTGAGTAAGATTCATTTCAGGATGTCCTCGAAATGACCTCATTAAGCTTACTGATAGTATGTTGTGTTATCTGCAGGGAGTGCTGGCCCTGCTGTGGTCTTTATGAATATTAATGTAAACAGATAGTTTTCTAGATAATGCCTTCCAAAAGCACTTTCCACGAACGTGAGCCAGTGTACCAAGTTGTAGGATTGAATTATCTTGTCACACAGAGTGCTATTGTGCGTACAAATGGTCGTAGCTGTTGCAATTGCTTGTCCTATTTAGGAATCTTTGTCCAGGAATACTGTGTTTGCAATGTGAGAATCTCACGTACTCTGTAGACATCTTGGGAAGTTAAAAGTCTCTTCACTCTCTAATTCAGGACGACTTATTCCTAAATGAACTTTTCTGATGGTTTTGCCACTGGTAATGCTGCAAACAGGGATATTTCTTTCTTCCCTATGTTTTACTTTTTCAGTGCAAAAAAAATTGCAAATTGGTTTATGTAATAGTAAGGAGACATTTGAGCATGTAATTGCAGATATGCTCTGGGTTTTGATTCTTGACAGCTCATTGTTCTTTAGTCAACACTCAAAAGCTTATGCTTTTAATTTAAAAGATAACAGGTCAACCAGGGTGCTTGTATTCTCCCTCTAGATTGCTTCTTTTCTTTTTACTTTTCCTTTCCATGTTGCTGCTTGTCTGAAGTAATGCACTCTTGCTGCTTTGAGCTCTCTTTGTTTGCATGGCGACTCATGCATGCATGTTTTATGAGGAACTTTAATGTAAGCCGGTTATGTATGGTTATTCTAGGTATCAAAGCTAAGCCAACTTAGCCAACTTGCACGTGAAAACAATACAGCGAGCAAGACTGTTGAGGCAGATCGACTTCATACCATGTTCTTAGCCATGGCAGATGCCAGGGCTGTCCTCATTAAATTGGCGGATAGACTTCATAATATGGCGACTCTGGGTGCATTGCCTTTGGTCAAGCAACAACGGTTTGCTAAGGAGACGATGGAGATATTTGTGCCCTTGGCCAATCGTTTGGGGGTCTATACTTGGAAGGAGCAGCTAGAGAATTTGTGCTTTAAGCATCTCAACCCAGAAGTGCACAAACAATTATCGTCGCAGCTTCTTGAGTCCTTTGACGAAGCGATGATTGCATCTGCTATTGAGAAATTAGAGCTAGCTCTCAAGGATAAGGCCATTTCTCACCACTCATTATCAGGAAGGCACAAAAGCTTATATAGCATATATAGCAAAATGTTAAAGTATGCCCCTCCCTCCCTCCCTCCCTCACATATCCTGTATATGTTGTTTGAGGGAATGCTTTCCTTTGTTGATAGCTTTTCCTATGTGATTTTCATTGACTGGTTGCTAACTCAGAAACCTAGGGAGCAAAATAACACAATTTCATCCACACAATTTATGTACTGCTTATTATGAAGTTTTCGGTATGTGCACTGCTAAGGGTGTCTGGCCATGGAAAAAAAAGTTGCCAAGGGTGGATGAAACTTTCATCTTTCTTTTTACTAATTCTAAGGTAATTTATTAATAGATACACTGTTGTAGTGCATCTGAAGTAAATGAAAACAGGGCACAAGAAACTGAATACACAGCCTAACAAACATACTTATAGCATTGGAGAGTAGAGCCTGAAGCTCAAAGATGACTAAAAGCCATAAAGATTGAAGCAGCTGAAGACCTGGATCCTTGGAACATTTTTTGGTGCAAGCAATAAGTGCTGCGCATATTTTAAAAAATTATATACACTCTGAACAGCAATGGCGACAGACACCTAGAATAGATTTCCAGTCTCTCTTGTAGCAAGTAACTTGTGTACTAATTGGTGTGTTAATGGAGATTGTCATTTTCATGCAGGAAGAAGCTTACAATGGATGAAATCCATGATATACATGGTTTACGGTTAATTGTTGAAAATGAAGAGGACTGTTACGAAGCACTGAGAATTGTCCAAAGTTTGTGGCCTGAAGTTTCTGGAAGATCAAAAGACTACATTGCCCATCCAAAGCTTAATGGGTATGTTTGCTAAATTACATTGATTGAGTGCTTAAGAGCCAAGGCCTTTGCTTTCTTAACGTTTCGTTATTATTATTTAGGTATCAATCACTTCATACTGTGGTGATGGGTGATGGGATGGTTCCCCTTGAAATTCAAATCCGAACAAAAGCAATGCATTTGCAGGCTGAATTTGGATTTGCTGCTCATTGGAGATATAAGGAAGGTGAGAGTAAGCACTCTGCTTTCGTGCTTCAGATGGTTGAGTGGGCTCGATGGGTTGTTAGCTGGCAGTGTGAGGCAATGAGAAATGATCAGTCATCAATTGGCCATGTTGATTCTATCAAGCCAAGCTGCACATTCCCAACTCACACAGAAGATTGTCCGTTCTCATACAAGCCTCTCGCTGATCAGGATAGGCCCATCTTTATCATTATGATTGAAAATGATAAGGTACTTTTTTAACTTCGATGTTTTTTTTTTCTACAGATTGTTTCTAATGTCGGTGTTTATGCTACCTGATTGTCATAGGACAGTTCAACAAATTCTGCTCTTGTGCATGAAATACTTGATGAATTGGGTAGCACATTTGAAGTTTGGTTTGGATAGTATGCTAATGTTTGATTACTCTGCCTTGCTCAATGATGGATGTGATGAAGTTCTTTGATGGTTGGATTCTGCAGATGTCGGTCCAAGAGTTTCCCCCGGACTCTACAGTCATGGATTTGTTGGAAAGGGCTGGGATGGGGAGCTCAAAATGGACACCTTACAGGTTCCCTTTCAAGGAAGAACTGAGGCCGAGGTTGAATCGCGAGCCTGTTGGTGAGCCTATGTGCAAGTTGAAGATGGGGGATGTCGTGGAATTGACTCCTGCATTACCCAATAAGTCATTGACGGAGTATAGGGAAGAGATCCAGCGAATGTATGATCATGGCCTTAACGTATCGAGGCCGGGGCGGTCTACTAGCTCTTTGGTTGGCTGGAGGAGTTGACGCGGTTGAGACGATTCCTTTGTGATTTTATTATTTATCAAAATCAGGCGCGTTTGTAAATATGTATGTATATATAGGACAGGACTCTCGTTTTGTAAGGATAAGTTATTTGGACTCTCGTTCTGCCTGGAAAAGTTATTTTCTTTCTCATTTTATTTTGCTCTTGAATGGACTTTGAACAATTTGATTCTCCAAAATCCAGCATATATGCAATCTGTATCTTCATTGGCAGCTACATCTTTTTCTGTTCAAAGATGCATTGTCCAGAGCGTCATTTGTTATTATTTCCCCCTTTTGCTAATATTTGGTAATTGTTGTGATCTGTAAATGAATAACTTAGTCTAATGACTAGGGAGATCTGGTGTCCAAAGATGTTATCATCACCTGTGGCTTCTCAAGAAACAACTGAGGCCATGTTTCAGAATTATTGACCAGAAGATGGAAAGCCTGAATACCAAGCAGTTCAACTCCTAAATTCTAGTCACACATTGAACAGAAGAAATAGTCTCATGCTAATGTGTCATCCAGTTCATATTTGGTACTGTAAAATCATTTATTAGTCGCATGATACATACAACCACTAGCTCCACTACATGGAAAACAGTCATAGAGAAGCATAATATTGCATATTCATTTTCTATCTCCACAAGAACTGTTGAACAGAATGTTGCCAAGAGAGCACAAGCATCAGCATCACCAGAACCCCAGTGAGTCCCCAGGATGAGCTCCCAATTCGCAGCACCCATGAAGGATCAGGAGATGGAACAACCGAACCTCTCTGGACGTATCCTGAAGAAGAAGATGATGATGAAGTGGTCTTGATGGCAATTATGAGCCCGGCAAGAACCACAGGAAGCACAAACCCAGAACTCCATTTGGCCTCATGGGAGTACTTAGCCTCACCCTTCCTGTCAATGTACAGTGGAGAGAGTACTATTGCTGATACAAGAGCCAGCACCATGGCCACTCCTCTCTGAGACGAGCTTTGAGCTGCGTAAAGATGAGCGGCCATTGATGGGGCTTTGAAGAGGAAGCCTAGAGCCAAATGGAAGAAACAAGGGTTGAAGAGAAGGAACTGAGGTTGATGGGAGATTTATAAGAGGAAAGAGATGAATATGGTGAAGGAAAGGACTCACGGTGGAAAAGGGCTCGACAGTATCTATTGGCTGACAGAGGTGATAAAATATACAGCCGTCCATAAAGTTAAACAAGGAAAAAGTGTGAAAAAGTGAAGGGCTTTGAATGTCATAGGAGGGAATGAGTGAGAAGATGAGATTGGAACAAAGTGGAAGCAAGGTATCTGGGGGTGTGTTCATATGCGACAAGAAGGGATGCTATCGCTATTGCTAGCTGTACACGAATCTTGTTGGAGGTTAACGTCTTTCTTTACTTAGTCAGCTATCTTCATCTTTCTTTCTCAATCTTTAAATCTTGTTTCATATGCATTCTTTTCCCCCTTCATTCCATTTCCAACATTTAGAAGAATCTCTTTGATTGATGCTGAATTTGCAACCCAAGAAATGGGTGGAATTCGACATCCAACCTCGTTGGATCTACTAAATTGCAGTTAGATGTTCTGTAAAGATCTCTTTCCAACTCTCAAACCACACGCCAGGAATAGATCACATCACCGCACTGTTTCCTCTCGATGAAAGACACGATGGGAAGCTAAAGCCTTGAACAATATCTGAACATGCTTGCTTGTGCATAATGACAAGACTTGGCAAAGAAAGTCGACGTTAAAGACGGGCAACCGGCAGCACTGGAATGGGTTTATCGAAATAAGCAAACCCTTTTCGTGACTAAGATGCGCAATTAGTGTTAATCGTCCGTCAACCTTGGTAGGACATGTTGCTCCCATAGGCGATGGCCACGATGCAACGTAGTTTTCCGTTAATAGAAAAAGATGGAGTTCGTGAAATCCAATCCTTGCAAGAAAACAACTTCTGGACTCTTCAAATCACTTTGCCTATGTATCTGCTTGCCCATTCCCTACCATGCGCATGAAGGAACGCACTAAATTATGATGAGATTCAAGCCACTACGACACGCTACGACAGAATGCGCTAGTTATATAACGGCGCGTTCTGACTCTATGTAATCGTTGTGTTTCTTTGATTTTCCTCGCGGTTTGTACACCATGACCGGATGTTGAAGTCACGTGAGGGAAGAAAACAAAGGATTACGACATGCTATGATAAATGAGCTACCATCAAATCCAAGCCTATATGTGGCACTACAAGTATTGCGCTAAAACTAAAAAGGCATTTTCGTGGCGCATTGCAACCCGTTATACTCTTTCGATTTTTTTCTTATGATCTTTTCACTACAACGGAATATTGATGCCACGCTATGGAAAGGGCTGTAACACTTTCAGTGGAATGCACTAAACTCCGACGAAATTCAAGCCCCATATGATGCCCTACGACGTATTGTAGAAGCACTACGACTTCACATTCTGCCTGTCGTTACTCTTTGGAATCCGTCTATTCCTTTGATTTTTCTTTTTTAGTCTATCTACTCCTACCGATATTGAAGAAATTCGCTAGCAAATTGAAAGAAAATATTTGACTTAAAATTTTTTGAGCATAAGTTCCGTTATTGAAAATTGATCAAGTTATTGATTCGAAATCATCATAGATATGTTGTGCTCAATTATCGCATTTATTACTTATATACATAATGTAGAAATTTATCTTAAATGAAGACCCTCATTTTATAATTATGCAGCATTACAGATCAATTTTTGAAAAAGCAGAGAGCAAAAAAGAGTAGAAAAATTGAACTTGAAAACAAGGGGCAGCCCCCTTTTCTAAAACAAGAAGGGATATGCACACTGGAAGTCCTAAAACTTATCACGAAAATACAATCAATTTCTTAATTATTACATTTATTACTTACATATAATGTAGAAATTTATCTGATAAGAAGATCCTCATTTTATAATTATGCAGCATTAAAGATCACTTTTTGAAAAAACAGAGAGCAAAAGAGAGCAGAATAATTGAACTTGAAAACAAGGGCAACCCCATTTTCTGAAAAAAAACAGGAGATACGTGCACCGAAAGTCCTAAAATTTATTATGAAAATATAATCAAATTCTAAAACTTATCAAATTAGTTCAATTGAATCCTTTCGTTAACTTCGTTCAATTTAACTAATAAAAAATGTTGACGTGACTTTTTTTATGTTATTTTCTTTATTTTACGTGGCAATGACGTGGTTAAAATGATGTCGTTTTGGTTAAAATCTGATTTTTAATATAAATTTTAATAAAATTCAATTGAAAAATTAGCTAAAATTAACCAAAAAAAAAAGGGAAGGGAGAAACTAGGTGGGAGGGGTGTTGAGATTACATCTTCGACCAGTTTGCATGGAAATCATTTGCAGATAATTGAAGGAAAGAAGGAAGAAACTCTGATCGAAGACTAAGGTTTTGAGTCTCAAGCTATTGCAAAAACTCCAACCGGAAGAGAGGGTTTACATGAAGAGAGAGCTATTCAATCAATCAAAAGGAAAGGAAAAGAAGTTTTAGAAGAAAACGATGTTGTCTCGTCTGGTACACAAATATATTCTCTCGAAGTTTCCAGCAGTACGTGCTAGCATCGAAAGAATTGTACTCTCAATAATCGTTTTGCAATTCTGAGCTTTGAAGAATTAGAGTGACGAGAAGAAGATATGTGAAGGAGTTTCTATATTTTTATTCCTTTATTTTTTTTTGTGCTGAGTTGTAATTTAAGTATTGGCTACTCTGGATCTAGATTTTTTGGTCATATAAATTGTAAAAATGAACGCTGAAGAAGATGAGCTCTTAGATGAAAAGTTTCATGAGAATGAAGGAAATGGCTATGGGAGTAAGATTTCTTTCTATTCCGCTTTAATTATTTCCTTCTTTTATTTAATTTTCTTCATGATATCAGAGCTAAAAGTCTTAAGTTCAAATTTTTCTAGGCACCATTTAGTTCCCTATTTAAATATGTCCACACTTAGTACTAGGCAAAAAGATCTGATTAAGCGTGAAAGAGGCTTCACATCTAATAGCTTAAGTTTTTAGAACAATTGACAGTAGCTTTATAAAATTTCACATGAGGGTCGCTGGCCCTCGCCCAGACTTGGCCGAGAGTCAGCTGCCAGTGGCGACCCTCGACCATCGGCCATCCCCTACCCACGTTGGCCTTTGGCAGCGGCAAGAGCTGCTCCCTGATTGTTTGGTTACTCCTTTTTTTTATTTCTAATTTTAACTTATTTTCAAATTTTATTTAAATAAGTTTTGAATTAAAAATCAGATTAGTCCAAAACGACATCGTTTTAGCCGCGTTATTGCCATGTAGGATATAAAAAATAAAAATAACCACATGTCAGCATATTCCGGTAGTCAAATTAGACGAAGTTAAGGGAATGACTCGATCAAATCGTAATTTGATTGCACTTTAGCGATAAGTTTCAGGATCCATTACACTTTTGTGATAAGTTTTAAGATCTCCGGGGGCTCATGTACGAAAAAACAAGAACAAAACGCTAAGGGCAGGGTCCCTCCTTGCCCTTTCTTCTTGGATCGACAGCGACCTGTGTCTGTCGGGCGTTCAGAAATTTAAGAATAACAAAGGAAGAGCAGTGACATGGGTGTCCCTCTCTCACGAACTTGTTCTCCTGTTCCTTCGTCTGCAAGTGATCATGCACGCTTCAAATTCCAAAACCGAGAGCAATATCATATTAGAGATTCCTTAAGATTTTCCAATATATAATAATCCTAACACGATTGAACACTTGAACACACCATCTTCAAGCACCTTCACACCACCACTTCAACGGCCTCCTCCACACTCCTCCACCTCCCCTCCACCTACCTCTCCACCACCATTGGCATCCTCAGGAGCATGCTCTCGCACCTCCTGACCCTCCACAAGACGCCATTCTGGTCGCGCTCGTCGACGTATCCCTGTCGCTCTACTTCTGGTCGTGTGGCCTCTCGCCCTGCTCTGTGGACTTGGACGACGAGCAGACCACCATCCACTTCTGGGGCTCTGCTCACAGGAGGTCCAGGAAACCATATCTGGTCCTCATCCATGGCTACGGAGGCAACTCGAGGTGGCAGTTCTGGGCCCAAGTGGGCCCTTTGTCTCAAAGCTTCAACGTTTTCATACCGGACTTGCTCTTCTTTGGGAAATCACACACGCTGAGTCCTCAGAGGAGTGACATGTTTCAGGCGACATGCATTGTGGAGGCTCTCAGGAAACTGGGGGTTGATAAGTACTCAATTTATGCGATCAGCAATGGTGGGTTTGTGGGGTACAGGATGGCTGAGGTTGGTGGTGATAAACTTGAGAAATTGGTGATTGTCAGTACTGGGATTGGGTGCACAGATGAGCAGAAGTTCGAGCAGCTGAGGAAGATTGGCAGAAATCCCTTGGAGCTTCTTTTGCCTGAGAAGTCAAGATTTAAGGGTTCTGATGAATTTGTCAATCTATAAGTTCAATCCTTTCATTTGGGCCCCCAATTTCTTCCTCCAGCAGTTCATTGATGTGAGCTAACATTCTCTCTCTATATTGCCCTTCAAAGTTGTGCCCTGTTTATTGCCTGATGCAGATGCTGGTCTCAGGCTCTGAGGTGTCCACTCAAGTTGTCTTTGCTTGGCTAGATAAATCAGTCTATAGAAGAATTTGACTGGTAATTTTATTCTATCTTGCAGTTATATGCTGGTTTTGAAAGATCTGGAATCACGAAAAATAAAGTGAGAAGGAAAGGGCATGAATCTTTAGGAGTTTTTCCCTCAACTAAAGAGAGGGCACTTTTTTAGAAATTTGGCTTTTAAATGGTTAAAAAGGAGAGAATCGTATTGTAGTGACTTTTGGTATTTAGAATCCAAATGTCATCATCAGTTATAGTATGATGGAATTAGAATTACTTGGTTTGGATCCTGGCTTTGACAGGTTGAAACTGATGGACTACCTCAAAACAGAATTTTCTTCATCTGATTACCCTACTTGAATTGGAATCTCTCCATAAAATTCCACAACTTTTGCTACCAAGAAGTGTTGTTTGAGTTAGGGGTGTCGGTCCTCGGTGGATTGTCAAGAATCGACAATGTGACTATTGGCTCCAAAAGTTTGGAACCGAGAACCGACCGGTCGGATCTAGACCTATCAAGTCCCGACCCCTTTTTTGTTTTGTGTAAAAAATCGATTTCTTTTTAATAAGCTATAAACACATTTCACTGTTACAATATGTTTTTGTCTCTTATGTTGAAGACCTAGTTTGGCTTTTAGAGAGTTGCAAAAGTTTTTTTTTTTTTAGATGAGCCTTTAAAACTGATTCAACCTGAGAACCGAACTGGTTGAACTGGTAAGAACCAGTTCTCGGAAAAAATCGACAGTTTGGGCCTTAGAACTGGGAAGGAACCGATTTTCCCTTAGATTTGACCTTGCAACGGTTGGTCAGGCCTGTTAGGTCCGCTTCTCGGGTTGAACTGGACTCGGTGCACACCCCTGGAGTTCGTTTTGATGATTCATCGTCTATGTTTGCTTCTATGATTAGTTCATGGGGCACCGCTAAAGGTGATCAACAGCAGATGGCTCGCTTGGCCCCTAAGGCCTAAGAGGGAAATTGGCAAGCTTGGGCAAAGGTCTTACATGAGGAAACCCAGCCCGCTTATCTTTGGCTCATCCCGGCCAAAAATTCCTGCTCTATAATTTTTATGATATGGGTGGGTTTGAGCAACACATTGGCGCGACCTTTGTGTCTGTTCCGAACCCATCCGATGATCAACTTTAGTCACCACCTGGAGCCTCCTTCATTTCCTGTAGTCACAGGCCTACTTTTTCAGGTCATGTGCAACAATTGCAGGAAAGAAAAATCGCAGCTAGCAGAATACTTGATTTTCAGAAAAGCAGACAGCAACCTTCCTGTTTTGACTCAGGTAGTTCATTCACATGGGCGGTTGTACTACTTATGAACCAATGTATTCAAAAACATCATATGTGAGATGTGTGCGCAATCATATCATTGCAAAATGACTATACCGCTTAGCAATTCATTTTTTGGGTGGTATTTGCTGGAAACGTTGATTATATGGGGAAATAAGGATAAGGTCTTCCCACTGAGCTTTGCGCATCACTTGCAAAAGTAAGGTTGTCTTAATGTGTATTCTTTAAATCGGTGTCTTGGTTTGCTTAAATGTTGCCAATATGAAAATTCAAATCTACAATTATCAGGCATCTGGGACCCAAGTCGAAGCTAGAGATCATTATTAAATAAACACAACACTAGCACGTGAAGTAGTGTTGAAGTGGTCGAATTTCAGTTTTACATGTCTTCAATAATGTAGTTGTGGAGTCCTAGTTTGTAGGGGTTTGTTTCTACAGGTTTTAATTGGTGGGATATGTTAGTGGGTCTTTGTTATTGTTATCCTGTTACTGAGTAGTTTTCGATGTTATGCCTATTTAATAGGCTTGTGATTTGTTGAGTAAAACGTACGTGAGTTTTTCAGCAGCAATTTTTTATGTGTGTCCTCTTCTACTCTTTGCTCTTTTTTGAGGTTATTGAACCATATTTGCTGCTTGTTCTTTTTCAACAATCTGGTATCAGAGCTAGGTTTTGGGTATTTTGTGAGCATCTCTATTGCCAAGATGGGTGATCTTCAAGTCATAGGCGGAATCAAGAAGCTCAGCAACCAAAACTACAATTCTTGGTCTACTTGCATGATGTCTTATATGCAGGGCCAAGATTTGTGGGAGGTTGTCAATGGAAATGATGTGAGACAACCGGAGGCTGAAGATGCGAATGGGACATTGCGGAAGTGGAAAATTAAAGCGGGCAAAGCCATGTTCGTTTTGAAGATGACAGTTGAAGAGGATGTGCTAGAACATATCCGAGATGTGGAAACTCCCAAAGAAGCTTGGGATATGTTCGCCAAGCTATTCTCTAAGAAGAACAATACAAAGCTCCAATTTGTAGAAAGTGAGTTGTTGTCGATGATGCAATGCGACATGACAGTCGCTCAGTACTTCCACAAAGTGAAGACGTTATGTCGAGAGATTACTGAATTGGATCCGGAGGCTCCGATTGGCGATACCAGGATGAAGCGGATCATCATCCATGGTTTGAAGCCAGAATTCAGGAGTTTTGTTGCTGCCATACAAGGATGGCAAACTCAGCTGTCGCTTGTTGAATTTGAAAATTTGCTAGTTGGTCAAGAAGCATTAGCTAAGCAAATGGGAGGAGTCTCATTGAAGAATGAAGAAGAGGCACTCTATGCCAACAAAGGTAAGTGGAATTCCAAGCGGCATGCCTATGGTGAATCCAAAAAGAACGATGACAAGGCGAGAAGTCATCAAGATGAAGGGAGTGTTCGTGCATGGAAAGGTTCTAAGAACTATGGCAATGGCCAAAATTTTCAAGGGAAGTGATACAACTGCAATAAGAAAGGTCATAAGGCGAAAGATTGCTGGTAAAAAAAGAAGGCCATTGAGAGTAACACTGCTACTTCAAAAAACAAAGATGAATGGGATGCTGAGGCTTTCTTTGCGGTAGATAAGGAGGAGCTAGCTCTTACAGCAACAACATTCAATCAAATCGATTATGAAAATGATTGGATCGTTGACTCGGGCTGCTCAAACCATATGACCGGTGATAGAGAAAAGTTGTAGAACTTGTCGGAGTACAAGGGAAGTCGGGTGGTGGTGATGGCGAATAACTCAAAGTTACCGATAGCCTACATCGATAATACGGTCGTCTCTCCCCAATGCAGCGATGCCGAGATGCCACTCCAAAAGGTTTATCATGTTCCGGGTATGAGAAAAAATCTTCTCTCGGTAGCATAATTAACATCTTCTGGCCATTTTGTTATGTTTGGTCCATAAGATGTGAAGATATATTGAGACATTGAGATTACAGAAAAGCCGGTAATGAAGGGATGAAGAACGGAGTCTGTTTACGTGATGTATACGGAAACTGCATATGAAGACAAGACAAGGAGTGAGACGGCAAACTATGGCACATGTGGCTAGGTCACGTTAGCTATTCCAAGCTAGATGTGATGATGAAGAAGTTGATGTTGAAGGGACTTCCACAACTTGAAGTGAGAATAGACACTGTATGTGTAGGCTGTTAGTATGGAAAAGCACACCAATTGCCGTATGAAAAGTCCAAATTTAAAGCGAATGAACAATTAGAGTTGATACACTCTGATGTGTTTGGACCAATTAAGCAAGCCTCCATTGGTGGGAAGAAGTATATGGTGACCTTCATCGACGACTTCTCGAGGTACGTGTGGGTTTACTTTATGAAGGAAAAATCTGAAACTCTTTCAAAATTTACAGAGTTCAAGAAGGTAGCGGAAGCGGAGGTTGGTAAAAGAGTCCTTTGTCTACGCACCGACAATGGAGGAGAGTACATATCAAATGAGTTCACAGTTTTCCTTCAGGAGTGCAGAATACACCATTAGTTCACATGTGTTAGCACTCCGTAGCAAAACGGGGTGTCAGAAAGAAAAAACAGGCATCTGGCAGAAGTATGTCGAAGTATGCTTCATTCAAAGAATGTTCCGAGACGGTTTTGGGCAGAAGCGATGAAGACTGCGGCCTTCGTGATCAATAGGCTTCCTCAACAAAGGTTATGCTTTTGTTCACCTTTTGAAAAAATATGGAACATGAAGCTTGTTGTTAGTCATTTTCGAGTTTTTGGATGCATGTGCTATGTATTTGTACCTGACCAGTTACGTTGCAAGATGGAGAAAAAGGCTGTTAGATGTATCTTTGTAGGATACGACAATCAAAGAAAAGGGTGGCGATGTTGCCATCCAACAACCAGGAAATGCTACACATCTCGGAATGTGGTGTTTGATGAAGCTTCCTCATGGTGGTCCTCAAACAAGGAAGTACTATCGGACTCGAATGTTTTAAAGGAAATGTTAGAAATTTCTCAATTCCAATTGAGTTCAAGTGAAATAGAGGTTGTAGACGACGATGCAGATGTTGTCACGCCCCGAACTCCATCGAGCACGCGACATCCCTCTAGATCGGTTGAATGAGTGCGACGTCCCAGGAATACGTCGCCGACCCAACGTTCTCTTCAGAGTTGATTCGCGGCGGAAGCCATTATTAAAAATCCAAACAATAAAATTAGAGACTACCAGGAATAATTATATCGTCGAACCGCAAACATATAAACATTACACTCCCAAATATTTACAATATCCATTATAATTTACAGGCATATCGAACCAGTAACTATTAACTTCCAAAATACAAAAAGGATTAGCACCCTAGGTCAGCTCTATCCACAAAAAAATGGGGCACTCTCAGACTAACACCTTGCTCCCAAAACTAGTCCCTACGTCCTTTGGAGGGCGTCCGCTCGGACTTACTATCATCCTCGTCCTCATCTGCGTCCTTCTCGTCCCCCTGCTCATCTAACGACTCTGAATCCGGCCCAATCTCGATCGGATTGTCCTCGTCACCTGACTTGGGTTGATCTTCACCCTACTCCTCCTCCTCAGAGTCCTCTCTGTCCTCCTCTGGCTCCTCGGTGGGCTCATCCTTCGGCTCGTCCACTAGCTCATCCTCAGCTGGCTCTACATCGAGATTCTCACTGTACTTCTCCTCGGGTCCTACCTCAGGTATCACCGCTAGGTCTATAGCCATCGGATCAAATCCGGCTTGAAATTCTTCCGGTGCTGGGTTTGGTTCGGCCACTGAAGAACCAGGTGCAGCCGCTGCAAGATGATGTTCGGACTAGGCTACACTAACCTCAGCACTAGTTAGCTCCTCATCAAGAGGGGATATAGTTGTCGAATCCCAATCACCCACGCCATCAAACGGAACATCAAAACTGCAGACGTGACCAAACTCATCCATTTCATCTCTGAACATCCACGCGGTATATGTATGAGCCTGTTATGGGGGTAGTCCTATATCTAACCATACTACCGAGGTGTGCTTGATCCATGTGTGTTTTTTCATCTATTGGGTACTCTACGACATTATGATCGGTGTGCATGACTATCCCAAAACGCTTTGGCGGCGGCGCGATGAATTCATGACTCAGGCGGGTGTTCTAAAATTGTTTGGTTGAAACAATTATGAGGCACTTTTCAATAAGTTGCAACCTAAACCCTTACCTAGGCTACCACGTAATTTCAGACATATCCAGACACACTACCAATCATTCCACGCAAATAGCAATCCAATAATCACATATATCTGGACTCTCAGCATATGTAACCTGCACATTAACCCACAATCACAACATATAATTCTCACACACATGCTAACCATTCTCACGCTCAAGCAAATATATCGTTCACGCAATATACCAAACCACACAATTCACACTTGATCATGCATAAACACATCATTTCCATTTATTTTCCTCGTCACACCCGCACTTATTCAATCACTTTCCCCGCCCGCGTAAACACGCCTTAGGCCCACTCGATTGCACCCCGAGCATCACATGCCTCGGTCTGATCCCACTTTCACTTTTCATACCATACGTCTCATTCTCAATCACTTTCCCGGCTCGCGTAAACACGCCTCAAGCCCACTCGATCGCGCCCCGAGCATCACACGCTCGGTCCGATTCCACTTTCACTTTCTTTCCTCGACCCGCACCAAATGCAACAGGTCTACATGATCGTGGCCCGAGCTTAGAATGCCTCGGCCTGATCCTAATCTCACCCGAGCTGATCGTGCCTCGGGCCAATCTCATTTCCCATTTTCTTATTTCTCAGCCAGCGCCAAATGTGACAGGCCTACGTGATCGCGACTCGAGTTTATAATACTTTGGCCTGATCCCATTCTCATCCTTTCCTTAGCCCTCGCCAAATGCGAAAGGCCTACATGATCGTGACCCGAGCTTAACATGTCTCGGCCCGATCCCGTTCTCACACTTACATACATTCGCATTAAATTACATGCACACAATTGCACCCAATTTCCTCATCACAACTCCATCACATCACGAACACACGACCAACACATAATTTGGCATTTTTCACGCTCAAAATGGCAATATCTCACTCCCGGTCCTTCACGGTACTTTTATAAAATTCTGAGCTGACCTAACAGCGCAGACCACATGCAAAACAGCACATCATAGCACTTAGAACCGCACATCACAGCCAACGATTAGCCTCTAAAATTTCGCCAAAACTTCCCGAATTCAATCTTATGGCCCGCTAATCAATCCAGCCCTTAATTTCTATCAACTTGCGTCTAAACGGGTCTGAAAATACCTGATAAACTAGGTAAGGATTTAAATCGTGATTTACCCGATTCTAGATTAACGCGGCTAGAGTGAAATGAGTGGTGATCGACGACGGTTTTGCGGCGGCGACGATGATCAGCTCACGGCGGTGATGATTGGCTCACGGCGGTGGGCGATCGGCGAGCGGCGGCTGGGGCGGTGGCCGGCTCGGCTCGGCTCGGCTCACGGCCAAGGAAAGAGGACCGAAAGGGAGATGGGAGAGAAAGGGGGCGGCGGATCAGCGTGAGGCTTGGTGGGAACGGCGGTGGCGCGACAATCCGGATGGCGGCGCGACGAGGTGGCGACCAAGGGGCCGATCAGCGGTGAGGGAGGGCTCACGGTGGAGGGGGGGCCGAGAGAGAGAGAGAGAGAGAGAGAGAGAGAGAGAGAGAGAGAGAGAGAGAGAGAGAGAGTGGTCTAGACTTATTGGCCAAGTTTTGACCAAAATGGCAAATGACCAAAATGCCCTTCTCTCTACTTTTCATCCAACGGTCGAGATTCGATCTTATCTTGAAATCGATGGCCCAGATCGAATCTTTTCAAAAATATCTAAGGGCAATTTGGGAATTTCTCAAAAAGTCTAAGGGCAAAATTATTTTTTCCAAAATTTGAGGCAAAATGAACAAAATGCCCTTGCCCATTAGAACTAGTCATTTGTAAATTCCCAAGGGTAAAATGGTCACTTTCCCATTTTCTTACCAAAATTGAATTTTTTTAAGGGATTTGGGAACATCCAAAGCTGTACATTCCAACCACAACGTCGTCCTAATGTTCTATTGTGATTTCCTAATTTTCCGATATCCAATTCGGTCTCTAATTAATAATTGAATTTTACGTACCGCAACTTGAGCAATTTTTAAACTAACGGGTGGCTTTTTGGGAAAATTTGCGTATTCGACTCGTGACTGATACTAAATTGAGTCACGTGCAAGTTTGTTCAGATCGTGATTACCTCGGTTGTCAATAAAATTGCGATGATCGATCGCTAGTTCCGATGGGCACGATTGTTCGGTATAGGTTTTGGATCGTTCGTCAATTTATTTCGTGGTCAAACGGAATCACCCGTGATTCACTAATATGACAGTGACGAATCGGCCCTTCACTATCCTAAGATCTACCTATATTGGCTCAAAATGTCACATCGACGATTTTATGGTCGAAAGTCAGTTCACGGTTGAATCTCTTTAGTCGTACAAATTTAAATCCCTAATTAGCCTTTCCCTAATGGTTAGTATCCCAAGAATGATCAGTTCCGGACGAGAATCAACTACAAGTACATTAATAAAATCAATCATTTCATAAATCCCAAATGGACGAAATTTCGAAATGTCACAGATGTTGAAGAAGGCATAGCTCAAAATTCTTGGCAAACAGGTGTATACCAAAGGCCAAGCGAAGAAGATGAGCCAAGTGGAGCAAGTACACCAACTGCACTTAGAAGGTCAACAAGAGCCCGAAAGCCAAATTCTAAATATGCTAATGCTGCCATAGTAGAAGAGGCAAATGGAAAAGAGCCTGAGACATTTGAGGAAGCGTCTCAAAGTTCGAAATGGATTAAGGCTATGGAAGGGGAAATTGCTGCATTAGAGTGAAATGAGACTTGGGAGCTCATACAAAAGCCAAGAGATGTGAAGCCTATTTCTTGCAAATGGGTGTATAAGATAAAGCGCCGCACATATAGATCAATAGAGAGGCACAAAGCTCGTCTGGTAGCTCAAGGGTTCTCTCAACAATATGGACTAGACTATGATGAAACGTTTAGTCCAGTTGCGAAGTTTACAACTGTACAAGTCCTACTGGCACTTGCAGCAAGCAAAAGTTGGAACCTGTGGCAAATGGATGTGAAAAATGCATTTTTGCATGGGGAGCTAGATCGGGAGATCTACATGAGCCAACCAATGGGCTTTCATAATCAAGATCATCCTGAGTATGTGTGTAAGCTCCGGAAGGCTCTCTATGGGTTAAAATAAGCACCGAGGGCTTGGTATAGTAAGATTGTTGAATTTCTTACTCATAGTGGTTATTTGGTGACATCTGCGGATTCTAGCTTGTTTGTCAAAGCTAAAGGAGGGAAGCTAGCTATTTTGCTGGTGTATGTGGATGATTTAATCATCACAGGAGATTGGAAAGAAGAAATTCTCCAAACCAAAGAGAATTTATCAGTTCGTTTTCAGATGAAAGAACTTGGACAGCTTAAACATTTTCCTGGTTTAGAGGTCGACTATACTCAAGAAGGAATATTTCTCCATCAGCAAAAGTATTCCAAAGATTTGTTGAAGAAATTTACAATGCTTAAATGCAAGCCAATATCGACACCGATGGAGCCAAACGCCAAAATGTGTGCTCATGAAGGGAAAGATTTAGAAGATGCTACCATGTATCAGCAGTTGGTGGGTAGTCTTATCTACTTAACTTTAACAAGACCGAATGTTTCTTTTGCAGTTGGTGTGATGAGTCGCTACATGCAAAATCCAAAGAAGACTCATTTGCAATCAGTTCGTTGAATCTTGAGATATGTGAAGAGCACGCTTGGCTATGGTATTATGTACAAGAAAGGTGGAGATTGCAGACTAGTTGGCTACTGTGATGCCGACTATGCAGGTGATCATGATTCCTGGCGTTCAACTACCGAGTATGTCTTCATGCTTGGGTCTGGAGCAATTTCTTGGTGTAGTAAAAGACAACCAATGGTGTCTTTGTCAACCACGGAAGCAGAATACCGAGCAGCAGCGATGGTAGCTCAAGAAAGCACTTGGCTTATGCAATTATTAAAAGATTTGCATCAACCAACAGAGTATGGTGTCTCTTTGTACTGCGACAACTTGTCGGCAATACGTTTGGCGGAGAATCCAGTTTTTCACGCAAGAACTAAGCATGTAGAGGTGCATCATCATTTTATTAGAGAGAAAGTCTTGCAAGAAGAAATTGAGTTTGATCATGTCAAAACAGAAAACCAAGTTGCAGATTTGTTTACAAAAAGCTTGAGTAGCAACAAGTTCAAAAGTTTATGTCATTAGCTCGGTATGGTGAAAAGAGTAGAAGCTGGTGTTGAGAGGGAGTGTTGAATAAACACAACACCAACACGTGAAGTAGTGTTGAAGTGATCAAATTTCAGTTTTACATGTCTTCAATAATGTAATAGTGGAGTTCTAGTTTGTAGGGGTTTGTTTCTACATGTTTTAGTTGACGGGATATGTTAGTGGGTCTTTGTTATTGTTATCCTGTTGTTGAGTAGTTTTTGATGTTATGCATATTTAATAGGCTTATGATCTGTTGAGTAAAATGTACACGAGTTTTTCAGCAGCAATTTGTCATGTGTGTCCTCTTCTACTCTTTGCTCTCTTTAGAGGTTATTGAACCATACTTGCCGCTTGTTCTTTTTCAACAATCATCAAGGACACAGGTTACGCTCCAAATGTCGAATCCCCTGGAGCTGTGAACAATTCTATAAGAGCCTTTTTCCTCTGTAAATGAACGCGATAAAAGATGTTAGCATTTTGATTGCAACTTTCGGTATTTAAGTTAGGAAATGTTGTGCATTGCAACAACTAAAGAAGTAGAATTTGCTTCTCTAAAAGATCTGAACTTTAGCTGATGCTCTCTGATTGAAGCAATCCTTCAAGTATCTATATAGGTAAACCATTCCTATTGATGCATCTAAGTTTACTTTAGGAAAGTCGATTAGAAACAACATCACAGAAAGAGGTTAAATGCTATGAAAATTTAAGATTACTTCATTGTCCAACTATGGGTTTTGAAGTTGGGTAATTCTTATAAGACGAAATATAATACAAACCTCGCTAGTATATCTTTTAACTTAGTTTTTCATCTACTACCTTCCTAAGTACTTGTGGTGCTCACCCTACGCATTACTTTTATGATGACTGGCCGAAATTATTACACATCCATATATTTTAGATTGTTTCTCTGAGTGATTGCAATTTCACGTCGACCTCCTTCATGTCGAGTCATTCTCTGGGCTGTTCAGCGGAGCATAAGATGCCGATTTTCAGAATAGAGGTCAAGCTCTCTCGAGCTTTGCTTTGCTTTCTCGAAGTGGTTTCCCTGTCAATGTCTTGATGGTGGAAGACTTCTTCTAGTAGTTTCGAGTCGACTATTTCGGCCACTCCATCCGGAATAGCCCTGTTCACATAGCTATGGAGGCTGAGATCTTCCATGACCATCTCATCAGTTGGCGTCTTCCCAGTGAACATTTCCATCACTAGAATCCCAAAGCTGTACACATCCCCCCAATTTGAAATCTCACCAGCCATTCCATATTCTTCACCAAAACACATTACCAGTCTGCCATAAGTTCAACAAATAAAATCCCAAAACATTTGTATATATGCATTCTCGAAAATAAAAGAGGTTAACTTCTGCAGTCCAATTTTGAAATGTCTTTTGTTCAATTTTTGCAAAAAGGGTCCCGAAAAATGAAGAATCCATGAGATATCTCTATCCAAGATTATAGGGCAAAAAAGAAGTTACCTGGAGCTACCTATCCAATAGTACCCTTAAAGGCACTGCTACTCTGTAATATCGGCCATTTGAATTGAGCCGCTTATGAAATGAGCAATCTGATTGTCTCCATTCTTGCAACGGGAGCAAACACCTCGTCATAGTCGATTCCCGCCTTTTGCTTGTATCCCTTTGCTACAAATCTCGCCTTATACCGTTCTATCTCCCCTTGAGCATTCATCTTTCTCTTAAACACCCACTTGACACCAATGGGCTGAGTTCCTTTCGGCAATTCTGCTAACTCCCCATCGGCTCTGATACTAATTTGTGAAAAAAAAAATTTTGGCTGCAAACATTTTTCTCGTACACTTCTCAAATTCAGTTTGTACATCCGATTTCTCCCCATTTCAACTTGAGCGACTGAACGCCCTTGCTTGTCTTTCAATAGTAATATCCGGTCTTTCATAAAAACCGAATAACCTTTTTCCATGAGTTGCCCCATACTTAAAATGTTGCTCTTGAGGTCTGGTACGTAATACACATCTTGGATTGACCCAACTAAACCATCCTTTTGTAAATAATAAATCGTACCTTGGCCTTTGACCTCAACCTTCGAGCCATCTCCAAACGATACAGATACAGCTTCAACCTTTCGCATCCCTTTGAAACAACGCTCATGCCTGCACATATGGTTGCTTGCAACCGTGTCGAGGTACCACACCGTGTCGTTGTCGGTGTTGACTTTGTTATATGCCATTAAGAGAAAACCTTCTTTCACCTCATCTTCCGTGGCTAGGTTGGTTGTCTCTTCCACCTTTTTCTCGACTCGACAATCTTTTGCAAAATGCCCCACCTTTCCACAATTGTAACACTTATCGGAATTGCAATCCTTCGCATAGTGACCATATTTGCCACACTTGTAGCACTCGATGTTGGAATAATTTGACCGACCGCCTCTTCCACGACCACGTCCTCTTCCACGCCAATTCTGTTGGTTTGATTGCCCCTTCTCCTCATGATACCCTTCTTGACCGTGGCTTTTCCCACCGCGACTATTTCCTCGACCACCACGGCCACGCCATTTACCTCGAAAGTTTTGAGAATAGAATATCTTTTCGTCATTGATTGATGCTTTGGTTTGAAGTGCCTGCTCAAGTGTCTCCTCCTTCTTCTTCTTCTTACGATATTCATGTGCCATAAGGGAACCGGCAAGCTCATCGACCGTGAACGTTGCTAGATCCTTTGACTCTTCTATGGCACATACCACATTCTCGAAACTGTCGGTTAACGACCTCAGAATCTTCTCCACGATGCCACAGTGACGCCTTGTCTTCTACGTTGACTTGCAAACAATACAATGATTTATTTATAGGTTGTAGTCTGCCCTTCTAAAACTGAAATAAACTTAATTATAGGCAATTCTATTAATAGCCATAAACCAAAATTAAAACCCATTATCACTCGTAAGAGTAAGAGTAACTGCTGACTCTTGACATTTCATTTTCCTATAAAACTGCTGAAATAACGCACTAATAAAAAACGGACATTTAATGTTTATTCAACATACTCAAGCTCGAGTGAATATGAGGGTTCTTTTCATAGAGGAGCCTTGCTAATCCGAAATTGCCGACATGAGTGGTCATGTCTTTGTCTGGGAGGACATTGCTTGGCTTAATATCACAGTGAACATGGTGATGGAGATAGTCCAGAGCCTGAGCTATGTCAATGGCTATGCTAACTCTCTGCACAAAACTGAGTTGCCTCCGGACAGAATTCTGGTCATCTGTACTATCTACATGCGACCACTTCTCCAAACTCCAATTCAGCATGTAGTCGTAGACCAACGCCTTGAACTCGTTCCCAGCGAAATCAATGCTCGAGCAGGAAGTGACTATCTTCAAGAGATTCCAATGCCGGATGGATCTTAACGCTTCGCATTCGGCTATAAAGCTCTTCGAAGCTCTGCGTTGCTGGAGGTCGAGCACTTTCACTGCAACCACCGATTCCCCGCTGCATCCTTTGTACACTGAACCGTAACTGCCGGTCCCTATCTTTTTAGCTGAAGAGAAGCCATCTGTTGCTCTGGAAAGCTCAGCATATGTATATGTAATCTTCTGAAATTTCTTTTCATCCTCTGCAGGAGTCGTCTCGAACGATTTCTTCCCCCTAACGCTTTTCATCCTATAAAGTACGAGAATGGAACATATCAAGATTGCGCATGTTCCAACAGAAACTACGAGGATTATCAATATCCTGAGATACAAACGTCGCCACAACTTCCTGGAATGAACTATGGGGGTTGTGCATTTCTGTAGATGCAATGCCGCCAGGCCCCCACAAAGATTACTGTTTCCTCTAATTGAGATTTCACTCACGTTCTTGAAGATTCCACTTTCTGGGACCTCACCTTCCAGATGATTGAACGACAGGTTCAGATTTTTCAGGAAGGTAAGAGAGCCGTAGAAATTGGGGTTCTGCCTGTGAAGTTGTTGCACGAGGGATCAAGTTATTGAATCCATTTCGGACTTTTTAAGGAGGAAGGAATCGATCCTTCAAAAAGATTTCCCCTTAGATACAAGAATTCCAAGCTATCACAGCTTCAAAGGGAACTAGGCAGCTCTCCTGATAGTCTGTTCTCTGATAAGTCTAGAAGTGTGACCTGTCTCATTTTTCCTAATTATATCAGTATCAGACCGGTTAGCTTATTTGCAGACAAATCTAACCAATCTGTTATGGAAGTAATACCAATGACCTCTTTAGGTATAGTACCTGAAAGGTTATTATTTGCCACAGAGAACCTCTGAAGACTTTGACAGTTTCCTAGGGTTGAAGGTATGTTACCCTGGAGAGAATTATCATCCAAGCGGAGTTCTACCAAGGAAGTAAGATTACCAATGGATTGAGGAATTTCCCCCGAAAATTTGTTGCTGACAATTGACAAAACCTGTAGGTTCTTCATAAGCCCAATGGAGGCGGGGATTTGTCCGGTGAAGAGATTCTCCTCCATTCCTATCAAGATCAGGTTTTCGAGCTTTTGAATGTCATTCGGGATGCTACCGGAAATTCTATTCGCTCCCATCAGAAGGTAATTGAGGTTGAAAGAGAGATTGGTTATGTGATTTGGCAAAACCACACTGAGACTGTTGCTGTTGAAGGCAAGGACCTCAAGTTTCGTGCAGTTCACTAATGAGGAAAGAAATCGAAGGTCATTCCCTTTCCCAAATCCAAGCTCGTTCATCCCGAGATTCAACTCCACGAGGTTTTTCAACTTACCCAAATCTTGAGGTATGAAACTGGTCAACCGGCCAAATGCAATATGAAGCCACTCGAGCTTAGTTGCATTAGATATGGAGCTTGGAATTGACCGGTAAAACTGGTTTTTCCCAAGAGAAGAATCCGAACGTTCGGAAGAGTAAATCCTATATCGAGTGGAATTTCTCCGACAAGTTGGTTCTTAGTAACAGCAAAGTACTCCATAAAAGAGAGATTGAAAAGCTGAGCAGGAATCGAACCTGTCAAGAGTCCGTTTGATGAGATTTGGAACATGCAGAGCTGCCTCGGCTGGCCAAGCTCTCTAGGAATGTTGCCGCTGAGTCTGTTTTCAGATAGAGAAAAGTCCCCAAGAAACGTGAGATTCGCTAGTGATTTCGGGATTGGACCTGTCAAGTTGTTGACAGCAAGTCCTAATCCCGTAAGCTTTTTGAGCTTTCCCACCTCCGGTGGAATTCTTCCTTCGAGGCTGTTTGCGACTAAATCGAGAATCCTCAGGTCCGAGTACTGAGTGAGATTTATAGGAATCTCACCTTGCAAAAGATTCTGGGTGAGTCCGATCACTTGAAGCTGATACAGATGTCCCATTTCTTTCGGAATCTTGCTGTGGAAATAATTGTTCCGCAGATTGACATTCCTCACGAATGTCAAGTTTCCTATATGCGATGAGATAGTACCTGTCAAGTTCCTGGACTTGAGGTCTAGCACCACGACTCTCTCGTGTTGACCACCGCAAATAACCCATTCCATCGGCAAAAATGGGCCGAATCGTTCCAATTGCTCAGCGTGGCAAAAGGGTCATGGGTTATCTGGTTCTTGAAGGCCAATAAGGCCAGTTTATCTGTGTCATTCCCAAGTTTAGCAGAGTGAGAGAGAGTGAAGTAAGTGCACGGAAGCAGGAGGCATAGATTAAAGATGACAGGGTCTAAAGCGAAAGCCAGAAGCTTTCTCGATTCTATTTTGACACAATTCATGTTGAGATTTTTTAGCATTTTATATAATGATTTTGTAGAGTCCTTGTTACCTTGAAATGAGACCTGTCCTGGAGAGAAACTAGGGTGGTGGAAATTCCTGCAGAAAAGGCCAAAAAGTGTTCATGGGAGAGCGAGATCCTGGCAGAAAATGAAGTGGACATTGACGTGGAAAATAGAGAGAATCTTGGTTAATATCAGGGTGATTTTTTGTCTGTTTTTCACCAGTGAAAGAACAATGCAGAGCAAAGCGCTCGAGCATGTGCTCTTTTTTTCAGCGGCCGCCGTCAATTTTTCTGTTTACTTTGGAGCTGCTTTAATTGGCTGATGTGGTCTGGGCAAGGGGTGTGCAAAACGGACCGTTCAGACTGAATCAGATTGGCCGATTTATTTCGGTTCTTGAGAGTGTTGATCCGCTTACCGGTTCCTAAAAGTAGAACCAGTGTCCGGGTGGTCCAGTTCCCGATTCCAAAAGGGAATCAGATCAGATTGGACCGACTATATATATTTTTTAATTTTTTTTCAAAAAATTAGTAAAATGTGAACTAAACCCTGATTGAACTTCATCGATATAAATTCATTAACAAAAATTAGTAAAATGTGAAGTTAGCCTAAGAGAACTTCATCGACATAAATTCATTGACAAAATTTACTAAAATGTGAATTAAACCCTACGTGTTTGACAAAAAAAAAACTAAGCCTTAAGCGACCGGTTCCATTCGATTGGACTGGATTTGTCGGGTCCGATCTCCAGTTTCCAATTTTGGGAATCAATTCTCCCTGTCTAATTCCCGTTTCCACCTTGGAATCGGACCGGACCGGTGGAACCGGAAACCGGAGCAGGAACCAATCACCTCTAGTTTGAACAGAAAATGTTGAGTGGGAACATGATCAATTGGGAGGTTTCCTGGAAAGAGAAGAGTCATTTGTGATGGAAGCAATTGGTGGGCGAGGTACATAGGGCTATGCCCATTGTATTATATGTACGGGATGGATCTTTTTTTGTCGGAAATACACAATGGATTTGAGTTGACTAAGAAATTAGGGAATAAGACAAGGGCTGTTCGTTTCCCTGCATGGATATAATTTCCAATCATGTGTAACATCGCAAGGAATCCATTCGCGCTTTGTCGGGTTGACAATGAGTGAATAGCTAGTTGTTTAAAGTCGTTCAATCACATCCTAGGGATATGTATTAGATGCAAAAGATGCTGATGAACAGAAAATGTCGAGTGGGAACATGATCAATTGGGAGGTTTCCTGGAAAGAGAAGAGTCATTTGTGATGGAAGCAATTGGTGGGTTAGGTACATAGGGTTATGCCCATTGTGTTATATGTACGGGATGGATCTTTTTTGTCGGAAATACACAATGGATTTGAGTTGACTAAGAAATTAGGGCATAAGACAAGGGCTGTTCGTTTCCCTGCATGGATATAATTTCCAATCATGTGTAACATCGCAAGGAATCCGTTCGCGCTTTGTTGGGTTGGCGATGAGTGAATAGCTAATTGTTCAAAGTCGTTCAATCACATCCTAGGGATATGTATTAGATGCTGATGAACAGAAAATGTTGAGTGGGAACATGATCAATTGGGAGGTTTCCTGGAAAGAGAAGAGTCATTTGTGATGGAAGCAATTGGTGGGTTAGGTACATAGGGTTATGCCCATTGTGTTATATGTACGGGATGGATCTTTTTTGTCGGAAATACACAATGGATTTGAGTTGACTAAGAAATTAGGGCATAAGACAAGGGCTGTTCGTTTCCCTGCATGGATATAATTTCCAATCATGTGTAACATCGCAAGGAATCCGTTCGCGCTTTGTTGGGTTGGCAATGAGTGAATAGCTAATTGTTCAAAGTCGTTCAATCACATCCTTGGGATATGTATTAAATGCAAAAGATGCTGATATTCGCACGTCGTTTATGATATATAGGAACCAATAGACGAGCAAGCCATTCATCCAGCGGGGTAATGTTGTAATCAAGCGCATCACGCGCCTTGGCGGCGCAACCACTTTAGTGATGCTCTATGAACTTAGCATGGCATAGAATGGAGATGAGGGGCCACGGGACCTAGCTACGTAGTGCCTGGGGATGATATGTTATGTTCTCTAGATGTCGGTATGGTGGTCAGGAATCTTCTGGCTTGCTGCTTCTCATAAAACTCCTCCATTGGCAATCAAATGAAGATGAACTTTCACTTTTTGGAGAATATATCAAGGAGAAAATTTAACTAATCAAATGATATCTTGATAGTAATTTTGAATTAAGAAAACTTCTTTGTCCACATTGAAATGTGGAAATATCAAAGTTGGAAAGTTATCAATCAACCAATCATGTTGTTAGTTTTAGCGCTAATTAATTACCCTCGACTTAAATACTCACCATCTTGGAGAGGACAAACAACTCAACATCGGAGAGTATGATTATCATCGATCTCTAATTAAGTTGTATGTTCGAAACCATGTTGAGGTGTCGAATCAAGTTTCAGTCAAGCCAATATAGTGCAAGCTCGAGCTCGATCAATGAGTAAAATTCGCTCTCGAGCTTTAGTTCAATTCGATTGTAGTCAATTCCTGAAGAAACTTGAACTTGAGCTTAATGATATCTAATATTTTTCCCTCTATATATATTATGTATATATATATTCTTAGGTATAATACATTTAAAGATTTCTGTGAATAACTTTTATGATTGTTAACTATTTAAGGAATCTTGACCCAAAAAAGCTATTTAAGGAATAACAATGCAAGCTTGATTACGAGATCAGGCTTTTCAGCCTATCGAACTAATTATAGATGAGTTCGAGCTCAATTTGAGGAGGTATTAGATCGAGTTTGATAGCAACTTAAGACCAAGTCGCATCAGACGAGTTGATTTCCGATGATCATCTAAACAAGCTGGAGCGACACACGAATAACTCACTATTAGTTCGATCTGTTATTTGCATTTCACCAGTGAAACAACAATGCAGAGAGAGTAAAGCGCTTGAGAGTGTGCTCTATCCTGGAAAGATAGAAGTTGTTTGTGATTGAAGCAATTGGTGGGTTAGGTACAGAGGGTCCATGCCCATTGTATTATATCTACGGAACAGATTTGAGTTGACTGAGAAATTAGGGCATAAGACAAGGGCTGTTCTTGTCCATGCATGGATATATTTTCCAAGCATGTGCACTTTCACGATGAATCCATTTACACTTTGTCGGGGTTGACAACGAGTGAATACCTAGTCGTTCAAAGTCATTTGATCACATCTTAAGGGTATCTATCAGATCAATAAGATAGTAATATAACATTCTTGTGCCATTTAGGACATATAGGAAACCCGTAGATAAGCAAGCCGTTCATTCAAACGTGAAATCCCTTGGAGTTGTGAACAATTTTATAACAGCCTTTATCCTCAGTAAATGGACGCAATAGAAGAAATTAGCATTTTGATAGCAACTTTTGGTATTAAGTAAGGAATATGTTGTGCATTGCAACAACTAAAGAAGTAGAATTTGCTTCTCTAATAGATCTGAACTTTTGCCGATGCTCTCAGATTCAAGTAATCGTTATAGTATCCATATAGATAAACGATTCCTCTTGATGCATCTAAGTTTACTTCAGAAAAGTCGATTAGAAACAGCATCATGGAGAAAGGTGAAATGCTATGCAAATTTAAGATTACTTCATTGTCCAACCATGCGTTTTGGAGTTGGGTAATTCTTATAAGACGAAATATAAAACAAAACTAGCTAGTGCATCTTTTAACTTAGTTTTTCATCTACTACCTTCCTAAGTATTTCTGGTGCTCACCCCAGCATTACTTTTATCATGACCGGCCAAAATTATTACACATCCAAATATTTTAGATCATTTCTCTGAGTGATTGCAACTTCATGACGACCTCCTTCATGTTGAGTCGTTCTCCGGGCAGTTCGGCGGAGCATAAGATGCCGATTTTCAGTATTGAGGTCAAGCTCTCTTGAGCTTTGCTTTGCTTTCTCGAAGTGGTTGTCCTGTCGATGTCTTGATGGTGGAAGACTTCTTCGAGTAGTTTCGCGTCGACTATTTCGGTCACTCCATCTGGAATAGCCCTGTTCACATAGCTATGGAGGCTGAGATCTTCCGTGAACATCTCATCAGTGGGCTTCTTCCCGGTGAACATCTCCATCACTAGAATCCCAAAGCTGTACACATCCCCCCAAGTTGAAATCTCACCAGCCATTCCATATTCTTCACCAAAACACATCACAAGTTTGCCATAAGTTCAACATATATAATCCTAAAACATCTGTATATGAGCATTCTCGAAAAGAAAAGAGGCTTGACTTCTGCAGTCCAATTTTGAAATGTCTTTTGTTCAATTTTAAAGGGTCCTGAAAAATGAAGGATCTAGGGGATATCTCTTTCCAAGATTATAGGGCAAAAAAAAAGTTACCTGGAGCTACATATCCAATAGTACCCTTAAAGGCAACAGTACTAGTACTCATGCTCGTGTGAATCTGAGTGTTCTTATCATAGAGCAGCCTCGCTAACCCGAAATCGCCGACATGAGCGGTCATATCTCTGTCGAGGAGGACGTTGCTTGGCTTAAGATCACAGTGAACAACTGTAGGGTCCGCACGGTGATGGAGATAGTCCAGAGCCTGAGCTATGTCAATGGCTATGCTAACCCTCTGCACGAAACTGAGTTGCCTCCGGCCAGAATTCTGGTCATCTGCATTATCTACATGCAACCACTTCTCCAGACTCCCATTCGGCATGTAGTCGTAGACCAACGCCTTGAACTCGTTCCCAGCGAAATCAATGCTCGAGCAAGAAGTGACTATCTTCAAGAGATTCCGATGGCGGATCAATCTTAACGCTTCGCATTCTGCTATAAAGCTCTTCGAAGCTCCGCGTTGCTGGAGGTCGAGCACTTTCACCGCAACCACCGATTCTCCACTGCACCCCTTGTACACTGAACCGTAACTGCCGGTCCCTATCTTTTTAGCTGAAGAGAAGCCATCTGTTGCTCTGGAAAGCTCAGCATATGTAATCTTCTGAAATTTCTTTTCGTCCTCCGCAGGAGTCGTCTCGAACGATTTCTTCCTCCTAACACTTTTCCTCCTATAAAGTATGAGAATGGAACATATCAAGATCGCGCATGTTCCAACAGAAAGTACGAGGATTATCAATATCCTGATATACAAACGTCGCCACAACTTCCTGGAATGAACTCTAGGGGGTGTGCATTTCCGCAGATGCAATCCCGCGGGTCCCCCACAAAGATTACTGTTTCCTACAATTGAGATTTCACTCAAGTTCTTGAAGATTCCACTTTCTGGGACCTCACCTTCCAGATGATTGAACGACAGGTTCAGATTTTTCAGGAAGGTAAGAGAGCCAAAGAAATTGGGGATTTTGCCTGTGAAGTTGTTGCGCGAGAGATCGATTTCTTGAATCCCTTTCAGACTGTTTAAGGAGGAAGGAATCGATCCTTCGAAAAGATTTCCCCTTAGATACAAGAATTCCAAGCTATCACAGCTTCCAAGGGAACTAGGCAGCTCTCCTGATAGTATGTTGTCGGATAAGTCTAGAAGTGTGATCTGTCTCATTTTTCCTAATTCTATCGGTATCGGACCAGTTAGCTTATTTGCAGACAAATCTAACCAATCTGTTATGGAAGGAATACCAGTGACCTCTTTAGGTATAGTACCTGAAAGGTTATTATTTGCTAGAGAGCCTCTGAAGACTCTGACAGTTTCCTAGGGTTGAAGGTATGTTTCCCTGGAGAGAATTATCATTCAAGCCGAGTTCTACCAAGGAAGTTAGATTACCAATGGATTGAGGAATTTCCCCCGAAAATTTGTTGCCGAAAATTGACAAAACCTGCAGGTTCTTCATGAGCCCAATGGAGGCGGGGATTTGTCCGGTGAAGAGATTCTCCTCCATACCTATCAAGATCAGGTTTTCAAGCTTTTGAATGTCATTCGGGATGCTACCGGAAATTCTATTCGCTCCCATCAGAAGGTAATTGAGGTTTGAAGAGAGATTGGTTATGTGATTTGGCAAAACCCCACTAAGACTATTGTTGTTGAAGGCAAGGACCTCAAGTTTCGTGCAGTTCACTAATGAGGAAAGAAATCCAAGGTCATTCCCTTCCCCATTTCCAAGCTTGTTCATCCCGAGATTCAACTTCACGAGGTTTTTCAACTTCCCCAAATCATGAGGTATCGAACCAGTCAACTGGCCAAATGAGATAAAAAGCCACTCGAGCTTAGTTGCATTAGATATGGAGCTTGGAATTGAACCGTACAACTGGTTTTTTCCCAAGAGAAGAATCTGAACGTTCGGAAGAGTAAATCCTATACCGGGTGGAATTTCTATGACAAGTTGGTTCTCCGCAACAGCAAAGTACTCCATAAGAGAGAGATTGAAAAGCTGAGCGGGAATCGAACCTGTAACAGTCCGTTTGATGAGATTTGGAACATGCGGAGCTGCCTCAACTGGCCGAGCTCTCTAGGAATGTCGCCGCTGAGTCTGTTTTCAGATAGAGAAAAGTCCCTGAGAAACGTGAGGTTCGCTAGTGATTTCGGGATTGGACCTGTCAAGTTGTTGACAGCAAGTCCTAATCCCATAAGCTTTTCGAGCTTGCCCAGCTCCGGTGGAATTCTTCCTTCGAGGCTGTTTGCAACTAAATCGAGGATCCTCAGGTCCGAGCACTGAGTGAGATTTATAGGAATCTCACCTTGCAAAAGATTCTGGGTGAGTCCGATCACTTGAAGCCGATACAGACGTCCCGCTTCTTTCGGGATCTTGCCGTGGAAGTAATTGTACCGCAGATTGACACTCCTCACGAATGTCAAGTTTCCTATATGAGGTGAGATAGTACCTGTCAAGTTCCTGGACTGGAGGTCAAGCACCACGACTCTCTCGTGTCGAGCACTGCAAAAAACCCCGTTCCATTGGCAAAAATGGACCGAATCATTCCAATTGCTCAGCGTGGCAAAAGGGTCATGGGTTATCTGATTCTTGAAGGCCAATAAGGCCAGTTTATCTGTGTCATTCCCAAGTTTAGCAGAGTGAGAGAGAGTGAAGTAAGTGCATGGAAGCAGGAGGCAGAGATTGAAGATGACAGGGTGTGGAGTGAAAGGAAGAAGCTTTCTCGATTCCATCTTGATACAATTCATGTTGAGATTTTTCAGTACATCGTATTCTGATTTTATAGAGTCCATGCTACCTAGAAACGAGACCTAGGGTGGTGGAAATTCCTGCAGAAAAGGCCAAAAAGTGTTCGTGGGAGAGAGAGATCCTGGCAGTAAATGAAGTGGACATCAACGTGGAAAAAAGAGAGAATCTCGGTCAATATCAGGATGATTTGTCGTCTGCATTTCACCAGTGAAAAGAACTATGCACAGCAAAGCGCGTGACCACGTGCTCTTTTTTCCAGCTGTCGCCTTCAATTTTTCTGTCGACTTTGGAGCTGCATTAATTGACTGATGTGGTCTGAACACAGAATGTCGAATGTGAACATGATCAATTGGGAGATTCCATGGAAAGAGAAGAGTTACGTGTGATGGAAGCAATTGGTGGGTTGGGTACAGAGGGTCCTTGCCCATGGTATCATATATTTGCGGAATGGATTTGAGTTGACTAGGAAATTAGGGCGTAAGGCAAAAGCTGTTCATGTCTCTGCATGGATGTAATTTCCAAGCATGTGTAGCATCAGAATGAATACGTTCATGCTTTGTTGGGTCTGGCAACGAGTAAATACCTAGTTGACGTAGCCGTTTAAAGTCGTTCGATTGTTTACCCAAAAAAATATATTTTTCGATCACATTTTAAGGACATATATTAGATCCTTCAAATATTTATATAACATTCTCGTACCATTTATGACATATAAAAATCAGTAGACGATCAAGTTGTTCATTTGACGGGATAATGTCATAATCAAACACATCATGTGCCATGGTGGACGAACACTTTAGTGGTGCTCTATGACTTAGCGTGGTACAAAACTGAGATGAGGGGCCGTGGGACCGAGCTACGTAGTGCCTGTGGATAAACATAGATGTTGGTATGGTGGTCAGGAATCTTTTTCCTTGTTGCTTCTCATAACACTCCTCCATTGGCAATCAAATCAGGATGAAACTTTTCCCTTTAAGAAAATATCAAGGAACTTAACAAAAAATTCATCAAAAATTTCAAATTATGTTCACTTTAATACATTTATCCCTAGCCTTTTTTTTGACATAAAAACACTAAACTAACGTTCGAGTAACTCATTTACCATTCGTTATGATTCTGCTAAAAATCACTTTTAAATTTTGATGTGACTTTGATGTGGTGCCACACGAGCGCTCCGTCAGAAAATTAAAACTAAAAAGGAAAAAAAATCAAAGCACTGTTATCGCGGTTACTGTTCATTGTCGGACGACGATCCTCAATCAAAGGTTGTCCATGCATCTCCGACCTGGGGTCGAGGACATGGAGCTCTGCCCACCTCGAATCTAAGGTCACCGCAGCAGTCCGGTGACTAAAGAGCCGTGCTCGTCGTTCGAGAGCAAGATCTAGCTCTGGTCGATCCCATACGAAGGTTCCTTGTTTCTTTCATTTTTTCCCTCGCTCGTCCTCCTCTTTCTCACGAGGTCCTGCACTACTGGGGGCTACCCTCCATGTCCTTAATCCATTTCGGTAACCATCAGTAGCTGTTGAACCTTTTCCCTCTTCTTTCTCGAAGCCGCGGAATTTCGCCGTATTGCAGAAGAAGCGGCGATCAAAGTGGCGAAGTTTATGGATTGACTTTGCCGGTATTTGACTGACGAAAAGCAGAGGAAGAATATTTGACCAAGAAAAAGTAAAAGGAACAATGGAGGAGTTTACCCAGCAAGATGAACACTAGAGAAACAAGCGAGGATATTAAAACACAAGAATAACAGAGATGAATTGTGCACAGCCGAATGTTTGGGCGGATCTGGGCAGCGATGAACGAGCGCTCGAAGATGATGAACAGTAACCACAACGAAGGGTGCTCGAGTTTTATTTAGTTTTTATTTTTATTTTGAATTTTTTCTGAGATGGCACCATGTCAGATTTTAACGCTGAATTTGGGTGTTAGTTTGGGATTTTTGGTGTTAAAAAAAAAGTTTAAAGTAAATGTGTCATAACGAGTATAATTTAAGATTTTTGGTGATTTTTTTTTCAATTAACTAATCAAATGATAGCTTCATAGTGATATGGTAGTAATTTTGAATTGAGAAACTTGTTTGTCCACTTTGAAATGTGGAAATATCAAAGTTGGAAAGTTATCAATCCACCAGCCAAATATGTTGTTAGTTTTAGCGCTAATTAATTACTCACCATCTTGGAGAGGACAAACGACTTGCCATTAGATCGTATGATTATCGTTGATTTCTAATTAAGTTCTAGATTTGAAACCATGCCGAGAGGTCGAATTGTGTTTCAATTGAGCCAACACAATGCAAGCTTGCGCCTCATCAATGATTAAAATTCTCACTTGTGCTTAGTTCGATTTGATTACAGTCAATTCCCGAAGGAACTTGAACTTGAACTTAATGAGCTTGAATATTTTTCCCTCTCTCTATATATATTATGTATATACATTTTTGGGTATAATATGCATTTAGAAAATTCTGTGAGTAAGTTATATGATTGTTAACTATTTAAGGAAAAACAATGCAAGCTTGAATAGGAGATCAGGCTCCTTAACCTCTCGAGCTGATTATGGATGAGTTTGAGCTCAATTCGTGGAGGCATTAGATCAAGTTCGATAGCAACTTGAGACCAAGTCGCACCAGACGAGTTGATCTCCGATGATTATCTAAACAAGCTGGAGCTACTCACGCTTCACTCACTATTAATTAGTTCGATTTGTTGTTTGCATTTCACCGGTGAATCAACAATGCAGAGAGTAGGGCACTTGAGCATGTGCTCTATCCTGGAAAGATAAAGAGTTGTTTGTGATTGAAGCAATTGGTGGGTTCGGTACAGAGAGTCCATGCACATCGTATTATATGTATGGAGTGGATTTGAGTTGACTAAGAAAGTAGGGCATAAGACAAGGGCTGTTCTTGTCCCCGCATGGATATAGTTTCCAAGCATGTGTACCATCACAATGAATCCGTTCGAGCTTTGTTGAGGTTGGCGACGAGTGAATACCTAGTCGTTCAAAGTCTTTCGATCACATCTTATGGGTATGCATAAGATTCGTAAGATATTGATATAACATTCTAGTATCATTTATGACAGACAAGAATCAGTAAACAAGCAAGCCATTCATTCAAAAGTAATATCTCCCGGAGCCGTTCAAAGTCTTTTGGGATCTTGCCATGGAAGTAATTGTACCGTAGATTGACACTCCTCACGAATGTCAAGTTTCCTATATGCGCTGAGAGCCGTTCATTCAAGTTCCTGGACTGGAGGTCTAGCACCACGACTCTCTCGTGTCGAGCACCGCAAATAGCCCCGTTCCATCGGCAAAAATGGACCGAATCGTTCCAATTGCTCAGCGTGGCAAAAGGGTCATGGGTTGTCTGGTTCATGAAGGCCAATGGGGCCAGTTTATCTGTGTCATTCCCAAGTTTAGCAGAGTGAGAGAAAGTGAAGTAAGTGCATGGAAGCAGGAGGCAGAGATTGAAGATGACAGGGTGTGGAGTGAATGAGAAAAGCTTTTTCGATTCCATTTTGACACAGTTCATGTTGAGATTTTTTAGTATATCGTATTCTGATTTTACAGAGTCCAGTTAACCGGCCTAATACCAAAAAAAACCTCAAACTTTCGCTTTTGTCTCATTTCTATCTTTTTTCTCATAAAAAACCTCCAACTTTAGATTACGTCCCAATTCTACTCTAAACTTTTTTTATCTCGTAAAAAATCCTCAACTTTAGGTCTTGTTCTAATTTTACCTTAAACTTTTTTTGTCACATGAAAAACCTCAAACTTTTGGACTTATCCCAATTTTACCATCCAGTCTCAATTTTACTATAAAACTTTTACAGTCTCATAAAAAATCACAAAATTTTACTTGAATCACAAATCTGACTCCATTAACTCTCCGTCCAAAATTTCTCGTTGACAACCAATAGATACAAATATTTCAAGCAATAGCTGTTTTAGTGTCCCAAGCACTCTCCGACTACGAGAGATAAAACATTCCTAAGCATGAGAGATCAATAAACGCAAAATCCTGAGGGCGATTTTGACGGATGGTTAATGGAGATATTTATGAAACAAAAAAAATTAGAGTGAAATTGAAATTTGATCTAAAGTTGAATTTTTTTTATGAGATAAAAAATGTTTATGGTAAAATTGGTACTGAACCTAAAGTTGAGGTTTTTTTATGAGACAAAAAGAAGTTTATGACAGAATTAGAATTGGATTTAAAGTTGAGGATTTTTTATGAGATAAAAAAAGTTTAGAATAAAATTGGAATATGATATAAAGTTGGAGGTTTTTTATGAGATAAAAGATAGAAATGAGATAAAAGTTAAAGTTTGAGATTTTTTTTTGAATACGAGGGTCCAGTTAACCTAGAAACGAGACCTGTCATGGAGAGAAACAGGGCTGGTGGAAATTCCTCCAGAAATGGCCAAGACTTGAACATGGGAGAGAGAGAGATCCTGGCAGAAAACGAAGTGGACATTGACGTGGAAAATAGGGAGAATCTTGGTCAATATAAGGGTGATTTTTTGTCAGTATTTCACCAGTGAAAAGAACAATGCAGAGCAAAGCGCTTGCGCATGTGCTCTTTTTTCCAGCTGTCGCCTTCAATTTTGCTGTTGACTTTCGAGATGCATTAATTGACCGATGTGCTCCGAACCCAGAATGTCGAATGTGAACATGATTAATTGGGAGGTTTCCTGGACAGAGGAGTTATTTGTGATGGAAGCAATTGGTGGGTTAGGTACAGAGGGTCCATGCCCATTGTATCATATGTACGGAATGGAATTGAGTTGACTAGGAAATTGGAGCGTAAGACAAGGGCTGTTCATGCGTGCATCGATGTAATTTCCAAGCATCAAGATGAATTCATTCACGCTTTGTTGGGTCTAGTAACGAGTAAATACCTAGTGACCCAAAGATATTCGATGCCAATAGACATGCGGCTTTATTAATAAAGGGATTGGGAGGCAAAAACATTAATATCACAGGTGCAGGGTTCGACTCTCGTATTCTGTAAAAAGCAGAGCAAAAGTTAGAGAATAAAGAGAGTTAGAGATAAGAAAAATAAAAAAAAAATTTACAGAGCAAAAGTTAGAGAGTAAGAAGAGTTAGAGATAAGAAAAATAAAAAAAAAGAAAGTTGTTCGATTGTTTACCATAAAAATAAAAGTTGCTCGATTACATTTTAAGGATATGCATAATATCCTTAAGATATTTATATAATATTCTCGTACCATTTATGACATATAAGAATCAGTAAACAAGCAATCCATTCGTTCAACGGAATAATGCCGTAATTGAGCACATCACGTGCCGTGATGCATGACCACTTTAGTAGTGCTCTATGAACTTAGTGCGGCACAGAAGAGAGATGAGGGACCTAGCTACGTAGTCCTTGTGGATTAAAATAGATGTTGGTATGGTGGTCAGGACTCTTTTTCCTTGTTGCTTCTCATAAGACTTTTCCATTGGCAATCAAATCAAGATGAAACATTTCCTTTTAAGAGAAAATGTCAAGGAAGAAAATTAACTTAAGAAAAAATTGCAAAAAATCTCAAATTATGCCAACTGCAATATACAGTTATTCCAAACTTATTTTGTGATACAAAAAATTCCAAACTAATATCCTTACGGTACATTTACTTTCCATTAGGATTCTCTTAAAAATCACCGTTAAAATCTGATGTGGCTTTGACGTGGTGTTGATGTGGCACCACGCGAGCGCTCCCGTCAGAAAATTAAACTAAAAAGAGAAAAAAAATCGAAGCACTGTTATCGCGGTTACTGTTCATCGTCGGACCACGATCCTCTGTCAAAGGTTGTCCATGCTTCCCCGACCTGGGATCGAGGACATGGGGCTCAGCCCACCTCGAATCTGAGGTCGCCGCAGCGGTCCGGTGACTAAAGAGCCTTACCCAGTTGTTCGTGAGCGAGATCTCGCTCTGGTCGCTCCCATCTGAAGGTTCCGTTTCTCTTTCATTTTTCCGTCGATCGTCCTCCTCTGTCTCGCGAGTTCCTGCACTCCTGGGGCTACTCTCCATGTCCTTAATCCATTCCGGTGACAATCAGTAGCTGCTGAACCTTTTCCGTCCTTTTTCTCGAAGCCGCGGAATTTCGCCCTATGGGAGAAGAAGCGGCGATCAAAGCGGCGAAGTCTATGGATTGACTTTGCCAGTATTTGACTGACGAAAAGTAGAGGAAGGATACTTGACAAAGAAAATTAAGGTAAGAGGAACAATGGAGGACGTTACCCAGAAAGATGAGCACTAGAGAAACAAGCAAGGATGTTACAACACAAGAATAACAGAGATGAATTGTGCACAGCCGAATGTCCAGGCGGACCTGGGCAGCGATGGACGAGCTCTCCAAGACGATGAACGGTAACCAAAATGAACGGTGCTCAAGTTTTATTTAGTTTTTACTTTTATTCTAAACTTTTCTAAAGTGGCGCCACCTCAGATTTTAACGTTGATTTTAACATAAACCTAACGGAGGGTAAATGTGTCATTTATGTGTTAGTTTGAGGTTTTTGGTGTAACAAAAAAGAGTTTATGGTAAATGTGTCACAATGAACATAGTTCAGTGTTTTTTTTTTCTAATTAAGTAATCAAATGATATCTTGATACAATGATAGTGGTAGTAATTTAGAATTGAGAAACTTGTTTGTCCACTTTGAAATGTGGAAATATCAAAGTTGGAAAGTTATCAATCCACCAACCAATCATGTTGTTAGTTTTATTACTTTACCAAAAAAAAAAACTATTCACCATCCTCGAGAGGACAAAAAACTTGCCATCAAATCCTTATAAAAAAAAAAAACAACTTGCCATCAAATCGTATGATTTTCATCGATCTCTAATTAAGTTCTAGGTTCGAAACCATGTTGAGGGGTTGAATCGAGTTTCAATTGAGCCAACACAATGCAAGCTCGAGCTTGATCAACGATTAAAATTCGCTCTCGAGCTTAGTTCGATTCGATTACAGTTAATTCTTGAAGGAACTTGAACTTGAGCTTAATGAGCTCGAATATTTTTCCCTCTCTCCATATATATTATGTATATTTATTCTTGGGTATAATATGCATTTAGAAAATTCTGTGAATAACTTTTATGATTGTTAACTATTTAAGTAAAAACAATGCAAGCTTGATTAGGAGATCGGGCTCTTCAGCCTGTCGAGCTGATTATGGATGAGTTCGAGCTCAATTCGAGGAGGTATCAGATCAAGTTCGATAGCAACTGAAGACCAAGTCGCACCAAGTCGATCTCAGATGATTATCTAAACAAGCTGGATCTACTCACGCTTAACTCACTAATAGTTTGATTTGTTGTTTGCATTTCACCAGTGAAACAACAATGCAGAGAGTAGAGCACTTGAGCATGTGCTCTATCCTGGAAAGATAAAGAGTTACTCTGTGATTGAAGTGAAGCAATTGGGGGGTTAGGTACAGAGGGTCCATGCCCGTTGTATTATATGCGTGGAGTGAATTTGAGTTGACCAAGAAATTAGGGCATAAGACGAGGGCATGAATATAGTTTCCAAGCATGTGTGCCATCACGATAAATCCGTTTGTGCTTTGTCGAGGTTGGCGACGAATGAATACCTAGTCATTTAAAGTCATTCGATCACATCTTATGGGTATGTATTAGATCCGTAACATACTGATATAACATTCTCGTGCCATTTATGAAGTATGGAAATTAGTAGACAAGCAAGTCGTTCATTCAAACATCAAATCGCTTGGAGTTGTAAACAATTTTATAAGAGGCTTTATCCTCGGTAAATGGACACAATAGAAGAAATTAGCATTTTGATATCAACTTTTGGTATTTAAGTAAGGAATATGTTGTGCATTGCAACAACTAAAGAAGTAGAATTTGCTTCTCTAATAGATCTGAACTTTTGCTGATGCTCTCAGATTCAGGTTATCCTTATAGTATCCATATAGGTGAACGATTCCTCTTGATGCATCTAAGTTTACTTCAGAAAAGTCGATTAGAAACAGCATCACGGAGAAAGGTGAAATGCTATGCAAATATAAGATTACTTCACTGTCCAACCATGCGTTTTGGAGTTGGGTAATTCTTATGAGACGAAATATAATACAAAACTAGCTAGTACATCTTTTAACTTAGTTTTTCATCTACTGCCTTCCTAAGTATTTCTGGTGCTCACCCTAAGCGTTACTTTTGTCATGACTGGCCAAAATTATTACACATCCAAATATTTTAGATCATTTCTCTGAGTGATTGCAACTTCATGACGACCTCCTTCATGTCGAGTCGTTCTCCGGGCTGTTCAGCGGAGCATAAGATGCCGATTTTCAGTATCGAGGTCAAGCTCTCTTGAGCTTTGCTTTGCTTTCTCGAAGTGGTTGCCCTGTCGATGTCTTGATGGTGGAAGACTTCTTCGAGTAGTTTCGCGTCTACTACTTCGGTCACTCCTTCTGGAATAGCCTTGTTCACATAGCTATGGAGGCTGAGATCTTCCATGAACATCTCATCAGTGGGCTTCTTCCCGGTGAACATCTCCATCACTAGAATCCCAAAGCTGTACACATCCCCCAAGTTGAAATCTCACCAGCCATTCCATATTCTTCACCAAAACACATTACAAGTTTGCCATAAGTTCAACATATATAATCCCAAAACATCTGTATGTGAGCATTCTCGAAAAGAAAAGAGGTTGACTTCTGTAGTCCAATTTTGAAATGTCTTTTGTTCAGTTTTCGCAAAGGAAGGTCCCGAAAAATGAAGGATCTATGAGATATCTCTTTCCAAGATTACAGGGCAAAAAAGAAGTTACCTGGAGCTACATATCCAATAGTACCCTTAAAGGCACCAGTACTAGTACTCGTGCTCGAGTGAATCTGAGGGTCCTTATCATAGAGGAAATGCGCTAATCCGAAATCGCCGACATGAGCGGTCATGTCTTTGTCTAGGAGGACATTGCTCGGCTTAAGATCACAGTGAACAACTGGAGGGTCCACATGGCGATGGAGATAGTCCAGAGCCTGAGCTATGTCAATGACAATGCTAACCCTCTGCACAAAACTGAGTTGCCTCCGGCCAGAATTCTGGTCATCTGCATTATCTACATGCAACCACTTCTCCAGACTCCCATTTGGCATGGAGTCGTAGACCAATGCCTTGAACTCGTTCCCAGCTAAATCAATGCTCGAGCAGGAAGTGACTATCTTCAAGAGATTCCGATGCCGGATCGATCTTAATGCTTCGCATTCGGCCATAAAGCTCTTTGAAGCTCCGTGTTGCTGGAGGTCGAACACTTTCACTGCAACTACCAATTCTCCGCTTCATCCTTTGTATACTGTGTTAGTGGTCTGCCCTAGGAATCAATCAATGTTAATACTCTAATATTAGTTGTGGATTAGGTTGTATCGGAAAAATCAACCTTCACTATATTTAGGTAATCATAATGTCTTGTTAGAAACCGCTTATGACTTGTGGATCAAAAGGATTTTGAACACACTGCTAATGTTTAGTAAACCTACAGAGCCGTACACAATAACGAACGGACTTAATATTTTCTATGCGCCTTGATCTACTTAAGAAGTAGATTTTAATTTATTCTCTTATTTAAATTATCTATGCGGTCATGCGCGTTATGAGATAACGATTAAATGTGGGCCCAAATCGCCCGGCCCACTTCTTTTAATTCCGCTGGATAATGAGGTTGTATAAATAGATAGAGAATGTTCTCTGTGTAGGGTTTTTTCGACAGAGTATCGAAAATAAAAAAAAAAAAGGCATTCAAGAAAAATGAACTTCAAGATCTTTCGTTAGCACGTGGATCGTTGGAGAATTCCGTTCATGTGTGTGGATACCGGTAGAGGTGCAACACTTGGGGCGCTAATTCAGACACAATCAGTTGTCGATTTATCATCGATCTGCAAAATGTGCGTTTCGAAATTCCCTTTCGATTTCAATATACACATGGATCCTGTCTAAGGTTCTATATTCCGCTGCGTTATTTTTGTTAATGAGCCCTACATACTAAACCGTAACTGCCGGTCCCTATCTGTTTAGCTGAAGAGAAGCCATCTGTTGCTCTGGAAAGCTCAGCATATGTAATTTTCTGAAATTTCTTTTCATCCTCCATAGGACTTGTCTCGAACGATTTCTTCCTATAAAGTATGAGAATGGAACATATCAAGATCGTGCATGTTCCAACAGAAAGTACGAGGATTATTAATATCCTGAAATACAAACGTTGCCACAACTTCCTGGAATGAACTTTTGGGGGTGTGCATTTCTGCAGATGCAATGCTACCGGGCCACCACAAAGATTACTGTTTCCTGCAATTGATATTTCACTCGCGTTCTTGAAGATTCCACCTTCCGGGACCTCACCTTCCAGATGATAAAACGTCAAGTTCAAATTTTTCAGGAAGGTAAGAGAGCCGAGGAAACTGGGGATTTTGCCTGTGAAGTTGTTGCGCGAGGGATCGAGCTCTTGAATCCCTCTCAGACTTTTTAAGGAGGAAGGAATAGATCCTTCGAAAAGATTTCCCCTTAGATACAAGAATTCCAAGCTATCACAGCTTACAAGGGAACTAGATAGCTCTCCTGATAGTCTGTTGTCGGATAAGTCTAGAAGTGTGATCTGTCTCATTTTTCCTAATTCTATCCGTATCAGACCGGTTAGCTTATTTTCAGACAAATCTAACCAATCTGTTACGGAAGGAATACCAATGACCTCTTTAGGTATAGTACCTGAAAGGTTATTATTTGCCAAAGAGAGCTTCTGAAGACTCTGACAGTGTATGTTTCCCTGGAGAGAATTATCATTCAAGCCGAGTTCTACCAAGGAAGTTAGATTGCCAATGGATTGAGGAATTTCCCCCGAAAATTTGTTGCCGAAAATTGACAAAACCTGCAAGTTCTTCATAAGCCCAATGTAGGCGGGGATTTGACCGGTGAAGAGATTCTCCTCCACTCCGATCAAGATCAGGCTTTCGAGCTTTTGAATGTCATTCGGGATGCTACCGGAAATTCTATTCGCTCCCATCAGAAGGTAATTGAGGTTTGAAGAGAGATTGGTTATGTGATTTGGCAAAACCCCACTAAGACTATTGTTGTTGAAGGCAAGGACCTCAAGTTTCGTGCTGTTCACTAATGAGGAAAGAAATCCAAGGTCATTCCCTTCCCCATTTCCAAGCTCGTTCATCCCGAGATTCAACTTCACGAGGTTTTTCAACTTCCCCAAATCTTGAGGTATAGAACCGGTCAACTGGCCAGATGAGATAAAAAGCCACTTGAGCTTACTTGCATTAGCTATGGAGCTTGGAATTGAACCGTAAAACTTGTTACCTCCCAATAGAAGAATCCGAACGTTCGGAAGAGTAAATCCTATATCGAGTGGAATTTCTCCGACAAGTTGGTTCTCAGTAACAGCAAGTACTCCATAAGAGAGAGGTTGAAGAGCTGTGCTGGAATCGAACCTGTCATGAATCCATTTGATGAGATTTGGAACATGCGGAGCAGGCTCAGCTGGCCGAGCTCTCTAGGAATGTCGCCACTGAGTCTGTTTTCAGACAGAGAAAACTCCCTGAGAAATGCGAGGTTCGCTAGTGATTTTGGGATTGGACCTGTCAAGTTGTTGACAGCAAGTCCTAATCCTGTAAGCTTTTCGAGCTTGCCCAGCTCTGGTGGAATTCTTCCTTCGAGGCTGTTTGCGACTAAATCGAGAATCCTCAGGTTCGAGCACTGAGTGAGATTTATAGGAATCTCACCTTGCAAAAGATTCTGGGTGAGTCCGATCACTTGAAGCCGAACAGACGTCCCACTTCTTTTGGGATCTTGCCATGGAAGTAATTGTACCGTAGATTAACACTCCTCATGAATGTCAAGTTTCCTATATGCAGTGAGATAGTACCTGTCAAGTTCCTGGATTGGAGGTCTAGCACCACGACTCTCTCGTGTCGAGCACTGCAAATAACCCCGTTCCATCGGCAAAAATGGATCGAATCGTTCCAATTGCTCAGCGTGACAGTAGGGTCATGGGTTATCTGGTTCTTGAAGGCCAATAAGGCCAGTTTGTTTGTGTCATTCCCAAGTTTAGCAGAGTGAGAGAGAGTGAAGTAAGTGCATGGAAGCAGGAGGCAGAGATTAAAGATGACAGGGTGTGGAGTGAAAGGCAGAAGCTTTCTCGATTCCATTTTTGACACAATTCATGTTGAGATTATTTAGCATTTTATACTGTTTTTATAGAGTCCATGATACGAGACCTGTCCTAGAGAGAAACTAGGGTTGTGGAAATCCTTGCAAAATGGACAAAAAAGAGTTCACGGGAGAGAAAGACCTTGAAAGAAAATGAAATGGACATTGACATTAAGAAAAGAGAGAATGGTCAGTATTGTTTGATTTGTTGTCTGCATTTCACCAGTGAAACAGCAATGCAGAGAGCAAAGCGCTTGAGCATGTGCTCTTTTTTCAGCTGTCGCCTTCAATTTTTCTGTTGATATGGGGCTTCATTGATTGACCGATGTGATCTGAACATAGAATGTCGAATGTGAACATGATCAATTGGGAGGTCCTGGAAAGAGAAGAGTTGCTTCTGATTGAAGCAATTGGTGGTTTAGGTACAGTGGCTCCATGCCCATTGTATCATATGTACGGAATAGATTTGAGTTGACTAAGAAATTAGGGCATAAGACAAGGGCTGTTCTTGTCCTTGCATGCATATAATTTCCAAGCATGTGTACCATCACGATGAATCCATTCACGCTTTGTCGGGTTGGCAACAAGTGAATATCTAGTCATTTAAAGTCGTTCGATCACATCTTTGGGGTATGTATTCGATGCGTAAAATATTGATATTTCATTCTCGTGCCATTTATGACTTATAAGAAAAGCAATAAATGAGCAAACTGTTCATTCAGATGTCATAATCGAGCACGTCGTGGGTCGTGGTGGCACGACCACTAAAGTGGTGCTCTATCACAGAGCAAAGATGAGGGGCCAAGAGATTGGGATTGGGACCTAGCTACGTGGTGCCTGTGGATGATATGTTAGGTTCTCTAGATGTCGGTTTGGTGGTCAGGAATCTTCTTGCCTGATGCTTCTGATAAAACTCCTCCATTGGCAATCAAATCAAGATGAACTTTTCCTTTTTAGAGGAAATATCACGGAGAAAAGTTAACTAATCAAATGATATCTTGATAGAGCGATATTGGTAGTAATTTTGAGTTGAGAAACTTGTTTGTCCACACTGAAACGTGGAAATATCAAAGTTGGAAAGTTATCAATCGACCAATAAATCATGTTGTTAGTTGTAGCGCTAATTAATTACCTTCGACCTGAATACTCGCCATCTTGAAGAGGACAAACAACTCGCCATCAGATCATATGATTATCATTGATCTCTAATTAAGTTCTAGGTTTGAAACCATGTTGAGGGATCGAATCAAGTTTCAATCGAGTCAATGCAGTCCAAGCTCGAGCTCTATCAATGATTAAAATTAGCTCTCTAGCTTAGTTCGATTCGATCACAGTCAATTACCAAAGGAACTTGAACTTGAGCTTAATGAGCTCGAATATTTTTTCCTCTCAATATATATTATGTATATATATTCTTGGGTATAATATGCATTTAAAGAATTATGTGAATAACTTTTATAATCGTTAACTATTTAAGGAAAAACAATTCAAGCTTGATTAGGAGATCAGGCTCTTCAGCCTGTCGAGCTGATTATGGATGAGTTTGAGCTCAATTCGAGAAAGTGTTAGATCAAGTTCAATAGCAACTTAAGACCAAGTCGCATCAAACGAGTCGATCTCCAATGATTATCTAAACAGGCTGGAGCTACTCACGCATAACTCACTGTTAGTTCGATTTGTTGTTTGCATTTTACCAGTGAAACAACAATGCAGAGAGTAAAGCGCTTGAGTATGTGCTCTTTCCTGGAAAGACAAGAGTTGCTTGTCATTGAAGCAATTGGTGGGTCAGGTACAGAGGGTCCATGCCCATTGTATTATATGTACGGAATGTATTTGAGTTGACTAGGACATTAAGGCACAAGACAAGGCCTGTTCTTGTCCCTGCATGCATATAATTTCCAAGCATGTGTACCACGGCGAAGAATCTGTTTGCGCTTTGTCGGAATTGGCGATGAGTGAATACCTAGTCATTGAAAGTCGTTCGATTACATCCTAGGGATATGTATCAAATGCCGATATAACATTCTCGTGCTAGTAGTGACATATAGGAACCGGTAACAAGCAAGCCGCTCCTTCAACGGAGTAATGTCGTAATCGAGCACATCTTGTGCCATGGCGGCGTGACCACTTTAGTGGTGCTCTGTGAACTTAGTGTGGCATTGAACAGAGATGAGGGACCATGGTGCCTAGCTACGTAGTGCCTGTCGGTATTAATGGTCAAGAATCATTTTGCTTGTTGCTTCTCATAAAACTCTGTCATCGACACTACTGTTTAAAATGTCACATTAACAAAGGGACCGTCCGGGCTTCTAGTTAACCCCATTCGCCATCTTCGAGAAGACGAACAACTCGCCATCGCAGCATATGATTATCATTAATCCCTAATTAAGTTTTAGGTTCGAAATCATGCTAAGGGGTGGAATCAAGTTTCAATCGAGCCAATACAGTGCAAGCTTGAGCCCGACCGATGACTAAAAATCTTTTTCGAGCTCGGCTCGATTCGATTACAGTCCATTCTTGAAGGAACTTGAACTCGAGCTTAATAAGCTCTAATATTCTTTCAGGTTCATATATTCTTGGGTATAATATGCATTTAAAGAAATCTGCGAATGACTTTTTATGATTATTAACTATGTAAGGAAAAACAATGCAAGCTTGAGAGATCAGGCTTTTCAGCCTGTCGAGCTGATTATGGACGAGCTCGAGCTCAATTCGAGGAGGCACTAGATCAAGTTCGATTGGAACTTAACACCAAGTCGCATCAGACGAGTCGATCTTCAATGATCATCTAGCGAGGTTAGAGCTACTCACACATAACTTGACTCAGCTTCACCCCCGATCACGATAAGATACTATGAACAAGTTGCGACGTATTTTTCAATCCATAAGGTAGAAAACCTCTATGTTCAAAAAAAAAAAAAGGTAGAAAACCTAGACATTTGCTAAATCAAAAAGCACTCATCATGTCATTTGCATATTTGCAAACGCATAAGGGAACACAAGAACATGACCAAAAGCAGCAAATTTCACTATTTTACAAACTGATTAATTATGCTTAATCTAATTAAATAATCTCTAAACCCCAAATTTCACTAATTAATCACCCATCATTTCCCGCCACCGCTCAACTTCCATAACGAACAGAAGGACACAGGCTGACCTTTCCACCCCAAGCTGACGCAGCAATGGCAGCCACTGTCTTCCTCCACCTTCATCTCCCAGTTCCCGTCGTGCTTCCTCAGCAGAGCTCGTCCTCCGTCAACAGTGTCCTCGCCAAGCCCCTCCCCGGTGAACCCCGCCTCCCTCATCCGCTCGCACCACCTCTCCCGCCCCTCGTTCATCTCCACCGCGCTCTTCAGCGCCCTCGCTGCCTCCCCCTCCATCATCCTTCTCTCCTCGCTCTCCCGCCCCTTGAACGCCGCGCTCGTCGAGTCCAGGAAACGCCACAGGTACTCGATCCGCCGCGAGAACCCCGTTGCGAAGTCCACGCACCCGGTGCATGCGCAGTCCCCATCGTTCTCGCTCAGGATCACACCCTTCGGGCTCATGGCTCTGAGGGATTTGAGGAACTCGGTGCGGTCGCTGTGGCTCAGGTGGTGGAGGCGGAATTGGGCGGAGACGATCAGGGTTTCATCCGGGCAGGCGTCGATGGATTGGGGATTTAGGCCTTGGAGGGGGAGGTTGTCGAGGCGGTTGATTTGGAGGTTGATGTTGAGGGTCTTGGCGAACCCAAGGAGGAGTGGGGACACGTCGTGGCCCGGGGGAGCCATGGAGAAGGGCATGTCGGAGTCGCCACCATCCCCCGTGGGAGAGATCACGGTGAGGCGGACCAGCGGAGGGGGCCCGCCGGGGCGGCGGCTCAGCCCATCCAGCAGCGTCGGCCACTGTGCACCGTGGGAGACGCCAATGTCAAGGATGTGGAGGTTCCGAGATTTGTCGGGTTCTTCGCTGAGGACTTGGAGGATGGAGGAGTTCACGATGTTGCTCGGGAATGCAAACCACGGGCTGCACTCATTGAACCTGAGGATAGATTTCTGGAAGAAGCGCAGCTCTGCGGTTGAGAATGTGAAAGGAGCTGATGATGGGAGAGAAATGGACGAGGATAGGTGGTAGGTTAAGGCACGGAGGCCGTGAGAGGCGAGGCGATGGTTGGGATCTCCGGTCGGAGAGGCTAGCTCGTGGAGAACATAAAGGAGGTGTTGCACCCGCGTGAGATTGTTGGCAGCGATGGCGGCTGCGCATGGGTTGAGCAACTGCTCCGCCCACCTCCCTTCCTTGTTACCGCCGTTGCCGTTGTTTCCCAAGGACACAGCTGAGCGTTTCTTGTTAGCAGCTCTCTTCACTCCCAGCACCAGTTTTGCCGGCTTCACATCGATGGATCCGGAGTTCTCAATGGTACTAAGACTTCGGTTTCTCCTTTGGGCGTGATCTTGATTATCTAATGATGCTTTCCTTTTCTTGGACGATTCTTGTGTGACCGACTCTTCTGAATGGTTAGTGGTGGTGGTAGGATTTGTGGCTGTGGGTGCGGTGTCTGTGGTGGTATCGGTGTGAGTACTACTGTCTGCTGTGGTGATGGTGCTGGTGATGGAATTTGCACTGGTGTTGATAAGATCGTGCGCAAAATCTTGATTTGGATCCCACCAGTCGTAGCAATTGATCTCGGTAGAATCATATGGATCATCGAGAAACGAAGGGAAGAGCGAGACCGAATCCTCTATCCAGCCTAGGACGTGAGGATTTGGCTCTGCTTCTTCAATGGTCATTTTTGCTCGATAGGAACGATGACGACTGTGTGCTGGGGGAGAGAGATATAAGGAGGAGCGGTTTGCATTTAAGAATGCGTCTGATCATTGACCAAGCAGGAGGAGGATAGAGATGGCATTAACAAATGCGCTTAAACAAATGCTTTGGGCAGTGACGTGTTCAGGAAGAGGACGGTGGAGAGCATATTCTTTATGTGTTGGTGTGCTGCTCATTTGGAAGTAGTGGTGTTTTGTTGAGGTTCTTTCAAGGGTTTTAAAAAAGAGCAAGAGGCACGAATCCTTCATGCTCCTTTGTTCTGGTTATTAACCTATTCTCTTGGATGGCATGGTGGTTGAGATCTACGAATGACTGTGGGAGAGAGAAGGTTGAGGACAGAGATGGGTTGAATCTGAATTGTCAAGAGCCGGCAAGCTACATTTAATATTGGGATTCTTTGTTTTGGCATGCTCTGCTATGTCCGTTCTGAAGGTTGGCTCCGCGTGACAATTTGAGGTTAGAATACTATGTTTATGATGGTTAAATATAAGGAATTTTTTGTCCTTTCTGTTGCTACCTCCTAAATCAGGTCACCACTCACACTGCTCCATGTTGACTCGATCCTATTGGTTCTGTCTTTATTTTTGGAATCATATTTGCTTGCATTCTGTTGTTCTCTGAGATGGCACTGATGAATACATTTCAACAGTTCTACAGAAAATGGTTGTCCTCTCTTATACAATTCAGTTCTCTAGGAAGGTTTGCAGCATGGAAGACAAGCAATTAACTCATGAATTCCTTACCTATATGTAACTGATTCCTAGCTGAATGGCCCGGGATATCCTTCTGCAAGTTCTTGTATATGCAGTTGAAGCATAATCGCTCTGCTGTGTCTATGAATGAGGACCGACTGCAGTAAAGCAGAAGATTTAAGGGGTGGAAATCCGTTAGACCTCTATTTTTTAAGTCCTGATTCATATTGAAGACTTGCTCTGTTTTGTTGGTGTCCATTCTAGGACCAATTGATGACAATACAATGTTTCGGAAGTTGACCACTCTGGGGAATACATCAAACATGCAGGCTCTTTGAAGAGCAAGGAAAAAAGACTGATGGATACAAGATTGTCTCTATCTGGAATGACCTTTACGTTTTTTCCTTTCACTAAACCCGAATCTTGCAATTCATGCAATTTGCCTTTGTCTAAACCTGAAATTTTCTGAAACTTCAATTTAACACGTGAATTCACATGTGATATTTTCTTAATATTTTGAAACTGGAATAGTACTTGAAATTTTGTGGGAAACAGAGAAGTACTTTCTCTTTTGTTACAGTGTAAACAAACAGGCTTGAGTGAATGGCGGTAACAGCTTGTGGGGCAAGAAAGATCATTGAACTTCAGGCATAATAGTAAGGAAGTTGAAGAAGAGGGATTGGTCTTGCTCGAGTGGTGACCAGATCCGGAGCCGGACCTATCTCCAGAGGTGATGACTACCCAGCTCTCTATCCTCGTCTGCCATTGACGGGACTGCGTCTTTGCCATGCGGCATCCACGTCATCAATTTGCAGGCATCTTAAAAAGAAACACATTAAAGTATGAAATGCAAATTATTTTTATCAATTTTCTATTTAGATCATTTCTGGGAGGGGTGCCAGAATAGTCTTTCAAAATTCATGGGAAGTTCAAATATAGTAGCAAACTTGAAGAGGCGTCGGAGTAATTTACTCTAAATTTTATATGTCAAACTTTGCGAAGAATGACTACTGGTTTCTGTTTTCTTCAAGGTCAGGATGATTGCATTGTGAACAAATGAGAGAAAGTGACTTTGGTGATAAAACAAATTCAGACGTCGGCTTGGTGAGGTGATATATCCAGAAAGCTAAGTAAGTTCATAAACTGGCAGAATTTCTAGGGGAAGGGAAATCTGATTGTGAAAAGATTATATCTGTACCTAAAACTTCAGAGACCAGATTGGAAGATGATAACGTGCATTTTACGTGAATCATTCATCAGCTGATATGTAAGAATGCGACGGTTAAGAGATTGAAACAATCTTACCGAGTGCTGCTCTTCCTTTTGATTATGCAGGAAATACGTCAAACATGGGATCATCTATCCTCCTTCCTGCAAGATCAGGAGTATCCATCCTTTCCAGGACTTTAATGTTCACCAGCTTTCCTTGGAACTGTTCTGCTAAGCCGAGATGCGCCATAAGGAGGCATACGTGAGTCAGCAACTGTCCTCCGCATCGGAGTTGCTGCGCATGGTTGTTCCACTCGCACTTGCCCGCAGCATAAATCAGCATCTCGACCCAAACTTCGCATACCATGTCCCATAATTGCTCCTTCGTCCAACCCAACTCCATCACAAGCGGCTGCAATCCTTCAGCGAGTCTACAGCCATACTCATTTGTAGAGAATGTAAGGTTTGCTTGTATTCCTTAAACAATAGATCTCGGGCAACTCTTCCACTCTTTGTTTTCAACCCTTTTTGGTGAAAGAAAGCCGTCACCTGCTTGTACGTTTCTTTGAGATATTTCGTCCAACCAATTGATTTAGGTAGCAAAAAGGGACGTGCGACTTGGATATGAAGCATGTAATCAGACAGTAATTGGCTCATTTTGCAAGCGGAAACGCCATCTTCGTTGAGGTCGGAGTAGTAGCAGAGATCAGTAGCTATGTGCCAAAGTAGGAGGCTCTGATCAAAGTCTGTACTAATGGTGCTCCACTGGAGTTCTCTGAGACAATTCCTCTTCCTAAGCGCGAAATCACCTCTTTCATCTAGCAACTCCTTGATGATTCTGGGATCAAACCCTGAATCGCTGCATCTAGAATGATTCTCCTTCAGTCACTTGAAGATCTGTTCTTTTAAAACGTCGCTCACCTCCACCTGCATCACTTGCCAATATGTTTCTAACATGAAATAGAATCCAAATGGCTCGTCTTCGATGAACTTCACAGACCTGTTAGTTGAGCAATAGCTTATTAAGTTGAGTTGTCCCATGGAACCTGACCACCTCTTGTTGTAGAGCGAAAATAAACGGGAAGACGATGTCATTCGATACAGGAAATCCCCAAAAGGCTTCCTCAGCTTTATCAACTACAGCATCGTCCAATCGGACAATACAGCAGTGAATCCTGCGTAAACCTCCAAAGCAACAGCTCCCACCAGCAATAACATAGTTATTGCCACATCGACGTGCGAGTAAACACGCTTGTCAATGGCAATGCAAAAGATTATCAGCACAGAAACAGCGGACGAGAAGGTAATGAAACGAAGGAGGATGCCGGGTATAGAGTAGACTATTTTTGGCTTCGTGTAGAGCAGGTCATACACTAGACTCAGCTCGACTTCAACCAATTTAAATGCTTCTTCGGCCGATTTCTTGCAAATGATACTGTAGCTGTATTCTGCTTCATCGGAGTTAAGTATGACACCAGTGAACAGATGCTTAAACATGTCGAACAGGTAAAAGGCTTCGTGGAGGTACTTCTCGTCGGGCCTTAGATTCATGGCTAGTAACTGAGTAGGTGCCGACAGTTCGGGGGCTTGAAAGTCGTTGGAGCTCGCGGACCTGAGCGCCCAAGTCCTCTCTCCGTACTTTATTACGCCGGAGATGAACACGGGGATCGTTATGAACGTGAGAACGCTCGTGCTCCAAGAAGTGAGGAAGGCGTAAAAGGCAGCGACTACTTGGGTTACTAGGCCGAGCAAGTGCCTCGTCCATAACTCGTTGTCCTCGGTTGAGTAAGCGGTGATGGTGTCAGGGCCTCCGAGGTGTAAGAGGAGGAACGGGGACCAAAACACCAGCAGCCCGCTGTTCGCGTCCAAGGAATCTCCTCCGCTGCTGCTCGAGACGAGCCCCAGCGAGAGTGTCGCGACGGAGTCTGCCAATAAGTATGATAACCAGATGAGGAACGCGATCCAGCTGGCTTTCGTGGATTTCCGCCTCGAACCGAACATCACGACCACGATTTGCAAGACAAGGCTCGCTATGATCATCACCCGGAGCTCCCATTTGCTCCACAGCTTCACATTTTCCGGGAAATTTTGGATGGCCTTCCTCGCGGCGAGAAATATGAGGCCACTGGCGACTGAAAGTGCATAAAATCTCCATTGACAATCGTGCTATTTAAGCGGTGAATCAAAGTAAACAACGATCAACCGGGTGCGGACATTAACCTTGAATAGCTCAAGAGAAAAACATTTACCAGTTGACATTGTGAAACTGGGCGGGCTCAAAACTTCGCAGCAATTAGGAATCCACAGTTACTGCAAAACATGGAGCATCCAGTACAGCCAGTATTACATTATAAAAAAACGAAGCAGGTGAGATCATCATGAGCATTACCTGTATTTAGGGAGTTCAAACTCGCTCCGCGTTATAATGATCTTGATCAAAGCATGACTGTATTTGCCTGGTGAAGATCTGCCATGAGGGAATGTGATCAGTAAAGCGTAGATGAGAGTCGATGTTATGCTTTGCTTCCTTCCAAAGTGAAAAGCTCAAGGCTTAAAGTGCATTGGGTAATGACAATGCGAGCGGAATATGAGCTTACAGATTCAAACGTTCAACTCTGTACATGACCCACTGACGTTGTTTGAGTCAACCATGGGCCGTCAATCGTACGGCAATCCGGGGCACATTGCTGGCAAAAAAGCGTTTGAAAGTAGCATTGTAATGTACGGCCCAATAATCACAGCCCATTATAAAGCCCAAGCCCTACCCATTACACATAGTGCAAATGAGCGTAAAAGAAAGATGAAAAGAGCACCGGCTGTGTCACGTAAGATTGCCGGCATCCACATCAGCAACTTCCGCCCTAAATTGGTCGGATAGACTCGATTGATACCAATGTGAAAAGATTTATGACTAACTGGTCATATTGAAATGTTTGTGATTGAATTAGTACCGATGCAATAGGTTTAAGACTTTTTTAGTACTTTTCCCTTCAAATTTCAATATAAGCATCGGTGACATACTCGACTCAACTTGATTATGGTATGACAACGTTCACCTATCGCTTTGTGGGTGATGTAGCTTCGAAAGGGAGGCAATATGGAACATATATATATATGACGCGGACGCTGGCCAATTTATTTAATTTTTTTTTCGTTTTCCTTTTTTTCTCTTTTCCTATGTGGCATGGCCAGTCCCTCTCTCATGGCCCCGCTAGCCTCGCCAAAATTTGGGCAAGGCCATGGCTGGCCAGAGTTGTAAAAAAAAAACAAAGAAAATAAAAATTAAAATATTAAAAAATTAAATATTATCCACATCAGTGCCGACCGTCCTATATACTGGCCATGTCACGTAAGACGATCGAAGTCCACATTTAGCAATTTCCGACCAAAATCAGCCAAACGGACTCAATTAGCCATATATGAAAAGGTTTATGATTCAATTGGTACAATTAAATGTTTTATGATTAAATTGGCAAAAGTATAATATGTTTAGCATTTTTTGGAAAATTTTTCCGTTAATTTTCTCAAAAAAAAAAAAAAAAGGTTCTAACGCACTTTGAGAGGGTCAACACCAGGACAAGTTGCTCATCTTTCTGACGAGTAGGCTGCTGCTCACTAGCCTCAGCTTCATCCAAGTTTCTTCTTGGTGTGGGTTGGCTGATTGCTGCATTAAAAAGACCATGTACGGTGGACGGTGCACTGCCGGCATGTGGGAAGTAAATTAACACGTGGAGAATGAGGAAAGCGAAAGATTGGGTTGGTTGGGAAGCAGATAGTATGTTTGCTCTTTTGAAGATTTTGAAGAATTTATATATATATAAGACAATCATTACAGCATGTAATAAAAACGGTCAGTACCCAAAAAATCTCAAACTAGTACATTTATAACAAATTTATTCCGAATTAATTTTTTGATCACAAAAATCCCTAAATTTGTACACCTGTGATAAATTTATTTCAAGCTAATTTTTCCACCACAAAAAATTATAAACTTGTACATTAATGATAAATTTATCCTCCGTTAAATTGGATTAATACCACAAAAAATCACAAATTGATAAATTTGTTAATAACAGAGGGGTAAAATCCAAAAATGGTACATAGAGAAGGAAAAAGGAGTTTTCTTATCCATTCCATAGCCTCGAAAAATAAAAGGAATGTGCACTTACTTCTACTATTTTCTTTTCTTCTGTGGGTCCTCGAAACTTTTCTACGTGCTATGACTAATATTCGGTATGGATAACTAGGTAATTACCCTAGTTCGGTGACAACTCGACTATTATAGCATAAATTGAAGTATGCTATGTCATAAAAAAGTTGATAGGTTTAAGACATGAGTGAGAAGGGTAAAAGTTGGTAAAAGTTAAGAAAAGAATATATATATATATATATATGAAATTCATATGAGAGTTGAAACCCGATTGGTACTTTTAATTGCATAAAAGTTGGTATGTCGCGCTAATCAGCCTTTGGTAATTTATAAAAAAAAGTTAGCGGTCCAAAATTAGGTGACACCTTAGTGAGGCTAAAGTTGGTGATCCACGCTAATTAAGTTGGCAATATCCAAAAAGAGTTAGCGCATGCCAGTTCGTTTTTAAAACAAAAGCAAAATGTATATTTGACTTTTCCATCAAAATTTAAAATATTATTCAAATTTCAAAAAATTATATATGAATCTTACCAATAGATATTTTATGCCATTTGGAATAGTAGAATTCTGCTACATTAACCAGAGCCAGGTTACAAATTTCCCGACCAGCCCATTTGACCATATTATTGGAACAGAAAGAACATCACATGAAATAAATTTTACCCAATTAAGATTGCAATCTAAAGAAATTATTTGGTCGGTCCTAATTGCTAACTTGCTTATATATTTTTTCCAAGAAAAGGAAAGTCTCAGGGTTCCGTCCAGTCATCTTCCAAATCAAGGAAGGAAGCCAGTTTCTTCAGCTCCCCGTGCAGCGACGGTATCTGGCCACTCATTAACCCGCTCTCAACCTCGACTTGATCTTGTCCTGATGAGCGTGATGAAGAATATCCACATGGAGATGATGAAGAGATGACGTCATTGCAATCGACTCCGCTAACGATGATTCGGACATTGTTTCTTTCCCGACGAACTGCAGCTTGATCGCCCCGAAACAACTGCGAATCGAAGTCCGTAGCTCCTGGTCCAAAATCCGTATCAATGCTCATCAAGAAGCTTAGATCGTCATCGTCATCTCTAACCAAAAGTGAAGAGAACATGTCTTGAAGATGATCATTGCCTCAATTGTTTATGCAGCCCGTGCTTTCGTTCACTGGTGAAGGCTTTTCTTCTTCTTGGAAAACGGGAATTCCACATAGACCCAATGGCTCAACTGGGTTAACCAGAGAATGATTCATCGTCCTGTGATTTCCATATTTCTTAATTCCAGGATCTTGATCGAATTTCCTCTCGCATGACAATGGTGACGGAAAAGATCCAAACTGTTTGGCCAGATTGGCATTCCGGTAGTTCTTTATTTCATTGTCTGTTCGTCCAGGAAGCCTCCCTGTTATTAAGGCCCACCTGCCCTCGCACGAAAAAAATTACTCTGGTAAAGACCGCAAGCTTAATTAATCTCTTCTCATTAGATCATGATCGTCAGCTTATAGAAAATAAGTTCGGTCGCAGGACTGCGGAGAGTGACTTGAATGATATGTTAATGCATTCAGCTAGCTAGAAGAGGTTCAATGTCGGTGGACCACATGAAACATGCACAACACTTACGGACATAATTAATCAAAGAATCTTCACCAACAGCCGTATCTCATGCGGCTTATATACATGAGCAAATTAATTAGTGCATTAGTTTGGTCAAGAAGGCAATAATAACCGGATCCACCCTTGCTCAACGACCCTGCGAGATCCCCGATCTTGGGGTCTCGTGGTGGATCAGATTGATCACAAAAAGCACCCAACCCTGATGAACTTCCTTGGTGGATGATGTGCATGCATTTGCTTTATAATACTTTTGGATTATACAACTTATAAGTTGTTATCTTGAGCGTGAATGGATCCTAAAGAATCACGAGTATATATAATTGAAGTTATTATCATGATCTAATCCTACATAGAACATAAAATAAACTTCACATTATCGTGAAATTATTGTCTAGAACTAGTGCACCATGAGAGAAATCCTACATTTGCAGAGGCGTCTTTGGATCCTAACCACGATTAGATAATCAACTTATCATGTCAACTAGCCGAACAAGCATACAAATGATAGTTTTCATTTATTATTTTCCACATGAACATGCAAGATTCGAAGTTGTACCTGTTGCCGAGAAGCCGGTGGAGTCTAACAATGAGATCTTCTTCATCCTTGGTTATGTCACCTCGTTTGATGCCGGGCCTTAAGTAGTTCAACCACCTAAGCCTGCAGCTCTTGGCGCATCTGTTCAAACCTTTTCGACCAACAACAGCGAAAGGAAAAAGGAAGATCATGAAAGACGAATAAAACCCGGGCACTACACGAACTGTTATGATTTCACTTGTGGAAGTCATCGATTGAACAACCCCAAACATATCATGTGATTTATCAGAGTACCTGCATTCTGGGCAACTTTTCTCCACTTGCCTTCTCCATGAATCTTGACATACTTGATGAGGAATTCATCCTCTTGGGAAGATCAAGCTCCCTTGTTGATCCCTACCTTAGCACAAGAAGGACTTCTCACCATTTCTTCTTTCTTTCCTTGGTCTCTCTCTCCAGAAACTTTTGGTGCTATACTATTTTTTCTCCCTCAGTACAATTCTAATAACGCACAGAGAGAAATCACACACGGGGTGCGGAACTTTATTATTTATGAGTAGGTTGCTTCTAAATAGCTCGAAATTTATTGAAGTGGTTTGTCTTGGTTTGGGCTCACAGCTGCATTAAAGGACCATGGACAGTCGACGGGGCAGACTTTAGAAATAAAATAATATGCGGCGAGCGAGGAAAGGGGAAGATTGGGTTGGTTGAGTTTCTTTTCCCTTTCTTATTCCACTGAAAAGAAGTTATGGAGTAGTATGATTTGTCCTTTGGAGATTTGAAGAATGTATGGTTTGTCATCTGTCACATACTGCAGTAGAACCCTAAAGTATATATAACCAAAGGGAAGGGATGAGTTCATACGAAGAGCTCGAACACAATGGACCCATGTTATGGTTCTTGGATTTGCTCATTATGGATAGAAGTACTAAAGTTAGCATCCTAACAGTGGGGGAATTCTTCCCTGTCCAGAGCACTTTTCAGTGAAACTAAATTGTCTTAAAAATCGAGGGTTTGCAGTATGAATGGGACTCTGGTTGGTCGGCTGCCTCTGAAGAAATTTCCACAGAAGGCATTGATTCACTCACACAGATTTCAAGGAACAGTGCAGAATGTGGTTCATTTCTCGGGCACGTAGCACTCAACTGAGCCCCAATCAATGGTCAATCGGCTGGTTGCACACACGTGCACGTCCCATAAATAGATACGTATTAATAAAATAAGGACATTTAGATTGACGTGCTAAGTTGGCCACAATCTTTCTGGTGATGTTATTTCCTCCATGTTCTTCTCTTCCAGTCAATGATCCAGAGGCAATGGACGTTTTTGAGCTATATCTTCGACAGATACCATTGAAATATAGCTTGTGTTTTTAATGTTTTAACTTATCACAAATGTTTTACATCCTTTCAACTGACTAAACTCGTCGATTTTATTATTATTATTATTTTACCTCTAAATTGTTAGGTGTCTGTTTTCGAGCCTCTAAATTATTTAAAAGATATAATGTCATTTTCAAAAAAGTTTGAAAGTAATGTTAACGTAGCTTTTGATAGCTTTAAATGTTAAACAAGTTCCTCGAGTTGTTCTATTAATTAATAAAACCCAAGTCTTGATCATGCTGTGACGAAAAGCATGAGCGAGAAATTAGGGCAATGGTAATCATGGGTCGCCTTTTTAGCCCTCTTGGGATTAGGTGAAATAGACCTGTTGGTGGTTTGAGTCTCAATTTTTAAAAGCGCACGAGTGGAAAATAGTTAGTTGCTTATCAAAAGGGAAAAAAAGGTTAGTCAAACAAAGAGGCCTTTCATATCACTATGAATGAGCGACTAAAAAATATATATCACTACGATTGCATTTTCATATTCTAAGCCTGTAAAATGCGGCAATCTTATGCTATTTTCTCAATGTTGTCCTTCCGTTAAAATTTCAAATAATGTTAGCTGATGTTTCCATAATTTATGTTAATTTGACCTTTGATTTGTCGCACTGGGGTTCACGAGGTTTACATGTGGCTTCTACATAATATCTCTCTTTCTCTCTCGTTATTTTGGAATATAAACAAAGGAAAAAAGGAAAACAAAGATTTGCTCGACTTGGGAAAGCGATATGGCAATCCATATCATTATTTTGGCCAAACAAACGTTGACATGGCAATTCATGTAAGAAAAGTGCATATGACGTGGTTATACACTTGATAAAAGGTTAGAATTAAGCAGATTGAAAGTTCAGAAATTAGATTGAAAAGAAAAAAAGTCCAAAGACCACCCATATCACCACTAATATTAACATGATGTGCATAATTGATAAAGTGTGTATGTAATTAGGACTAAATTAATCTCTCTAAAGGTGGGACTAATTCCACGGTCTATTTAAGTTAAACCATCTACTTTCAAGTAAACAAATCAAAATGTGGTACGTTTACCTACAACCTAGATTATAGTTGAACATCACCTTTTAAGTAGATTGACCATACTATTTATTGATGGGTTACAAGTTATGAACATTACCCACGTTTTAGATGGTTGTAGAAAAACTTGGCCCTATGTTATATCATCAGCATTTTAGGGGCTAGCGAGTAACTAATGAAACATGTGATTTTATATCTTAGAATAATTCTAGAAGAGTGCACAAGAACGGTTATTCGAACTTAGATACGAAAAATAAAACTAGACTTTGACTACATTTGGGCAGCTCATAATAAAATAAAAGCTTTTGATTTTTCACGATGCAAGCCCTTTTCAAATCATGAGTGACCAGCTTGAATTAGCTCGAAGAAATTAAAGCAATGATTGCCTGACTTTGGCCCCCACTAGAAATATAGGGAATGCTTGGCATTTAATAGTACAACGTGCGTGATCCCAAGTCTCAGGAAACATAATGTGGTCACAGGGATACTATCTTAGCAAAAATTCTGTGATTAATTGTCAATTGTGAAAGTTGGTGCATAAGTTCCCTCTTTAGTCAAATTCAATCATATTTTTTTTATTTAATCACCAGCAAAAATGAAAATTTTAAGATTTTGAGATCAATAACTCCAATTGGTCCTAGCCAATCCTAACAACACTGAGTATCATGTTGAAGTTACTGCATATTGATTGTGGAAGGGGCTAGTGATTGGTTTATAAATATGAGAGAAAGTCTCACCTTTTAAGCTAACTTTTGAGGTGAGAAGAGGTCAAAGACCACTCAACACTGGAAATTTACGTGTTGTCGCGAGATCAATTTAGGCCCGATGTGTGAGAGGGAAATTGTTGAGGTTATCTCACATCCCTTGTGGGAGGAGCTGCATTATTAGAGACATCATTCGATTGCGTGAGAAACGAAGGGATTGTTTTACGAATTGCGATGCCTTTAAACTTCCTTCAAATCTCTCTCTCCCTCCATGGTCACTGAGAATGAGAAGGCCATGGGGGACAAGCTTGAGATCCGGGGCTCGAATTGAGCACGAGCCTTTTCTGTCCACTAGAGGGCCTACTCACAGATATTAAATGCTTCGTTACGACACTGCAGCAAATTCGATTGTGTATAAACTTTTCTTTTTGCACCTCAAACTATATGGGATAGTGGCAATGATTCACAGTTTAGGATACTATAATATTTTTAGTTCCGACCTTTTCCAAATATGTAGATATCATCACTAAATTTTGTCTAATCGAATCAATTGGGTACCTTGAATTTTCAAAATTGTTAGCTTTGATGGTTTCTATATAATGACATTGGATGTTATGCTTTTCTTTTTTATGATGTAGTGTCGACTCAACCGTTAATGAATTAATGCGATAGCGCGAGTCGCTAACTCTATTTGAATAAATATTCTCGTCAAATATTCTTTTCTGTCCATATCAATAGTTATCGTTCATCTAAACAATGTAGAGATCACGTTCAACAAATTTTAAAAGAGAAGGTAGACTTAATTCGAACAAAAACTAACTTCATAAAAATATGGTGGAGAAATTCAAGGACAATTGAGGTCCCATTACGCTTTTATTTATTTATTTAAGGGTGCAACAAATGCCTACATGAAAGTTAGGTGACCCAACAAATCAATCTTCACTGCAACTACTTCTCTTTGTCAATTCTTTGTCAAATCAGAGTACCCTTCATTCATCTTCCAAATCAAGAAACGAAGCCAGCTTCTTCAGCTCCACATGTAGCGACGGTTGCTGATCACGCATCACCTCAGTGTCAACCTTGACTACTTGATCATCAGAAGTGATATCAGAAGGAGATGAAGACATGACATTATCATTGTCAAACCCACCAAATATGTCATAATTATAATTTTCTTGCACTGTTCTATTCCCAGGAAATAGCCGTGAATCCGACCGGGTAACTCCCATTATGAAATTCTCATCGATGTCGATGCTCATCAAAAAGCTCAGATGATCCTCATTGCCTTCGGCTCGGCCCAGAGGTGAAGAAAACATGCCTTGATTGTCAATGCTGCAGCTGTTACTGATCAAACCTATGCTTTCCTCCACCAAACAGTGCTTTTCTTCTTGGGGCAGAATAGGAATTCTGCAGATATCGGCTCCTGATGGCTGGTCTGCGTCGGCTTGATCGGAATTATTCATCGACCCATGATTTTGGTTGCGCAAAAATTTCTCTTCGCAGTTCGATTCTCTCGCACAAGTCGGCAGCGAGGAAGATCTGCACTTCTTGGCGAGGGTGGTGTTCCAGTAATTCTTTATTTCATTGTCGGTTCGTCCTGGAAGCCTCCCCGCAGTCAATGCCCACCTGCGTGCATGAAAATTACGTGGAACCAAAATAATCATGACCTGATCCTCTGATTATATCTGGAATATGTGAAGAGTTTAGAAGATGGTTAGTTGAGACTTCTTGACAGTGACGAGGGCAACAATGAATGAGGAGGACGAGTTTTCCCCTAGCCACTAAGCGGTTTAATTCAAGGGACCACATGAACGGAGCATGCACAAAAACGTGGAAGTAATCGTACACACATATCGTACAATTCTTTGAAAGAGAAGGGTTGACAGTAATATGAGCCCGGTCCGGACATTTAGAACCACCGAGTGCAGGTAAACGGCGGAGCGCTATACATATGCGCATTCTGATATGATAGAGAGTCAGCAAATGAAGCACTGCACAAAGCAGTTCAATCTGAATCTCTAAGCTTGGATGAACAGTTCAATTTGTTGACAAGAACCTCAAGATGATAGTCCATTGCACTGCATCTTACACCATACGATCCACATAAAGAACGGCAATATAAACCTTGATGTCGTGATTCATTGAGTCTACCGCATCAAATGATTAATAGTGGAGTACGGGGTTTACGCACCGATTGCCGAGAAGGCGGTGGAGCCGGATGATGAGATCTTCTTCGTCCTTGGTGATGTCACCCCGTTTGACGCCAGGCCTCAAGTAGTTCAACCATCTAAGCCTGCAACTCTTGGCACATCTATTCAAACCTTCCAAGCAAAATCCCAAGATTCAAAATCTTAAAAAGATTGCGACATAGATATACATCAAATTAAAGAAGGGCGGTACCAGCATGCTGAGCAACACTTCTCCACTTGCCTTCACCATGAATCTTGACATAGTTGATGAGGATTTCGTCTTCCTCAGCCGACCAAGCTCCCTTATGTCGAGAAAAACTCCTAATGGATTTTGAAGCTGACAAAACTTTCTATGTTTATCTTGTGAATTTGACATGCATTCCATACCAGGTTAATGTATTCTGAAAGTTCATAATGAATTATCAAACTTTACAAGTTTTCAGAACTAAAAGTTCAGACTCAAAGTTCCAACTCATGACTAAAAGTTCAGACTCAGATATAAGATATTCAAATTTTACCATAAAAGTCATTTAGACTCTAATCTTGAAACATTCAAATTTTTCTGAAAACCTACGCTGAATCAAACTTTGAATTAGAAATTCTTCAGACGCAGTAATTATGCAGACGCAGACGCTGAAATTTCTCACATGCTGAAGTTTTTTAGACGTAGAAACAAAACTCATTTAGACCGAATCACAACAGTTAATGATCTAGCATGGATTTCACAAAAGGAAGGTTTTGATTGACTCAATCTCAATCTAATTGATTGACAATCAAACATTATGATAAGAATGCATTACAATTGATAAAGCTCTACTTATGGAAACTAAGATTCTGATTATATGCCCGATCAGAATCAGAGGGATTCAAACTTTGTCAACCAACGGTTACTCAATCTATTTTATACAAATTTGTTCAAGAAAAAGATTGGAAGATGATCCTCTGAAGACTGTCCAACGGCTAGTTTGGTAGTAGATGAGTATAAAAGGAGATCTACGAGAAGCAGAAGGAAGAGATGAAATCGAAAATCAACAAGTCCAAAATCTGAGCATACTCCGATCCTTTCTCTTGTCTTTCTTGAGCCAAACATTAAGATCTTAAGGAATACTTTGTAAGAGTAATTGTGTGAGATAAAGAGTCCTATCATATACAAAAGTGATGTCACTCAGAATTTGTAATTCCTCTTAATTACATAGTGAAATCCAGCTAGTAGGCTATCAACGCGGGAGAGTGGACGTAGACTTGCTATAAGCCAAACCACTATAAACTTGTGTGCAGTTTTTTTTTCTAACTCTTATCTCTTACTTTACATACTGCACATCAAGAGCACAATCTATATAAACTATTTTGAATCTGAATTTTATTCAAACTCAACTGTATTCATTCATTTTCGCTTAAATTGATAAAAATTGTTTGAGATCATCTATTCACCCCTCCCTAAGTGATCCTTGTTAGCTACATCAATTAATATCAAAGCAGGTTGCTCGTGCATTAAAGTATTTTACTTCTGAGCTAACAATCTATATGGCTAGCTTGAGTGCTCCGGGTCTCATTGAAAGACAAAGTAATAACAAACCACCTTATTTCGATGGCAAGGAATATAGTATCTAAAAGAATAAAATGAAGGCATTCATAAAGTCAATTGATTACATGCAATGTGATATCATCATCAGAGGAGTTAGACCAAGACATTCTGATTCAAAAGAAAAGACGGAAGGAAGCATGCTAGCAGATCCTCCATTATCTCAAACTGAGATATCAAAAAGAGAAGCCTTAGATTTCAAAACAATTTATTCTTTCTATTGTGCTTTTTTTTTTGGTAAGGTCATTCTATTGTGCTTTAGCACCTATTGAATATAAAAAAAATTGTTTCTTGTGAATCAGCTAAGGATATCCGGGATACCCTCTACATTACTTATGAAGAAACAGATCGAGCCAAGAAAACTCAAATCAATCTACTACTTGGTCAATATGAATCCTTCAAAATGAAGCCTGAAGAATCAGTTGCTGATATGTATGACGAATTTGCTGACATAGTAAATGGTTTTGTATCTCAAGGACAACCTATCCCAGATGCAATAAAAGTCAACAAACTTTTGAGAGGACTGACAAAACAGTGGGATAATATCAAAACATCTCTTCGAAAGACTCAAAGGATCATGCCTCTATCAATGAATGAGCTAATCAGAACTCTTCAATCATATGAGACTAAAAAACTAAATGAGGAAAATGAATCCAAAGGTAAAAAGTCAATTGTATTAAAATCTAATATTTATTCTGATGATGTAGATTCTAAATATGAAGATGTTAACGATGAAGAACTGACTCTCTTCATAAAGAAGTACAAGAAGATGAAAATCAAAGGAATAAATCTCAAAGGAAAGAAGTCTTTTGAGAAGAAAAAGGCTCTCGATGAAACGGAAAAGTCAAAGGAAGTAATATGCTTTTACTGTTGGAAACATGGACATATCAAGCCAAATTGTCCACTTCTAAAAAAAAAGACCAAATTTGAGAAAGCAAAGAAGGCCTTAAAAGTAGAAACCTGGAGTGATACAGAATGTGAAGACAGTGATAAAGATATCTTAAATTTCTGTCTGATGGCTAAGTCAGACTCAGATTCAGATTATGATGCTAAAGTTGAGATTGAGGTAAAGCATCCTGAAATACCTATTGTATCAAATTATATTGATGAATTATGCTTTGAATTTAAGACTGCTCTTAAAAGAATCTCTTCTTTAAAAAGGGAAATTTCATCACTGAGACAACATGATGTTTCACAAAAAGAAAAAATCGATTTCCTTCAAAAAGAATTTCATCAAGTCAAGGAAAGTCGAGATTTTCTTTCCAAAGAAAATGCTATCTTGAAAAAGGAAGTTTCAAAAATTACTTCCAAGTTTTCAAAAGGTTCAGAAACCTTGAAACATATTTTTTCTATACAAATTCCTTACAACAACAAATCTGGTCTCGGATTTGTGAAGGAAAGTGACAGTTTAATTAATTTTCCAAAAGTCAATGAGAGATTAAAGCAAAGACCTCATCGACAAGTTTATAAAAATCATTTTAAAAGGAATTTTGTCAAACCTGTTAGTCGAAGTGCACTCAAATGCTCAAAATATGGAGATCCACATCATTTTGAGAATGAATGTCCTATGGTCTAGAGACCTATTCGAAGAGACTTTGTTAAGACAGCCTATACTAACTCTCAATGACCCAAATAAATTTGGGTACCAAAGAAAGCTTGAAAAGTTGTGATTTTTGTAGGTTACCACAAAAAGAAAAAGAAAGTGATACCTGGACAATGGATGTTCTAGACACATGACAGGAGATCCAAGCATATTTGTTAAACTACAAAGCCTGAATGGTAGAAAAGTTTCCTTCGGAGGAAATAACAAAAGAAAGATAGTTGGCAAATGAAAGGTTGAAATTGGAGGACTCAAAATCAATGATGTGTCATTAGTAAAAAGACTCAACTACAACTTAATAAGCATAAGCCAACTATGTGATTCAGGTTTCATAATCAACTTTCAAGAAGATACATGCTCAGGAACAAGCAAGGATTATTCTCAAACATTCACTGGAAGAAGACATGGCAATATTTATCTTCCAAATGTCAATCCAAACTCTACTTATTGCTTGATCTCAATCAAAGAAGATGAAAATCTATGGCATAGAAGATTAGAGCACATTAGTATAAAACAAATCTCAAAAATCTCAAACAAGAAATTGGTTCGAGATTTGCCAGATTTCAAATATAAAAAAATAGAGTTATGCAATGCTTGCACTCTAGGAAAACAAGTAAGAAGTTCTTTTAAGTCTATGCATCATATTTCCACTAATCATGCTTTGCAGCTTTTTCATATGGATCTATTTGGACCAACTAGAACACAAAGTATTGGTGGTAAGAAATATTGTTTAGTTATTGTTGATGACTTCACAAGATTTACTTGGGTGTTCTTCCTTACTCATAAAAATGAAGCATTTTCATATTTTTCAAAGTTTGCAAGAAGAATTCAGAATGAAAAGGGTATACCATTTCCTGCTTTAAAATTGATCATGGGGGAGAATTTGATAATAAAAGTTTTTCAAATTTCTATGAGGAAAATGGCTCTCAACACAATTTTTCTACTCTTTATACACCAGAACAAAATGGTGTTGTGGAAAGGAAAAATCGTTCTCTGCAAAAAATGGCAAGAACTCTGTTGATTGAAAACAAGATTTCTTTTCATTTTTGGGCAGATGTAGTTTTTATAGTTTGTTATATCATTAACAGAACTTTTTTTTTTTGGTAAGGTCATTAACAGAACTTTTCTTAGACCCATTCTTGAGAAAACCCCCTATGAGCTTTACAAAGGTAGAAAACCCAATATTTCATATTTTCGTGTATTTGGTTGTAAATGTTTTATACTCTAAAACCCAAATAACCGCTCTAGTAAGTTTGATGAGAAAGCAGATGAATGATTTTTCCTTAGATATTCTACTACAAGTAAAGCATACATAGTCTTCAACAAGAATTCTCAAACTGTGGAAGAAACAATTAATGTAAGGTTTAATGAAAATATTCAAACTCACAAAGATGAATCTGAACCATCTTTCAATATTCAAGAGTTATCTAAAACTCAACAAGAATCTTCGAAGATCATTGAATCTATAGAAGAAGGAAAAGAAGATACAATCCAGACTCAATCAGAATCTTCAGAGTCTGATGATATTCAAAATGAAAGATTTGACAAAAACTGGAAACATAAATCCAGTCATCCGAAGAACCTCATTATTGGAGAAATAAAAGATGGCATCAAGATTAGATCTAAACACAAAGAGAACATCGGCAACTTGGCATTGATATTAGAAATAGAACCAAAAGAAGTTGGTGAAGTATTATCAGATGAAAGCTGGGTCGAAGCTATGCAGAAGGAACTTCAGCAGCTCAGAATCAATAAAGTATGGAAACTTGTGCCAAGACCCAAAAATCATCCAGTAATTGAAACAAAATGGGTATTCAGAAACAAACTGAATGATAAAGGGAAAGTCACAAAAAACAAAGCAAGACTGGTAGCAAAAGGTTATTCTCAAAAAGAAGTCATAGATTATGATGAAACCTATACACCAGTTGCTAGGATAGAAGCCATTAGGCTACTATTAGCTTATGCTTATTTCAATGACTTTAAATTATTTCAGTTGGACGTGAAAAGTGTCTTCCTAAATGGTTATATCAAAAAAGAAGTATATGTGGAAGAACCATCTGATTTTGAAAAACCAAAGAAGACTGATTATGTCTATAAACTCAAAAAGGCTATTTATGGTCTAAAACAAGCACCTCGTGTTTGGTATGGGAGGTTAAGTAACTTCCTTCTGCAAAATGGCTTCACAAAAGGTAAGGTTGATACAACATTGTTCATTAAGAGAAAAGGTAAGGATTTTTTACTTGTTCAAATCTATGTTGATGATATCATTTTTTTATCCTCTAATGAACTGCTTTGCAAAGAATTTTCCAAGAATATGCTAAATAAGTTCAAGATGAGTATGATAGGCAAATTGACATTCTTTCTCGGCCTACAAGTGAAACAATCAAAGATAGTACATTTATTTACCAAGAGAAGTATGCAAAGGAGATTGTCAAGAAGTTTGGATTGGAGAATTGCAAGAAAATAGACACTCCTATGTCTCATTCATCCAAACTGGACAAAGATGAAAATGGTAAAAAAGTTGATCATAAGGTATATAGAAGCATAATAAAATCATTGTTATATCTTACTGCATCTAAACCTGACATATTGTTTAGTGTTTGTATGTGTGCAAGATTTCAATCTGACCCAAGAGAATCACATCTTTATATAGTTAAAAGAATAATCAAATACATTGAAACTTACCCAATGTTAGGTCTTTGGTATTCTAAAGAATCAGATTTTACTCTTACTGGTTATTCAGATGCTGATTTAGCTGAATGTAAAGTGGACAGGAAAAGTACTACTAGAACATGTCAACTACTTGGAAATACGTTAGTGTCCCGATACTCAAAAAAGCAAAATACAATTACACTTTCTACAGCATAAGCATAATATGTGGCTTTGGAAAGTTATTGTGCACAGATTTTATGGATGAAGTAACAGTTGTGAGACTTCTCTATTGAAGATTCAATTATTGCAATCAAATGTGACAACACAAGTGCTATCAATTTGACCAAGAACCCAATTCTTCATTCGCATGCTAAACATATTGAAATCAAGCATCACTTCATCAGAGATCATGTTCAGAACAGTGACGTGAATATTCAATTTATTGATTCTAAGAATCAATTAGCTGATATATTCACAAAACCTCTTGATAAGTCTTCATTTGAGTATATTAGAAATAAACTATGCATTACTTATCCATTTTCTTGAAGTATTCGTGAGACACAAATTTTTCAAACTCAAATGTTCTCCGTCTGAATGTCCATTTCAAACTCAAAAGAAAGGTACGTCCGTAATTCAAATTTTAGCGAGTATATTTTTGGCATTTATGGCAAGATATTTTCGCATTTGTCACTTTTGGGAAAAAAATCAGGTATATATTCTAATTTATCTGATTGTTTTTTTTGGTAAGGTTAAAATTTTTTTTTTTTTTGGTAAGGAAATTTATCTGATTGTTTGTTCGTGCTTAAAATATTTTTTTTTCATAAATTAGGATCGCTACTTATAATTTCTAAAAGTGGTTTGCTTTCAAAACCCGTCCTCTTCCTTTTATAAAACCTTATCAATACGAACCATTTCACTCCCGACCATCACGACACTCCGAGTCTACTTCTCCTCCTTCTCTAAGATCAAAACTTTTCGTCTCTCTGATCACATTGCTTTTAAAAGAAGATCTTCACGAATTCTGAACAAAGATTCAAAGTCTTCAGCACCACCGGAATTCATGGACATATCAAATATAGAGTTGGATCATCACTAAAGCCCTTCAGAAGCGACTCGACAAGAACCACAACCATCGTCTGCACCAAAACCCAAGGGTGAACAAATTTTCATTTCAACATCATCAAACTTGTATGTAAAGCATACGAAAGGTTGAAACGAAGTAATGCTTATGCATCTATTCTTCATGAATGTTTGAAAGATAATGGCTTTCTCACAGAAGCAAGTCTTATGCGAAGTTATTCTCAGTTTTGCTTTAGAACTGATCATGATCAGGTTAGTTCTACTCCAAAGAAGACCTCTTCTAGTAAGGGAAAAAACAAAATCGGGAAACCTTCAACTCCCTCTGACAAGAAATCAATTCGTACTAGCCCTAAGCTTACCGGTGCATCAAAATTTGTGATTCCTGATAATGATGCTAGGTTCTTTAATAATTTTGAGATGAAAGTAGGAATTGCATCTGGTGTGCAAGGTAGTGGAGGTTTATTCAAAAGCACAGAGCATAACGTCTATCATCGGTTGCTGCTTGCTCGAGGGGTTATGAATCATCGAACTGTTGATTTTGAATATCTTGAAAAGGCTAGCATCTTTATGAAACATCTGTTTGAAAGATTGGGGATTTATGAATTTTGTCTGCAATCTGCCAATGTATATGCCGAACTGACTGCATATTTTTACTCAAACATTTCCATTATGTCACCAAATTGGCTTCAATTCACTATTGGTGATAAAAAATATGATTTAAGAGTGGAAGAACTGGCTTTGATTATTGAAGCAAAAATTCACAAGTTTACTCCATTAGAAGTGAGCCTAGAAGATGCTTCCAAAGAGGCTTCAGAAAATCAGAATTTTCCACAGGGCTCTAAATTACATATTTTATATTCTAATCTGACAAAAAGAACAGTGATCTTGCATAATATCATCATCAATTGCTTGAAGCCTAAAGCTGCTTTCAAGACTGACTTGTCCAAGTCTGAAATCAAGCTTATTAGGCCGTTTTGAATAGATAGTCTTTCTCTCTTCCACATATCATCATCTACCACATGTATAGAACTCTTCAAAAGGACAAGAGACAACTTCCTTATGGTGCACTCATCTCTCAAATCTTTATGTTTTTAAATATAACTATTCCTGATGATTTGTGCAAAACCTTTGTACCTTGTATGTTTGTTGGAGAAAAAATGCTTACCAAGATGAAGCATTTTGATGATAAAAAGGAAAGAGCAAGCACGGCCATGGGAAAGGATGTTCAGCAGTCAGAACCAAAATCTATTGGAAAGAAAAATGACAAAAACCAAAGGGAAAGAAAAAGAACAAAAAGAAAACAAATTGTCTCTTCAAGCCCATTCAAGGTGTACAGGAAGAAAAGAAGAATTCTTCTCCGAGATGAAGATGATGAAACAGAACACCTTGAAACAGGACAGAATGTTGAACATGTTTCTAAACCTAGTACAAAGGTTTCTGAACTAGCATCTGGAGACTCACATCTGAATCAACGGGATGATATTCCACAGAAAATAGATGTAAGTCAATCTCCATTTGATTTTGACGAAACTTTAAATGACACCACTGCTGCAGAACATGCAGATATTCAGGGGGAGATTCCTACAGAGGTAAGGGATAAGTTCGAACATCATGCACCATAAAATGTTCAGGGATAGACTTTAGAAAACATGACCATCCTAACCCTTCTGCTAGAAATCAAAGAAAAACAAACTACACTTGAAGAAGATATGAAGAACCTTCAGAAAATTATTGAGGAAAACAATCAGACTCAACATCTTCAAGCAAAAAAAGACAAGGCAGAGATAGGGGAAGCTATTGCTCTATGTTCCACCAATATGAAGAAAGTTATGAGTCAATGTTCTACCAAGATTGATGAAGTTGTTTCTATCCTGGAAAACTTTCAACTTGTTTGAACCCCATCAAAGAAATAACCTTTTTTTTTTCATACCCCCTTTTAAAATCATTCTGATTCTGTATTCTTAACATTCAACTTTGTTAGACCGGATGCTTTATATCAGCACTTTATTCTATTTATTGTTGATTTAATTTTTTGCTAATGACAAAAAGGGGGAGAAATTATGCAAATATTGTCGTACTAACACTTCAATATGCAGGTTATACAGGTTATACTTAAAGCAAGAGAAATACACAGATTTTATAAGTTTGCACATTTATATCTGTGTTTTATGCGCTTAAAATGTTTATTTTCTTCAAATTTATTTGAGATTGATTGAATTTGCATGGAAGTTTTATCACTATAAAAAATGGGAAGATTGTTGAGGAAAACTCTTAATGGATTTTGAAGCTGACAAAACTTTCTATATTTATCTTGTGAATCTAACATGCATTCCATACCAGGTTAATGTATTCTGGAAGTTCAGAAGGAATTATCAAACTTTACAAGTTTTCATAACTAAAAGTTCAGACTCAGGACTAAAAGTTCAGACTCAGATATAAGATTTTCAAACTTTACCATAAAAGTCATTTAGACTCTAATCTTGAAACATTCAAATTTTTCTGAAGACCTACGCTGAATCAAACTCTGAATTAGAAATTCTTCAGATGCAGTAATTATGCAGACGCAGACGCTGAAATTTCTCAAATGCTGAAGTTTTTCAAACGCAGAAACAAAACTCATTTAGACCGAATCACAACAGCTAATGATCTAGCATGGATTTCACAAAAGAAAGGTTTTAATTGACTCAATCCCAGTTTAATTGATTGATAATCAAACATTATGATAAGAATGCATTACAATTGATAAAGCTCTACTTATGGAAACTAAGATTCTGATTGTATGCCCGATCAGAATCAGGGAGATTCAGACTTTATCAACCAACGGTTACTCAATCCATTTTATACAAATCTGTCCAAGAAGAAGATTGGAAGATGATCCTCTGAAGACTGTCCAACGGCTAGTTTGGTAGTAGATGAGTATAAAAGGAGATCTACGAGGAGCAGAAGGAAGAGATGAAATCGAGAATCAACAAGTCCAAAATCTGAGCATACTCCGATCCTTTCTCTTGTCTTTCTTGAGCCAAACATTAAGATCTTAAGGAATACTTTGTAAGAATAATTGTGTGAGATAGAGAGTTCTATCATATACAAAAGTGATGTCACTCAGAATTTGTAATTCCTCTTGATTACATAGTGAAATCCAGCCAGTAGGCTATCAACGCGGGAGAGTAGACGTAGACTTGCTATAAGCCGAACCACTATAAACTTGTGTGTAGTTTTTTTTTCTAACCCTTATCTCTTACTTTACATACTACACATCAAGAGCACGGTCTATATAAACTGTTTTGAATCTGAATTTTATTCAGACTCAATTGTATTCATTCATTTCCGCTTAAATTGATAAAAATTATTTAATATTACCTATTCACCCCACTCTAAGTAATTATTGTTAGCTACATCACCTTCTTCATCCCTTGCTTTTCACAACATGGTCTCCTCACTATTCCCCTCCCCCCCCCCCCTCTCTCTCTCTCTCCACAAAACTTTTTATCCCTCAAAAGTTTGTAACGCCGGTGTGGAACTTCTTGGTGGTTACGTCGCTTCTAAATAGCTGGCATTTTTGAAGCTGGGGTTGATTTTAATCAGAAGCATTAAATGGCGAAGGCCGGAGCAGACATATTAGAAACAACATGTGGCGAGAGAGAGAGAGAGATGTTATTTGGTTTCGCGGGGGTCTAATACGGGAGAATGGTAAGTTGGGTCTTTTGGAACACGTGGATTGGAAAATAACCAGAAAAATATTCATTATTCAAGATAATTTGCAGTTGGAATAATTATTAAAAATCTCAAACTTATTGTACGGATTCCAATTCAGATCTAAACCTTTTTAATTTTTTAACAATTTAGTTCTAAAACTTTAACGATTTGCGAATATAATCATTCCGGTCAATTTTAATCAAAAATCGCTAATGTGACGGTCCATTTAGCGTCGGCCGTCTTACGTAGCATGGTCGGTGCTAACATGGCCGGCCATCATCCAAGCCCAGCGGTTGCGACGGAGAGAAATAGGGAAGAAAGAAAAGATAGAGAAAAAGGAAAAGAATTTCATAAAATCATAAAGATTGTCCATGCCGTTTGAATGGTCGTGCTATTGTCACGTGAAAAATTCTAGAGACCCATTTTGATTGGAAGGCCGCACTACTAATCAAAGAGCTTGACAAGGAGACAGAAGAGGCATTCAATCGTTTGATGCAAGTTTGGCTTTTTTGGGGAGGCTAAAAGACAAGAGAGTTCATACCGCCAAAATGAAAAGAATAAAAGAAACGAACAGCATTTGCCGACTAACTTGTGGATTGCCAGAAAGGGGATGGATTGGTGGTCCAAACAAACCGAAGGTCGACGTAAGATTTATATGCATGTGGCAATCTAATGGCTCTGACCAACTATTCTTGTTTATCAGACACGGCAAACCTTTATTCTGCATTGAGCATACCTTGTCCCATGCAGACACGAACCCTGTTCATACTTTCTCCTCCATTTTGGAGCCGTCCTCTTCACTCGCGATCTCTGTCAGTTCTAACTCGCTGGTCCGAGGTCCGATTCGCGGTACATGGTGACAGAACGAAGCCTTTCTCGGAGCGCGTCTTGCCTCGCAACTGAAAACGGGCAAAACTGCGCATTGTAAGTCCAAGAGCTTTGTCTCTGAGGCAAAGGCTTCTTGGGTATGTTGGCAAACCTCTCTCTGTGATTTTGGGTTTTTTCCGTTTACTTTTTTTTTTATCTTTTATTTGAAGGTCGAAGTTGACATCGGACAGTTTGGTTCACCATATTTTCTTAGTGTCTAAAAACGCATACCAAAATGCCTGTTGGACATTTATATTTACATGCTCCATCTTATCTTTTGGTTACTAAATACCATATGTGAGGAGTATCCACAAAAAGTGGAGCAGAATGATAAGCTTCCCTCATGTTAAAATATGTCTCGACTTTGAGCCCGTGGACGATTTTGATCTAAAAGTGCACATGGATATCAAAGACATATTTTCATGAATATGATTTCCTTAATTTGGAAAGGCTATTGGATTTGGATGTTGCCAAATATTGGAGTTTGAATTTTGGTCAACAATTAAGAAAGGGAAATTAATTCCCACTTCAAGTCGGTCCACGAAAAGCAGAAGAGGAGGAAAGGTTATTATCTCCTTTGTTGCCGAGTGGAAAGCAGAAATAAAAAGAAAAGAAAAGTTAAATATTTGCTGGAGGAAACAAATATTTTTTCCTATTCTGTGTTGAAGTTGGCTTCCACAGGTATATGTATTATATGTTTTCTCGTTTGGTCAAGATAGTCGCAAGATTGGTGCAGACCTCTAGGGTATTCTTGAAGCGCCACATTCGTGAGTGCTTGTTGTTCCGCGACTGTTGATAGAGAGGGAGAAATATTGAAGCGCCGTTTCGTCGAGTGCTAATGGATTATCTCCGTGAGTTTGTTCATGGAATTACACCAAGAGTTTAAGTATTTATAGCGATTAAATCTTATGATAAAATTTGTATATAATTCCTTCACGAGACTGAGAGATTATTTCGTGATAAATTATAGGATTATACACTGCGTGCATTATTGAGTGTAATTGGGGTTTGAAAAATATTTAGAGTGTTTGAATAACTCAAGTGTGGTTGTAATCTTCGTTATATCGCTTGATCTATAGTAGAATTCCGGGTTGCTCTATCCGTAAACGTAAGTCACTACGACCGAACCATATAAATCTGGTGTCCAATTTATTTTCTTATTCTATCAATTTTATTATTTGATCATTTAACTTCCGCAACACCTTATCATACCATTGCTCCCCTTTTCAGCTATCACATCATCAACAACCGACGCGACCCATCTATTAAATCGCCAAGCCTGAAGCACCTGTCTTAACTTGTTCCGTCATAGCCAAAGCAATCTGCATAACTGATACAATATAGAAATACAAATGGGGGACCTTCGCCGCAATTTGCTCAAAATTAACAGAGCTCAAACGTCCAAATCCTATTATTCTGCAGTTGAACTAGGAAAGAAATATGCTCAAGCCGAGAGACCGCTTCGCTTGGGGACTGATCTAAGTGTTGTGGCGTAGGCATGGTCAAACTAAAAATTGTATGGCTGCTGATCAACTAAGAACATGCAACGAATGAAGGGTAAGGATGGATATGGAGTTGCTATGCTAGCACCGAAATCAATCTTAACAAATAGACAACATGCTCGAAAGGCCATCATCCGAATCACTCCATAAACGAAGTTAGAAGCAAGAACTACATGGGTAAAAAGAATGACGTAGCAGGCTAATTTAGTCCGTGGCTTCGCTCCCGACAGCAACTAGACTTGTATGGCAAAGGCTAACATTTTAAAGCGTCACTAAAAAATGTGCTGATGTTACGAAGGATGGAAAGGAGTCGACACTATGAAAATGGCAGACTGAAGTAAAAAGGAAGTGCACTAGCTAAGGGAAGGATTTGATAAAGGAGGAAGAGGACTTCAAGAAAACTTGTACCTCCAATATCCCAGGATTTAACATCACAATACCAAGGACACGGCGTACGAATGCCCTGCGTACTAGCCTGTTGATAGTTCCGTCTCTATATTAATCCAAGGCAATATGGGCATACATAACCTGCCAGACGAACAGTTGGAGCATTCAACCTCGAGCGTGCCTCTTGGCAAATTGACTTCTCCCTCCAGTTGTTTAGTTTTAAATAACAAAGTTCAAAGGTTGACCTATTCGAAAAGGTTGACCTATTCGGGCATCTCCAGATCTACGCTTATTTTCAACTCTCCGGAGCATTTCGTCGCTTACTACACCCGACCCCGTCTCTGGGTGCCTAGCAAAAGCCAAGTTTTGATCATGGAAAGATGAAAAGCACGAGCCAGAAGTTAGGGCAATGCAGATCATGGATCACTTTTCTTCCCTTCTTTGGGTTAAGGTGAAATAAACCTTTTGGTGGTTTAAGTCGTATGGCTAGTTGCTTTGCCAAAAGGAAAAAAAAAATAGTTAGTCAATGGAAGTGGCCGTCCTATATCAATACATATTCTGAGCCTGTAAAATGCAGCAACCTCGATTGCAGTAGGTATTTGACAAACGGTATTTTTTTTATCGTGTCCTATATTTTTTATTCAAATCTCAATGGTGGCCTTCAAAATTTTTTTGGTTCATTTTAATGTAACTACTCTAAGGTTAAATATTCTAAAATAGTTAGTTAATGTGACCATAATTTAAAGAGATAATGACACAAAAAGTTCCTTAACTTTGGCTCAATGTGCAATTTGGTCCCTGACATTTTAATTTGTTCAATGTAATCCCTGAACTTTAACTTAATATTCAATGTAGTCCATGAATTTTTAATTTGTTCAATGTGGTCCATGGATATTTGGTATATGTTTAATTTAGTCCATAAATTATATAAAATGTTCAATATAATCCTTCCATTAATTCAAGTTCAGGGACTATATTGAACATTTTTATATAGTTCAAAAACTAAATTAAATATATACCAAAAGTTCAGAAATCACATTGATCATTAGGCTAAAGTTTAGGGATTATATTGAACAAATTAAAAGTTCAGAGATCAAATTGCATATTTGGCCAAAGTTCAATGACTGTTTGTGTCATTTTCCCTAATTTTTATTAACTTGACGTTAGTTTGTCATGTTGGAGTTCACGTGGGTTACATGAGGCTTCTACCTTCTGCGTGATGATCTCCTTCCTTCATTATTTTGGGCCAAAAAGAAGCAGAAATAAGGGGGAAAAGAGATATGTTAACTTAGGAAAACGATATGACAATCCACATCATTACTTTAGTCAAAAAAAATGCTGACGTGGCAATTCACTTAACAGAAGGATTACATTGAGCAGATTTTGAAAGGTCAAAGATTATATTAGAAAAAAAAAAGTTCTGTGACTACATTGAACATTGAAGAAAAGTTTAGGGAGTATCCATGTCATTACCCTTTTCATTATGATGTGCATAGCCAATACAGTGCGAATATTTTCCATGTTATTAAGACTAAATAAAACTTTTTAAAGGTTGGACTGTTTCCACAGCCTATTTAGGTTAACCACATACTTTGAGTAAACTAACCAAAATGGGGCATGTACTTTACAACTCTAGTTAAGTTTGAACATCACCTTTTAAGTAAACTAACCATACTTTTAATTGGTAGGTTGCAGATTATGAACATTACCCATGTTTTACACGTTATGAACATCGACCAAGGTTGTAGAAAAGGGGGACAATATTATATTGGTGGGCATTTTAGGGGCTAGTGGCGTATAATGGAACACGTGATTCTAGTTAGAGTAATTCTAAAAGAGTGTACAAGAACGGTGATTCGAACTTAGGTTTAGAGCATACAAACAATAAACCTAGGTTTTGAGTATATTTGGGCAGCTCACGATAAAATGAAAGCTTTTAATTTTTCACAACACAAGCTATTCGAAAAACCTTTTTCACATCATCAATGACTAGCTTGAATTAATCCGAAGCAATTAAAGGAATAATTGCCTGACTTTGGCGGCCAAAGTAGCATTTAAGACAACGTGCGTGACACTGAATCTCAGTTAATAAAATGTGGTCACAGGCATAGTATTTTAGCTCAAATTTGCGATTAATTGTCCAATTGGGAAAGTTGGTGGAAAAGTTCCTTCTTTAGTCAAATTCATTTATTTCATATCGCCGACAAAAAAGAAATTTAAGAAAAATTAAAATCAATGAATAAACTCCAATTGGACCCAGCCAAATCATGGCAAATTCTGAAAATCATTCAAAAGACCATGGGTAACCATCCCGTTGCATTGGAAAAAAGGGGACTCGTTGAGTAAGTTTGAAATCTTGTCAATGTCAAAAGATTGACAAAATGCGCAAATCGAGGGGTCGTCGACGCTGTAACATAATAAAAGTTCAAGAAATGATTCATCTAATGCCGTAAAGTTGAAGGTGATCCACTGTTGAAGTTTGTAAATGTGAAAAATGTACATTGAGTTTGAGACGAATTAGGAAATTAGCACATGGCGGATTTTCTCTATTCTGAGTATTTTTGGTTTTCTATACATTCAAGTGCTTTAGATTTCTTAGTCGATGTTAGCCGGCCTTAATAGAGAGATTAACATGTTAGCCATTTGAGAGAGATTTGGATGAGTTCTCCATGAGATTTTATCTTAGTTTCGCGGGAGTTCTTGCGAGTGTTATCCTATGAGTATATCAGATGCTACTTGGGTTGGTACCTGAATGATTTGAGCATGGTTATAATTTTCACCCTATCGCTTAGCCTCCAAAGAAATCTTTTGTTGCTCTCCCTCCAAGTTTATGAGAGAATTGCTACTTTTTATCTTGCGTGAAACGGTTGTGGGATCAGATGACCACGCAAAGTGACCACATCATAAAACTATGAATTGATTTATCGGGCCAAAAACAATCTGTGTTCTTTTTTAGATTATGTACGAAGATCTCTCTGCCTGAAAGACACTAGACTGTGGAGAGGTCACCTTTGAAACATGATAATGGATTTTTCTTTCTTTTCCTTATGGATTTACTGACAAACCCTAACTACCTTCGTGCAGTATTCTTCACGTACTTCTTATTAACATCACATTAAGTATTTGTTCTCTCTACCCGTCTTCTTCCAGATTACTGCTCCAAACTTTTGACTTCCTTAGGAGCCACATGAATTATAACAATATAAATCATGATTAGGCGTTTTTCCCATCGTGACATCATTCGTTTGCATGAGATATAGAGAGATTGTTCTGTTGGTCACACCTTGACCACAATCTCCCATTATCATCCAAAGCATCCACGACTGCACTTCCACTCATTCATTATAGTATTATAATGGAAACTTTAATCCTTCAAATCTCTCTCTCTCTGTGTTGTCACTGAGAATACAGGCCTGCTGACAGATATTGAATGTTTCCATGTAACGCTTCGGCAGATTTGTTTGTGTATAAATCCATCACTTTTCAACTCAAACAATACGGAATAGTGGCGGTTATTCACCAGTTAGGATAACTATATCTCTAGTTTCCAAGCATTTTTCACATATGTAGATATCATTCGCTGAACTTTGTCTGATTGAATCAATTGGGTACTTTGAATTTTCAGAACTGTTTGGTTTGATCATTTCTATATAGTGGTATTAGATGTTACGTTTTTTTCTTTTTTATGATGTGGTGTGAACTCAACCGTTAAAAAACTAATGTCATAACGCGGATCGTTAGCTTTATTCAAAATAGATACTCCCATAAAACGTTCTTTTATTTCCACATCAGCTGCTGTTGTTAATCTAAACAATATAGAGACCATGTCGAACAATGTTAAAAAATAAGACTTACTCGATTCGAACTAAAAGGAAGTTCATGACAACATGAATTTAGCTTAAAATTCAAGGACAATCGTGGTGCCATTAACCTTGCGTAAAACTAAACTAGGATACAATAATCTCCATTTTATTAGAAGAGAGAAACAACAAACATTGATCAAATGCTTACAATGTAAAATTTAGGCGACCCGAACAATTTGTCGGTCAATCTATTTTGCTACTACTTCTCTTTATTAATTTTTGTTAGATCAGAATTCCTTCCATTCATCTTCCAAATCAAGAAACAAAGCCAGCTTCTTTAGCTCCACATGTAGCGACGGTTGCTGATCACACACCACCTCAGTTTCAACCCTGACTACTTGATCATCAGAAGCGGTATCAGAAGGAGATGAAGCCATGAGATCATTCTTGTCAAGCCCCCCAAATATGTCATAATTATAATCTTCATGCACTGTTCTATTACCAGGAAATGACTGAATTCGAGTCCGTAACACCCATTATGAAATCTTTATCGTTGTCGGCGTTCATCAAAAAGCTCAGGTGATTCTCATCGCCATCATCTCAGACCAGAAGAGAACAAGCCTTGACTGTCGATGCTGCAGCTGTTATTCATCCAGCCTATGCTTTTGTCCACCAAACAGTGCTTTTCTTCTTGGGTGTTGACACCTATTTAATTTGCCCAATATTAATTACACAAAATTTAGGAATTAATTTTCTTTAATTCCTAAGATAAAAAAACTATTTCTATTAAATGCATTGCATATAGAAATTAAGCATATTTGTATTAATAGGGTCTATTAGAGTGTCTAAAAAAAATTTTCAAAATTTTAAAAAAAAAATCGAATCAGGCCGAGTCGGGGCTAGGCCGACCTGGCCCTTTCCTTTTTCCTTTTCTCTTCCTCCCCCTACCCCCCAGCAGGCCTAGCCCGCTTTCTTTTCTTTCTTTCCCCCCCCCCTCCCGCGAGACTGGGCCCGGCCTGGCCCAGCTTCCCTTCTCCTTCTCTTCCCCCTGCCGCCCTGTCCCTTTCCCTTCCCCCGTTCCCCCCTGTTCCTAACGTCCAGCATGACGAACGTCGGAGCAGCTCCACGCCGTCGCCATCAAGTCAGAAGAGGGCCGGAGGAGCACGCCAACGGGACTGGCCTTAATGGCCAGTCCTGTCTTCCCCAATTTCCCGGCTCTCTCTCTCTCCTTTCTCCCCCTTGTTTTTCGGATGTCAGGGGCAGTCCTTGCACAGGCTTAATTGGCCACAAAAGTCACGGGATAGCGTAGGCCGTTGTCAGCCTGCATAATGTAGCAGGGGGCCCCGTCGTCGTTGTCGTCTATATAAACGGGAGAGAGAGAGAGGGGGGGGTTGGCTACATTTGAGAGAAACAGAGAGAGAGAGAACAGAGAGTGAAGAGAGAGAGAGAGAGAGAGAGAGAGAGAGTAAATAGAGGGTTCACCGGAGTAAGAAAACAACCAGCAGTGCCGCCGTCGCCCACAGAGTAGCCGAAAAGCCGCACCGACGAGTCGTCAACCGATGAGCTCTCTCAGCCGAGAATCTTCTCTGTTTTTCCCTGTTTTCTTGTCCGGTTTGGCCGGGACTCACGCCGATTGTTTCGCGTGAATCCCGGCCCATACCGTTGTCAATCCAGGTCCCCACTCACTGTCGAATGTGAGCCGTAGCCATTAGAGCCAACCAAGTCACCGGAGGAGCTCGAAATCCTCCGATTTTCCCCGTGCACACCAGGTGTTCAACAAAATGTTTCGAGGAGGCCGATTTTGATTTGGTCGCCGGCCGGCGAGCTGGCAGTCGGACCGCTTCTCATGTAGTCGATGAAGCTTAGTGGTGGTCCCAGGAGCTAATTTGAGGGAGGTGCCGGTCTGGATCGACCAGCGGAAAGCCAATTTTGGCTCCGCTGGTGTCCCCACATGTATATACACGTGGGTGCGACCCAACTCGGATCAGCCAATCCGACCCGGGTCAATGCCTTGGGTCGAATCCATTGACCCGGGTCAGTTCCGACCAACCCGAATCAGCCGATCCAACGCTGGTCAACGCTCTAGGTCGGATCCATTGACCCGAGTCGGATCCGCCGATCCAACCCAGCTTTTAATATTATATTATATTTTTATTTTATTTTTAAATAAAAAATAATTTTTTTACTGTATATATATTTTTAAATCCAAAAAAAATGTTTTAAAAAAGGTTTTTTTATTATGTTTTTTAATGTGTTAATTTATTGTTGTATCATTATGCATGTTATTTTAATTACATAAGTCGTCATTTTTTTAAATAGATAAGCCTATAGGATCGTGTACTGTTGTATTATTTTCATGCATGTTTTTAATTTAGATTTTAATTGCATAATTTATTGTGTTTTAAATATTAGTTACCTTAGTTGGGGCTAAAACCTTAGGCTGCATATCTACTTTGACTACTAATCGCTTTTGATTATGCACTCGCTTGATCACCTCGTATGTTAGGAGAAAGGTCCTAAAATCAATCCAAATTGCCTAACAAATGTTTTCAAAAATGAACAGGGTAAAAAGGTACCGAAAGGGCATTAGTTATCTAACTAGTATAACCAAGTTCTCGAACTCAGTTAATCTCTGGTTTGTAGGAATAGGATGATCCTCCTATCACCTTATTTGGGTTTCTAATGAACCCACCCCAAATCGATTAGTGGCGACTCCTTACTATAAACCACTTGCATGTTAAAAAAATCTAAACCCTAAGTCGCGATATGATATGGGTTTGAGAGGGCCCGAGTTAAGTCTTGAACTTAGACTTAGCACGTACCAGGCGAGCCCTTGTTTTATGCATGTTCGATAAATAAAGCAGGAGGTCAGTCGCGACAAACTGACGACTCCACTGGGAACTTGCATTTTTTTAAAAAACGTGGACTTGAGCCAAAATTTTTATCCTGTTCAAAATAATTTTTGTTTAGCAGCGAGGATTCCAGGTATAATCCTAACATTAAGGTGTTATTTGATCTTGCAGATTCAAATTGATTGATTTTAAATTATTGTGCATGCTTTAATAATTTAGCACTACACTGTTGCACGCATAACCACGCTGTCGGACTTGGGTCGCAATAAGGCATTTTAAGATGGTGTTAAGAAAGATACGATCTCGAACGCAAGCCCGCGATGGAGAGGTTGCATTTCTTTTCCCCGAAATTTATTTCTAAAAAATCGTAAAGAAATATCTTTAGCCACTATTCACGTGATTATAAAATATTCCTTTCGATTTGGCCGAGGTTAAAAAGACTTGACACCAACGCGAGACTGCGATGGTCAGGCACCCTTTTAATTTCATTTTGTTGAACCATTCTAAATAGAAATCGAACCTCACTCCTCATGTGCTTGTCACTGTGATTGACATGGTTCAATGAAAGGTATATATTAAATCCTTTCTTATTTTATTATGCAATCTACTTATTTATTTGCTTTGTTAATGTTAGGCCACCCGTTGATTGCATTTTATATACAATGGGAAGAGCTGATGTCCAATTTGACCTCACTCCTAAGAAAGAACTTCTAGCATGGTGAGATCGACTCGGCCAGTATGCCAACAATATGTCAAAGTAAGAATCGATCGCCTACTTCCACTGCTCAAAATCAACATCCATTCTGGCATGATGTAAGCGTTATCACATTTCTGGAGCCTACAGATGTCCACTTTCATATTTGGTAAGTTTGAGATTACCCCAACTCTGGAAGAATATAGTGTCGTCATTGAAAAACCTTTAAAATCTAAGCTCATTAAACCTCTTTTGGGCATGTCCCCTTTGCCTGAATTATCCCAATTTTTGCAAACCAAGAGCGAAACCGTGAAAAGAGTCGTTAAAGCTCATTGTAATGCATGCACATGATTTTTCTTGAATGAATGTTTTGAAAGTCAACCTATGAGCTAAAAAGCCAAGATTTTTATCCTTGCTTTTATCGAGTGTGTCATTTTTCCCTATCGTAGAAATTCAGTAAACTCCTCGATTGCATATGTGGCCAAACAAATTTGTACAAGTTTGAGTTATGTTAATTCGGTTCTGACAAAAACATTTTTATCTCCAAATCGTTTTAAACAAAATGATGATAAAATCATGCGGGCCACTCCAGAAATTTTGCAAATCTGGTTTCTATCTCATTTGAGAGGATTTGGGCACCTCATGCAACTTTTTGAAATCGACGACCTCATGCACCTGATACAAAGATTTGAGGTCTTAAAAAATAATTCCCCTAATAAGGATTATGCTACATGGATAAACTTTTTGAAAGACCTCGATCCCAAGGTATTCTTATGGCATACTAAATGGTTCCATAAGGGTCAGGCTCGTTATGCCCACCAATTACACAACCCCATTCCTCTACTCGGTTTATCCGTCATCACCTCATACTACCCCTACCGGGTAGCCCGCCAATACAGGGCCCTTCAGGAGATTCGGCCGCCTCCCAAGACAGACTCATTTCGAATTCGATTCACCCGCTCAAACTACAACTATGCTGGCGAAATTCGTGCCATCCAAGGGGTATAGACTAAATGTCATCCTGAGAACATTATTATGCCTAAGCTATTGAAAGGGCAGGAAAAGGTTCACCATGCCTTTATATTCTACATTTTACATCATTAAATCCTGGCAGATCTGCAGCCAAAGGTCTCGGATGTAACCAACAAGCCCAGTCGTCAAGCACAGATCGATCATCTCAAAAAGATTGTGGAGACAAAAGATACACTTATTGCGGAGCTTGTCCGTGAAAATAAGCGACTTCGAGAGATTGTAGCTTCCCCATCATTTATAGAATAAACATCTGGGAATGGCACCCTTCTGTTAAAAGCCCTTGTCATTTATATTTTCCAAGTATTTATATTTAGGGGTTTTGATTTTCTTCTTTAAAAGTATTTATAGGTTATACTAATGTTAATATAACTCGAACCGCTTTTTATTCTATAAATATTTTTTTTGCGCTTCAACGACACCACCGTGGCCTTCAGCCTAGTGGTATTCGGGAGTGAGTGAAGCAGTCCGAGGCAACCGGCGTTTGAACCCCGGGGACACCACCTGTAATGTTGATATTAATAAAAGCTTTTTTTTCTCATTTTTTTCTTTACAAATAAAGAAAATATGTAATAATATTATGATTAGGTCATGAAATAATTCTTTATTAGGCATTATACTCATTCATTTTAACGTTTTCACAGGTAGTAGTTACAAAAAATAATGGTCGAAGAAAACATCCGTCTCGATAATATGGAAAACGAAATGAAGATGGTTTTCAATGCACTTGAAAACTTCACCAAGTAAATAGAATCCATCAATGGCAAGCTCACGCTCACGCCCACACCTGCAGCAATTGAGGAATGTTACCACCACCATCTACTAGAAAAGACAAAGTCTCCGCCAGCGACAGTAAAATGCCCCTACTAGAGGACGATCCGCTTCCCTTAGCTGTCAGGAAAGCTGAACCTAAAAGCGTACTAATGACAGAACATGACAAACGCCTTGCCAAGGTCGAGGAGATGCTAAAACAGCTACAAGGCCCGCAACATGCTATCCCACTTGACCTGTCTATATACAAACGGGTCAAAGTACCAGAAAAGTTCAATATGCAAGAATTTGAGAAATATGATGGCACCTCATGCCCGAGACACCATTTGCACATGTATCATGTGCAGATGACTCAGTACGTGGATAATGAACCCCTCATGATTCAGACATTTCAGGCAAGTCTGACGGGACCGGTTTTGACATAGTATATGTCAAAAGACGTAGATGCTTTTAAATCATGGGATGATGCCGCTGATGCATTCCTCAAACAGTATCAGTTCAATCTCGACCTCACCTTTACTCAGGACTTTCTAGAACGCACTGAAAAGAAGAAGAGTGGGTCCTTCAAAAAGTATGCCATCAGATGGAGAAATTTAGCCGCCTAAGTTATCCCACAACTCACTGATCATGAACAAGTAAAGTTGTTCATTAAGTCTCTTCCATATGAATACAAGCACTGCCTGGTTGATGCCACTGCTCAATCTCTTAATCGTCTTGTTCCTATGGGTGAACTAATTGAAATGGGATTACGTGACGAATGGTTCACGGACCCCGCTTCCACAAGCAAGAGACTCAACACGAGAAAGAAGAAGAAATTCCCGACATATGGAAACATCGCGTATACCCAGTCCGTTCATCTACCCTGGACAGTCCAGGTGAGTAGTGAGCAGCAACCAACCTCAAGTCACCAACCTCCAAAGCGATATAAGAAAAGGCAATTCACTCCGTTGCCTGGATCCCTTTCTCAAGTCCTGGCCATACTCTGAACCTGCTTTCTACCGAGCCAAAACGTCCCAACTCAGAAAACTTTTCGAGTTACGATCCATCCAAGAAGTGTGACTATCACATAGGCGAGATAGGACATTCGACAGACAACTGCTATACCCTCAAACACTGAATTCAAAACTTGCTCAACACCAAAGCCTTTTCGTTTCAAACATCCAAGCCGAATGTCCAAAACTATTCGCTACCTGAACATGAAAACAGAATCAATGCCATATCCACTTTCGACGCTTGTTGAATCAAGAGTAAGAGGGTATACAGTGTTGACGTTTATAACGCTAAAGTGAAAACGATGTATTATCCTACTAGTGAAGTACTGCCCTTGTCCCTAATGAAAAAAAGAATTGCCAGCATGGTGTAAGCAGGTTTAATTGTGTATGCCGAGCGCATCAGCATGGTGGCCACCATCTCCAAGATTGTCATCAACTAGGACGAAGAACTCTCAGCCTTGAATGCCAAACAAGTAAACCTAGCCCCCACGCTTCTGAACGAACCTTTGTCCGATGACCTAGACAAGGGGAAGGAGCTGACGATTGAGGTACCCCTAATTGGGGGACACGTAGTTATCGAGATACCTCAACCTTACCAGTACGAGAATGACAAAGCAGCCCCATGGTCCTACAAATTGGATGTTGACCTGGTTACTAGGTCCAGAAGAACGTATGCCCAAGCTGACGTGTAGCCTCCAAAGCCTGTCAATGATGAAGAAGCCAAAAAATTCCTACCCATTGTCAAAGCCAACGAATACAATGTGGTGGATCAGCTACGCAAATTGCCCGCCCAAATTTCTTTGTTAAAACTACTCCAAACGTCCATGAAGCATCAAAAATCTCTGATGAAGGTACTCAGTAAAGTAAATGTCCCAAAGACAATTGAGCATGACAAGTTAGAAACATTTGTGGAGTCCATCCTTTTGAAAGATCAGATAACATTCTTGAAAGATGAATTTCCCGCTGAAGGAAGGGGACATACTAAGGGTCTCTACATTTCCGTTAAATGTAGAAACTCCCATGTAGCTCGAGTTCTTATAGACAATGGGTTTATATTGAACATCTGCCCCCTAGCAACCTTGCACCATCTCAATGTAGACACGTCTAAGTTTCGTGCCTCCAAAACATCCGTCCAAACATTTGACAGGATGAAGAAAGACACCATGGGTGAGATCGACCTAAATGTCCAGATTGGCTCACCAATATTCAGCATTCTGTTTCAGGTAATGGACATCCCTACTGCATTTAGCTTTCTGCTGGGCCATCCTTGGATTCATTCTGCTGGAGCTGTATCTTCATGCCTTTACTAAAGCGTGAAGTTTGTTGCCCAAGGAAAACTGATTACCGTCCTTGGAGAGGAGGACCATCGAATTTATTAAGAAACTGTCATCCCGTATGTTGAACCAAGTGGTAGGGTCGAATCTAGTTACAAGTCCATTGAGCTTGTGTCAACCATGCATAGATGTCGAGGAACTTCTCCCCCCATCCCTGATATGTCAAAAGCCTCGATCATGGTAAGGAAGGTTATGGTCGGAAATGGCTTCATCTCAGGCCAAAGACTTGGCAGAGGAGGCCGAGGCATCCGAAAGCCTATTCAAGCCACTAGGAATCATCATACAGCTGCCATAGGATATCGTGAAGGAAACCCACAGGTCAACAATGGGCACGCGAAGGGATCAAATTAGCTTGCTACTTCCCCATATTCGGGAGACTTTCCCGCCACCTGCTAAATTGCTGCAGGATGAAAAAATTTATCTTAACCTCTCAGGACAATCCGGTGAGGGGTTTAAGCAGCCTGCCGAATGTTCAAGTCACCCGAGCTCCTTGACTCTTTTTGCAAATTTTGCTGTTAGACCGACATCGGAACCCAGAAAAGCTACCGATTGAAGAAGAATGTGGACGAGAAGAAGCGTTGGATAATATGGTCACCCTATTTGATGACATCTTCATAAGGGCCATACACGAAAACTCAATCTCATAAATGAGTGCAAACCCGTTTGATTTGTTTGCATGTTTGCAGTATCAATTAGGCGAGCTACAAAATTTGCTCACATCCTTAATGGATACCATTCGCCAAATCTCGAGTATGTCACCACCGTTGCTCGATCAGGAGCAGGTGATTCAAGTAAACGGTTCAGGAGGAGACCCGCCGTCAAGAATCTTTCCTGACATGATTTAGTAAGATATCCAACTCTTACAGTGGCAGGGCAATGTACGATGATACTCGCCAGTTCCTAAATCCATGAATGTGATATTCTCCATCCTTCTACGAAAGGGGCTAATCACAATGAGGCAAAAACATTCTACTCCTGAGTATTTCATCAACTATGATCCCTCCAAATCTAGTGACTTTCATTCGGGGGAGATTGGGCACTCGCTGGATGATTGTGATACTCTGAAGAATAGAGTTCAAGACCTACTGGATGTCAGGGCATTCATTTTTCGTGCCTCATGGCTGTATCATGGTGAAGATGATCTTTTGGTGGTACCTAGCATTCGTGTCGCTGCTCCTGAGCTTTCTGATGTAGCGCGTAAGGGAAAGGCGATTATGGATATCCTGGGCCAGTCCAGTGGTACGTTCGACTATTACGTTGACTACTAGATGCCATCGAGTTTTTATGAAGACCAGCAAAATAGCATTCCTAGCGAATGGGACGATATGAAAAAGCTGACACCATTAAAGAGAGGAGCCGAGAAACTGGATTCTTGGAACGATACTTTCGAGGATTTTTTTCGTCGGTGCAATAGACGAAGGACCAGTAGAGGGAATGGGCGCAAGCCCGCTTGAGTAGAATTCCTCTCCTCTCTTCTGCATGAATCCTTAGAAAATGAGCTATCTTTGTATTTTGTTTTTTGTCATCATTTCTATTGAAAGAAATGTCTTTTTGAACTCTCACACTTTTAAGGTTGTAAATCCATATGTTACAAATAAATAATGTTTTGAGGGCATGAGGCAGCACTCCAAATCGGCCCATTGATGATATCCAGCCACGAAAATGAACGTATTCTGAGGCCCGGGCTATCTCATGCTTCCTCGTTCCTACAATTTTTCGAAAATTAAAGACATTTTACTATTTCTTCAAAAATATTTTAAGAGGAAAAGGACAATGTAAATCTTTATCCCCCCATTTATTTTTCTGATCAATTTACCCTGTGTTCCAAGCATAATCTTACTACTTGCGAGGGAGTTAATGCGGTCCAATCTGGTGATGTGGATATTGACAGTAGCAATTCTGACGATTCAAGTGATAACCCCATTGAAATCTAAAGAAATTGGGAGCAATATGAACAATTCAAGCCCCTTACAACCGAAGATATTGTTACTATCAATTTGAGCTGTACTCAAGATTCAAAAGAAGTGAAGATTGGAGCCAACCTTCCCAAAAAGAAAGCCATGCGTCTTGTTGCTCTTCTCAAGGATAATCAAGACGTCTTCGCATGATCTTACTCTGATATGCCAGGACTAGACCTTCGAATTGTTAAGCACAGTCTACCTACCAATCCTGACATGCCTCCTAAGAAGTAAAGGTTACGAAGGACTAAACCCAAGCTGTCGAAAAAAATCGAAAAAGAAGTGATGAAACTGTTGAAAGTAGGGTTCGTCGAGGTTTCGTAATACCCTGATTGGGTAGCGAACATCATGTTAGTGAAGAAGAAGGATGGTCGAATTCGAATTTGTATTGATTACCGTAACTTGAATAAAGCCAATCCAAAAGATGACTTTCCGCTCCCCCACATAGATATCCTCGTGGATAGTACTGCTGGATTCGAATTATTTTCTTTTATAAATGGATTCTCCAGATACAATCAGATAAGAATGAATGACGAAGACAAGGAGAAGACAGTATTCATCACTCCATGGGAGACCTTTCACTATAGGGTAATGCCTTTCGGTTTGAAGAATGCCGGGGTAACATACCAATGTGCTATGGTCACTCTCTTTCATGACTTAATGCACAAAGAAATTGAAATCTATGTCGATGGCATGATCGCCAATACTAGATGTGGAGAAGACCACATTGAAGCCTTGAAGAAATTATTCAGTCGGTTGCGCGAGTTTAAATTACGCCTGAACCCTCCAAAGTGCGTGTTTAGGGCGACCTCTGGTAAGTTACTCGGATTCATCGTGAGTAGCAAGGGGATTGAGGTCAACCCCTCTCCGTCCACAATGAGAGAGGTCAGAAGCCTTTTTGGAAGGTTGAATTATATTGCTCGGTTCATCTCCCAACTTTCTAAGACTGCATGACCTTTTTTCAAACTTCTCAAGAAGGACACTTAGATTAATTGGGATAAGGATTGCCATGAAGCATTTGAAAAGCTGAAGTAGTATTTGATGAATCCCCCAATACTAGTTCCACCGATCCTAGGGCATTCTCTAGCTCTCTATTTAACGATTCACAATGAATTGTTAGGAGCCCTGTTGGCTCAGAGTCACCCTGTTGATGGAAAAAAACGAGTCATCTATTATCTGAGTAAGAAATCCATCATTTCGGAACAAAATTATTCCGAATAAAAAAAAACATGTGTCGCATTGGTGTGGGTGTTGCATAGGCTCCAACAATATACTTTGCACCACCAAACATTCCTTATAACTGAAAATGACCATATCCGGTATTTGCTTAACCGACCAGCATTAGTGAGAAAATTAGCCAAATGGCAAATTTTAATTTCAGAATTTGGCATCCAAACGTCACCACAGAAATCAGTGAAAGGTTGGGTGATCGCTGATATGCTAGCTAAATGCCCTGGGGAAACACTTGAGGATGATCTCCCAGATGACCGTATTTTATCAACGGAGGAAACACATGGACCATGTTTTTCAATAAAGCAGTAAACCTGTCTGGTTCTGGCACTAGGGCAGTCTCAATATCCCCAGAGGGGCAACATTATCCGATAGCCGCGAAATTGGTGTTCCCTTGCACTAATAACATTGTCGAGTATAAAGCATATATTCTCAATTTACAAGCAGCAATTGATATGAAAATAGCCAAACTGAAAGTGTTCGGCGATTCTGCCTTAATCATACTCCAAACTGTAGATGAATAAAAAAACTAGGAATACTAAGCTAATGCCCTATCATGACTGTCTGGAAGAATTGGTTTCAGCATTCGAGGAGATCTCGTTTGAATACCTATCTAGATCTCATAACCAATTCGTCGATGCACTGGCTACACTATCATCCATGTTACAGGTTACCAATGGTTTAGAAATAGAACCTCTAAAGATTAAAGTCCTGACCAGGCCGGCCCGTTGCAACAACGACATCCTATAGGGTGCCTTTGAGATTGGCTCAGTTCCAGGTGCCAACTCAATTACAAACTCCACTTCTCTTTATGGCAGCAATCCCGGTAATTCTTGATGAAACACATCGGGATACTCACACACTACTGCTATATCCTCAAGTCTCGGCTCTTCAGCCGTTAAATCCACTACTGCAGTTAGAAATCCGTGACACCCTTCATCTAATAGTTTTGTCATTTCTACTGAGGAAATCCATGGAATCGAGGGTCCTCCTCAACTTCCCACAAATTTAAATTCTGGATGTCCAACAGGATTAAATTAGATCACTCTGCTATTGCAATCCATTACGGCCCTCTGCATAGAAAGCCAATCCATACCCACTATCACATCAAAGTCGTGCATATCTAGAACCGCTAAATCAATCATTTCCTCCCTATCCCCAATCACAATCTTACAGTTTGGACAACCCACTGAAATAAGCATCTTATCATTCAAGAGAGTCGTCACGCATAACACAACATCAAGCAATTGCGGTTCTATTCCAATCAACTCAACAAACTGTTTTGATATGAAAGAGTACGACGCTCCAAGGTTAAATAAAGCATACGCAGCATGATCAAACAGAGAAATTGTACCTGTGACAACCCCTGGTGCGTTCTCAGCCTCTCGTCTAGCCATAGCATATACTCGTCCTTGCGCTTGAGGCCTATTCCGGTTCTCTGTCTGGGCCGCTCCAATCTGATTCCCATTCCGAGGTGGCATCAAAGCAGGCGACCAATTCTGCATGGGATTGGAGCAATTCCTTATGTGGTGACCAAATCCTCCACATCTAAAACACGCTCCGCCCCTGGTTGGACAAGGTCCATTTCCATGTCTACCTCCACAGATCCTACATGGACCATTCCCGATCTGGACTGGCTTCCCAATATTTCTTTTAACTGGCGGAGTGAAACGCCTATTATCAACCATCAGCCTCTTCCCAGGATTACGATTATTCCAACCCTAGACAAATCTCAACCTAGAAGCGGTGGCCCTATCCACCTGATCTCGCTCTAAAATCTGGGCTCTATCAAATATTTCCTCGTACATCCTCAGATTTACCGATAACAATTGATTACAAATATCAGCTTTCAATCCGTCCAGAAATCTTCGTGCCTTATCCTCCAGATGTTCCACCATTCTCACCGCAAACTTAGATAATCTCGCAAATTTTACCTCATACTGATCTACCGTCATATAACCCTGGCGGAGTCTCCTAAATTCTACGAGTTTTCTCTTCCTAGCACTGGCCGAGAAATATTTCTCATAAAAGCTCTCAGTAAAAACAGCCAAAGTCATAGCTGTACCTTCTGGAAAAATCCTATCTCTAGTGGCTTTCTACCAATCGTTCGCATTATCCTGCAACTGGTATACTGCTAGAGTCACTTTCTCATGATCATTGCACTCTAGCACCTCAAAAGCCTTCTCGAGCTCCCCTACCCATCGAGATACAACATCAGGGTCACCTTTCCCAGAAAACTTAGGCGGTTTAAGCTTTATAAACTGCTCTACTAATTGATGCATCGGTCTATTCACAACCACTTGCCCCTGCCCTTGATTCTCATTATTATTAACAGCAGCAACGGTCTCAGCAGCTTGGGCAATTGGAGCAGCTTGCTCCTGAGTCTGCTGTCCTATTATGTTACCAATCTGTTCTAATGTCCTCGTGACCGCTTCCATTCTAGGATCCTCAGCAGGTCTAACTTCCACTCTGGGGTTTACTGTTGCTCCAGCATCAACCCCTAAATTTTCCATCACTCCTGCACTCATTCTAAGATCCTCTATAGCTCTAACTCTAGCACGACCTCTACCCATTAATCCTCTACTAGCGCCCCTTCTTAGGACTCTTCTTACACCTCTTCCTTCGCTGCTCATTGTCACAATTATACCACTCTCTTACCTGCTATAATTCCACTCAGGAATTAGCAATCTAAGCCAACTAGCTCAATCTGATTCTAAGCAGTGAATTAACACAAAAGCTAACTCAACAAGCAATTCCCCACTATCAATCACGAAGTCACGAACACAAGAGTCTGAACACTTACCTCCGGTCCAGACGCACCTGCATTTCAATAATCACACAACAATTAACTCACTCAAACAATCACAGCAAACAATCTGGAGGCACGTATAGCTCGTTCCGCCCTACAACTCACTAAAATCTCCCTAAATACTACCCCAAGGTCTACACTCCTTATCACTCCAGACATCAACCAGTTTTAGATCGAGCTGACCTTGCTCTAATACCAATTCAAACGGGGATGTAACGCCACAATATAAACCATAATATTCAAACTTATACCACAATATTGGGTTTCTCATTCAAACTTATACCACAATATTCACAAAATTACAAACCTTAATTTACAAGTGCACATCATACTATAAACCATCGATATCAAAAAGAACCGATGACCTGGCATTCTAACCTCAAAAACGGTACTCGTCGACAGTCTGATTTTTCCTCCTCTACACTAGCCTCTACAACCCACACTCGATATCCATTCCGAGTCTGACTCCTCGTCCTCTGATTCCGAACTCTCTTGAATCGTCTGCTCCTCCAAGGACTCCGGCTCGGCCTCAATTTCAATCGGGTGATTGATGTCACCCGACTCCGCTGGAACTTCGTCCTGACCTTCCTCAGCTAGTACATCGAAGAAATGATACTCAGACATAAAATTAGAATCCAAATACTGCTCAAATGGAAGTATGTACTCCGGTTCTCCCTCAGGCTTCTCCGACTCGTTAGAATTATTCTCATATTCCACTTCGGGCTCCACTTCATCTGGTTCTTCCTCGGGGATCAGTTCTAAGTCTATGTTCATCGGATCAACTTCAGCTTGTGATGCTTCAGGCTCGGGTTCGTGCTCGACCCCTGAAGATCCCTGTGCTGCAAGGTCTGGATGCAGACCAAACTGAGCCAAACTAACTTCTGTACTAGTCAACTCTCCGTCTATCAGGAGTATGACAGACGGGTCCCAATCTCCGACTAAATCATACAGGACATCAAAACCTCTAACGGGACCAAACTCATCTCCGCCTGTGTCCCTGAAATACCACGCAGTATATACATGGGTTTCCCATAAAGGTAGTCCTACTTCTACATAAACGGTCACGATGTGCTTAATCCAGGTCATATTATCTCCCATAAGAAATTCTGCAACTTCGTACTCGATGTGCACTGGTACTCCAAAACGCTCTAGTGGTGGTGACAAAGGATTCATAGCTCAGGTCGGAGTTCTGAAAATGTTGGTTGAAGCAACCATGAGACTACATCTCAGTAAGTACACTCCTAAACCCCACCTAAGCTATCACGTACATCCAGACAATCACAATACACAACCACATGCGTTAGATCATCACGTAACAGGCACTTCTCATACAATCACAAGCATATGCAAATCTCGGGTCGTGCACTTATTCCGTTCTCATTTCCTCCTTTCCACATCACTCACCAGTGACCGGCGTAAATGTACACGCCTCAGGTACACTGCGACCATTTATCACAACACTTTAGGCCTGCGTAAACGTACACACCTCAAGCCATGTATCTTGCCAGCGTAAACGTACACACATCAGGCTCAACACCTACCACCTACTGCGCAACTCACGTTGAAATACACACCTTAGGCTGGCAGTCTTCCAGTATTACCGGGCATCGTCCCGCGTAAAAGTACACGCCTCAGGACGGCACAATTCCCACAATTTCACATGTCATGCCACGCACAATTTTTTTCTTACTCATGCACATGCTCAATAAACATTTATCACACCCCACTGGCTCATCACACGTGGCCCGTGCACGCAACAATTCGCACTCAAAACATGCTCAATCGTCATTTGATACGGCCAATTTCATTAATTAAATCTGTCTGGCCCACACGGGCATCCAACAGGCATATTTCCACCATATAATTACACAACCATGTACTCAATTCAATCATCACAATTTAGTAAAAATTCAAACACACCTTAAACACACATATCGCCATTTTTCTCTAACCAAATGGCGTTGGATCAATTCCGGTCCTTCACGGCACTTTCTCACCATTAATTGCCGGTTCTAAAAATCTAACTCGCGTCCCGATCGGCCCATCACAGCCCCATGAACAGTCACTCACAGCCCACTATCACCCTCAAAATTTCCATAAAAATTTTCCAAATTCAATCTTAGGCCCGCTAATCAATCCTATTCCCAAACCGTACCACTTCCGCACTCAAATAAACCCGATTTCACCCAAATAAAATCATCCATCAATACCCGAAGTCCTAAATCGGGTTTAAGTGAAACTTACCTAGTTCTAGACTAAATTGGCTAGAACGAAAAGCGGCGATGCTCAATCAGGAGCGGTGGGGACAGCAACAAGCGATGGCGCGGCTTGGCGGCGGCGGCAGCTTCCTTGCCGTGACTCACAGCCACATGGGAAAGAGAGGGAAAGAGAGAGAGACGACGGACGGCGTGGGGTAATGGTGGTGGTGCGGTACGGCGACGGCAAGGCGGCGCACGATGGGCGGTCTGGCGGGTGTACGGTCGGCGGCGATCGGCGAGGGGAGAGGGAGTGATCGGAGGGGAGGCTCACGGTGAGGGGGGGATGTCGAATGGAAGAAGGGAGAGAGAATGGAGGAGAGAGAATTGGGTCTTAGACTTAAATAGTGTAATTTGACCCAAAATGGAAAATTACCATCATGCCTTTGTCTCACAATTCCAAATCGACAGTCCAGATTCGATCTTATCTTAAAATCAACGGTCCAGATCGAATCTTATCCAAAAATATCCAAGGGTATTTTGGGAATTTCATAAAAATCCAAGGGTAAAAATGTCCAAACAAAAAGTTGGGGCAAAATTACCAAAATGCCCCCCCTTCCATAAAGCATACCCTTTAATAATTCCCAAGGGTATTTTGGTCATTTTCTCCGTTTCTTGCTCAAATTGAATTTTTCTGAAGGATTCGGGCACACCCAAAAATCGCACGTGTCCTCAGCAACGTCGTCCTAACGTTCCGTCGTGATTTCCTAATTTTCCGATGTCCAATTTAGGATAAATTAAATAATTAAATTTTATTAAACGCAACTCGAGCGTTTCTCAAACTAACGGGCAGCTTGTTGGGGAAATTCGTAGAATCGACTCGTGACTGATACTGAATCGAGTCACGTGCAAGTTTATTCGGTACGTGACGACCTCGGTTGTCATTAAAATCGCAAAGATCAATCACTAGATCCGAGGGGTACGATCGTTTGGTATAGGTTCATGATCATTTGTTAAGTCATTTCGTAGTTCAGTGGAATCACCCGCGATCCATTATTATGACAGTGGTGAACTGACCCATAACTATCATTGGATCGGCCAACAATGGCTCTAAATATCACTTCAGCGATTTTATGGTCGAAAATTAATTCACGATCGAATTTTCTTTAGTCGTGCGAATTTAATTCCCTTATTAGCCTTTCCCTAATTGTTAGCATCCCAAGAATGATGATAGTTCCGAGCGAAAATTTACTACGAGCACATTTCATAAAACTCAGTATTTTACAAATCCTAAATGAACTGATTTTTAGGATGTCACAGCAAAGACTGGAGCAATTGAATATGATCGATGAAAAACGGTTAAAGGCTCTTTGTCATGGGCAATGTTATCAACAGAGGGTAGCCAAATCATTCAACCGAAAAATACGCCCAAGACACTTCGAAGCAGGCGATCTTGTCCCGAGAAAAGTACTACCACTACCCCCCGAACTTAGAGGTAAGTTCACTCCAAACTACAAGGGTCCTTACGTTGTAAAAAAGACACTCTCTGGAGGGGCTTTGATTCTGACTGTAATGGATGGATGCCAATTCTCCAATCTGGTCAACTCTGATGCTGTAAAGAAATACTATCCTTGAAATAACTTCTATATTCCTATTGATAACAAGGGAATTGGCAGAAAAGTTAGTGATAAGAACACACCTAGTGGCAAGTTTAACCGAAAAGGATTTTGCACGTGACAAAATTGTGTCAAGGCCGATCCTGGCAACCACGAAAGTGTCAATGGTAGTCGTACCCACATCCATCGAAGACGTTTAAAGTAGAGATTAGCTTTGCTGCGAAGTTTCCCATGTAAGCGATTGCGTATGTCTTGTGCAGTCAGGAATCGCATGACTCCCGAGAAACTCCTCAACATGCCGGAGCCGTATTGACGTAGCATGCGCTAACAATATGACTTTCTAATTGGCAACACCCCTAATCATAAATGATTTCATTCGAGCTTTGAGACCAATCACAAGAGGAGAAAAGGCTCTGCTAGTTTTGAAGACAAAATGGAAGAAGGGTAATTTGTATCGTTCTCAATTTACCCAGCTCATGTTTTCATCAGAAGGGAATTGTCGACATCCGAAAAAACTCAAGGAATTGTCAATTTAATCTCAAAAGAAGGGAATCACGAAGAGTAATGTTGTATCGTTCCCAATTTATGTCCTTCAAAGAGCCATTTATTAACATGGTCTTTCGTATTATCTTGTAGGTTTGCCTCGCCATTACAACATAGGTAAGTTTCTCTTTATCTTCTCATAAGAGTACAAAGAAACAAAGAAAGAGGAAATGAATAAATGCTTAACCTTCCTCCAAGTGCATCGCATATCTTTTAGGATAGAATTTTGCATGGTAATTTTACCTGTTTAATTCACCCATTCCCTATGAAAATCTTGACAATTCGACGAATGGTGTTGAACTGCTCCGATGTCTTGAACGAAATGTGTCAGGATGATGAGAGGTAATCCTTAGTCTATACACATTCTCACATGCCAAACCCTTGCAAGATGAGCGAAAAAGTTTCATTTCTACAAGGTAAAGGGATTTCTCGCATAAGGTACAGTAACCAAAGTGATAAGAGGCAGTTCATTTCTTTGCCCCATACACTACCATTGATCATTTGCTTGACCATTTTTGAGCCCATACATTCGAAGATTCCTTTTAAATTACCCCTATCAAGAACCACCCCACATTGGAGTAGCTTGAGGTAAATCAGCATCACAGGGAGAATCCAAATTCAAATGAAGCAAGAAACATATCTCTCCCTTTCGATCGCCGCCCCCGCAGTTTTGGCATCGTCGTCTTCATGAATCTGGCGGTCCTCGACAGGGTCCTCCAAGACAAGCACACCATCAACGACTGAACGGTCGAAGTTAATAGGGCTTTGTTAAGAAAGAAACAACAAACTAATTAGAACCTGTCCAAAATGACAACATGTCAATGATAACAGTGATGTTCTTAACCTAGAAACTAAACAAGACAAGAAGAATGAGGAGTTTCTAATATCTAAAATTTTCTATGATTATCAGCAGTAGCAGCTTGCACAAGATGAAAAAGGTGAATAGAAATTTTCTTGCCCTCACTTACATTAATCTTTGAGTGTTATTTTTACAAATGAACTATCACGATGATTTCAGTGCCCTAGAATGACAAAGAGCAATTCTTCTTCTATCACATACACTTATATCCCTTACTAGCCCAATTGAGCCGGCGACTTCATTTCGTACGAACTCAGTTGGTGATCATCCCCCACACCGGAGTAAGGCAAAAGTCATCATAGTTTGAGCATCATGGTCCAAAGTATTAACTGAAGATGAAGACTCCGAGAGTTTAACACTTTTGTTCTGTTCAAACTTGTTTAGCCTAGTCCTGACAACACCAAAAGAACAGTAGTGTGCCTGGCAAAAAAGGAGACCAACGCCCATGAATAAAAAATAAAGAAAAAGAAAAGGAGAAGAAGAAAAACGATGAAAAATATAAAGAGAAAAGAGTCTCTAATTTCTGGGTAACTGCTGTGAAAAATAATGAAGTTTTAGTTGATGAGATCTCTGAGCGTGATGAAGGTGCTCTCAAATACCTGAAAGCTGTTAAGTGATGTAGAATAGACGATCCCAAAGAATTTAAATTTGAGTTCTTCTTCGATACAAATCCCTACTTTAAGAACACTGTCTTGACAAAGATCTGTCATAATAGATAAAGACGAATCTATTCTGGAGAAAGCAATTGGGATAAAAATCAAATGGTATCCAGGAAAATGCTTGACACAGAAGCTCCTCAAGAAAAAACTGTTCAGGAAGCCAAGGCACAGGATTACCTAGGGAGTTTTCCAAAAGGATCCGGACGATGGAGAAAAAAAGACTGGTGACAACGCCAAGATAATCACCAATTCTCACCCGTACACACATTTTTTTAGCCTAATGATCATTTCGTTCCCCAACTTATAAACCAACCCTACGTTACCTCCCCCATGAAGTCTTTTCTGACTAGGGTACTTGAATTAACGTGAAATTTCAAATGTTTATAAATAACGCTCGAGGAAATGCGAGCAAGACTATTTCTATCTCGTTTTGCAGGGTTCTTGACTTGTAAACCTGGAAATAGTTGCAGGATATTTTTTTTCATGGCATTGACTTGGACAATCTCCTTTGTTAAGCCATTGACCAAGCCAACATTACGACCCCGAAGAAAACCTCTCAAATTGGTAGCATAGTACCGCTTGCAAGAAAACTCAAATCCTTGTTAATGTGATAATAGTCAAATTGAGTATTCTCAATGTTCCCACCTCAATGGATGAGACAAAAAACCCTTTTTCAGTAAGAGCGAGTGGAAAGTTCTTTCTGACTGAAGGTCTCTCGTTCAGTATCTTGAGCAATCCACCTTGGGAGTGAAAATTGTCTTGATTGACCCTCGATGGATGTTTGGTAACGCAAACATGGCAAAATCATCATGCATGAACTTTCAAATGCACACTCTGGAATAGCCTAGCTTGTCTATCCTTGTTGAATGCAGGCATGTTTGTGCCAATTGTCTTTGACAACTCAGAGCTTTAATCCCCAATGATAGGACACGAAAATTCAGGCGCTGGAGAAACCCTTATTATCATCCCAAGAGAGATGCCCCGAAAAAAGTCGGTTATTCAGCAGATGATACATCAATCTTCTGGGTAAGAAAAACTAGGTGTTTCATCAAATTTCTTTTCAAACTACTCAAAACGTAAACCAGGTGTTCCTTTAAAAAAGAAATGCATCTTGACTTGCGGTCAAGATATTTCATATGATAATCTAGAATAGCCTCAGTTGTCTATTTCTTTGATGAATACATATATGTGTACAAGAACGTGCCCAGGTAAAGTATACTCTACCCTTGCCCAGTTCCGAAATTATGAATTATTTTCAAACTACTTAGGAGATAAACCGGATGTTTCTTTGAAAATGAAATGCATCTTGACTTGTGGTCAAGAGATTTCATACGATATTCTAGAATAGCCTTAGTTGTCTATTTCCCCGATAAATGCATATGTTATTTCCCCGATGAATGCATATGTTTTTGCACAAAAAAAAAATTGTCTAACAGGAGACATGCCCTTAAGAGGCAAGAGCGTGCTCAAGTAAGTATATTCTACCCATGCTCGTTTCCAAAATGCACGTACTTACGATTGTTATGGTACCCTTTGAACGTTAGACTGACCCCTCTGTTCACCAACTGAACATTGGATTGACCCCTCTTTCACCATGTACCTATGATTGTTATGGTACCCTTTGAACATTTGATCAATCCCTCTGTTCACTAACTGAACATTGGATTGACCCATTTGTTCACCAAGTACCTATAGTAGTTATGGTATCCCTCCAAAGCATGAGATTAATCTCCTCTGCTCACATCAAGTCTTTTCAGGTACCCCTCATAAGATGCAAGTACTCTGGCAAAACGATTTCTCCAGTCAAGGCGACCGAAGATAAGCTCAGATCCTTTGGCAAAGCAAACTCCAATCCATGCAACCGAAGAAAGGATTGAGTCCGAGAGAAATGAAATCCAGTTAAGACGACCGAAGATAAGTTCAGGTCCTGTACAAGCGATTTCCCCAGTCACGGCAACTGAAGATAGGTTCGGGTCCGAGACAAATGAAATCCAGTCAAGGCGACTGAAGATAAGTTCAAGTCCTAGGCAAGCAATTTCCCCAGTCAAGGTGACGGAAGAAAGGTTTGGATCCTCGATAAACAAAATCCAGTCAAGGCGACCGAAGATAGGTTTGGGTCATAGGCAAGCAATTTCCCAGTCAAGGTGACCGAAGAAAGGTTCGGGTTCTAGACAAACAATTTCCCTTGTCGAGGCAATCGAAGATAGGTTCGAGCCCTAGACGAAGGAAATTTAGTCGATGCGACCGAAAATAAGTTCGAGTCCTCGACACATGATACCAACTATCTGGAATTACTCTACCCTTCGGCAAGATAAGTAGCCCCAGGTATGTTTTTATTTGCTTTAGCACGCATCATCTTATCGCATAAAAAATAGGATTCACAGTCTCGCCAAAAATAGCATTTATTGAGCATGCATGAGCCAAATTTAGGTGTCATTTTGTCTTTGAATGTAATCTCTGCGAGCTCAACCTCTGCGAGCTCACCTTCAAAAAGGGGTAGTTGTTAACACCTATTTTTAATTTGCCCAACATTAATTACACAAAATTTAGGAATTAATTTTCTTTAATTCCTAAGATAAAAAATATATATTTCTATTAAATGCATTGCATATAAAAATTAAGTATATTTATATTAATATGGTCTATTAGAGTGTCTAAAAAAAATTTCAAAATTTTCAAAAAAAAAAATTCGAATCGGGCCGAGTCGAGGCTAGGCCGACCTGGCCCTTTCCTTTTTCCTTTTCTCTTCCTCCCCTCCGGCGGGCCCAGCCCGCTTTCTTTTCTTTCTTTCCCCACCCCCCCACGCACGACTGAGCCCGGCCCGGCCCAGCCCAGCTTCCCTTCTCCTTCTCTTCCCCCCGTCGCCCTGTCCCTTTTCCTTCCCCTGTTCCCCCTTGTTCCTAACATCCAACGTGACGAACGCCGGAGGAGCACGCCAACGGGACTGGTCATTAAGGCCAGTCCGGTCTTCCCCGATTTCCCGGCTCTCTCTCTCTCTCTCTCCTTTCTCCCCCCTGTTTTCCGGATGTCAGGGGCAATCCCTGCACCAGCCTAATTGGCCACAAAAGTGTTGGAGCAGCATAGGCCAATGCAGGCCGTCGTCAGCCCGCATAATGCAACAGGGGGCCCCATCGTCGTCTATAAAAACGAAAGAGAGAGAGAGAGAGAGAGAGAGAGAGAGAGAGAGAGGTCGGCCACATTTGAGAGAAACAGAGAGAGAGAACAAAGAGTGAAGAGAGAGAGAGAGAGAGAGAGAGAGAGAGAGAGAGCAAATTGAGGGTTCGTTGGAGCAAGAAAACAACCAGCAGCACCGCTGTTGCCCACAGAGTAATCGGAAAGCCGCACCGACGAGTCGTCAATCGGTGAACTCTCTCAGCCGAGAATCTTCTCTGTTTTCCCCTGTTTTCTTGTCCGATTTGGCCGGGACTCGCGCTGATCATTTCGCACGAATCCCGGCCCATACCGTCGTTAGTCCAGATCCCCACTTGCTGTCGAATGTGAGCTGTAGTCGTCGGAGCCGACCAGATTGCCAAAGGAGCTCAAAATCCTCTGATTTTCCCCACGCACACCAGCTGTTTGACAAAATATTTCAAGGAGGCCGACTTTGATTTGGTCGCCGGCTGGCGAGCTGGTTGTCGGATGGCAACCAAGGTAGTCAGTAAAGCTTGGTGGTGGTCCCAGGAGCCGATTTGGGGGCGACGCTAGTCTGGGTCAGCTGGAGGAAAGCCAATTTTGGCTCCGTTGGCGTCCTCACATGTCTGTACACGTGGGTACAACCCGACCCGGATCAGCCGATCCGACTCGGGTTAACGCCCTAGGTCGGATCCGTTGACCCAGGTCGGATCCGATTGACCCAAATCCACTGACCCGACCCGACTTTTAATATCATATTTTTATTTTATTTTATTTTTAAATAAAAAATTTAAAAAAATTAATTTTTTTACTGTATATATATTTTTAAAATTCCAAAAAAAATATATTTAAAAAAAGGCTTTTTTATTTTTTTTTAATGTGTTAATTTATTGTTGTATCATTATGCATGTTATTTTAATTATATAAGTCGTCATTGTTTTAAATAGATAAGTCTATAGGATTGTGTACTGTTGTATTGTTTTCATGCATGTTTTTAATTTAGATTTTAATTGTATGATTTGTTGCGTTTTAAATGTTAGTTGCCTTAGTTTGGGCTAAAACCTTAGGCTGCATATCTATTTTGACTGTTAATCGCTTTTGATTATGTACTCGTTTGATCACCTCACATGTTACGAGAAAGGTCCTAAAATCAATCCAAATTATCTGACAAATATTTTCAGAAATGAACAGGGTAAAAAGGTACCGAAAGGGCATTAGTTATCTAACTAGTGTAACCAAGTCCTTGAACTCAGTTAATCTCTAGTTCATAGGAATAGGGTGATCCTCCCATCATCTTAATTAGGTTTCTAATCGACATACTCCAAATCAATTAGTGGCGACTCCTTACTATAAACCACTTGCATGTTAAAAAAATCTAAACCCTAATTCGTGATATGATATAGACTTGGGAGGGCCCGAGTTAAGTCCTAAACTTAGATTTAGCACGTACCAGGCGAGCCCTCGTTTTTTGCATGTTCGATAAAAAAAGCGGGAGGTCGTTCGCAACATTGGGGTAGAATAGGAATTGCGCACATGCCGGCCACTGATGGCTGGTCTGCACTAACTTGATCAAAATTATTCATCGACCCATGATTTCGGCAGTGCAAAGTTTCCTCTTCGTGGTTCGTTGTTCTCGTACAAGACTGGGGCGAGAAAGATCCGCACTTCTTGGCGAGGGTGGTTTTCCAGTAATTCTTTATTTCATTGTCCGTTCGTCCTGGAAGCCTCCCCGCGATCAAGGCCCACCTGCATGTGCATGAAAAATTACGTAAGAACAAAATAATCACGACTTAATCCTCTGACTATATCTGTAATGCATGAAGAGTTTAGAAGACAGTTAGTTGAGACATCTTGACAGTGACTGGGGCTATAATGAATGAGGGGGAAAAGTTTTCCCCCGGCCACAAAGCGGTTAATTCAAGTGGACCACACGAATGGAGCATGCACGAAATCGTGAAAGCAACTCCTAGAAACGTATCTTACAGCTCTTTGAGCGAGAAGGATAATCGATAGGGACATTTAGGGCCACTGAGTGCTGCTAAACAGCGGAGCACTATACTATGCGAACTTCATAGAGTAAGCAAATGCAGCATTGCACAGAGCAGTTCAATCCGGATCTCTATGCTTGGATGAACAGCTCAGTTTGTTCGCAAGAACCTCCGGATGAGAGCCCATTGCACTGCATCTCACACCATATTCTCCACATAAAGAACATCAGTTTGTCTCTTGATGTTATGATTCATTGTGTCCACCAAATCAAATAATTACAGCGGAGTGAGTCTACTTTAGAATATGCGAGGTTTACAGACCGGTTGCCGAGAAGGCGGTGGAGCCGGATGATGAGATCTTCTTCATCCTTGGTGACGTCACCTCATTTGATGCCGGGTCTCAAGTAGTTCAACCATCTAAGCCTCCAACTCTCGGCACATCTCTTCAGACCTTCCAAGCAATATCCCAAAATTGAAAATCTTTAAAAGATTACGAAATAAATAAACTTTCTCAAATAAACTCATGTATTGAAGGAAGAAAGAAACCCGCAAAAACAAAAAGGACAAACATTGATACAAATTGGAATTCCTACCAACTAAGCACTCTCAAAATAAACGCTTTATTCCATCAATTTGAAGAAGAGAGTTTTTTGTTTTTTTTTTGGTCAAAAAAGAAGAGAAAGTATACAGAGGGAAAAATAAAATAAAAGGATATAGTGCCAGCATTCTGAGCAACACTTCTCCACTTGCCTTCACCATGAATGTTGATATAGCTGATGAGGATTTCATCTTCTTCAGCAGACCAAGCTCCCTTTTTCATCCCTTGGTTTTCACAACATGGTCTTCTCACCATTTTTCCTCTCTCTCTCTCTCTCTCTCTCTCTCTCTCTCTCTCTCTCTCTCTCCTCAAAACTTTGTCCCTCAAAAGTTTACAAGACTAGTTTAGAAACTTAAGCTCCTTTTTTTATCCCGTGTTTTTCACAACATGGTCTCCTCCACTCACCATTTTTCCTCTCTCTCCCAAAACTTTGTCCCTCAAAAGTTTACAAGACTAAGTGTAGAAACTTTTTGGTGGGTACGTCGCTTCTTAATAGTGGGCATTTTAGAAGCTGGGCTTGATTGTATTCAGATGCACTAAATGGCCATGGACAGGCCAGGCATCTGGCAAATAACATGTAGAGAGAGAGAGAGAGAGAGAGAGAGAGAGAGAGATGTTGTTTGATTTCGTGGGGTCTCATACGGAGAGGACGGTGAGTAGCAGGATCATACAACCAAAGTTCATGTTTGACTTAAACCGATTAGTGACTACAAATGGTGCACATACTTAGAATGCGTCCGAGTGAAATATGAACCCTCACCCACAAAAAGAAAATATGAAAAGAGAGAACACAGTCGGATTGACACGTACTAGTCTTTTTTCAATGTATTTTTCTTCGGCTCGCAACAGAGAATAAGTATAGATGGAATAACTTGTCATTATATCTTGTAGCTACAGCCCCAGCCCATCACAATCCACCGATATTGACGACTCATCACGGTGGACGAATGTGAAGATGAGCGCGTTTCACGCGAAGATCAAACAACGTTTTTACCTTCGTTTTCTTTCTACTTTGTACGACCAACAGGCAACAAGTATGGGTTCGTTCAAAAAAACTCGTTACATGACAATTAGAGTCGGAGGAAATCACATACAGTGACGTAGAAAAGCAAGATTTGTGCAAATTCATCTTCCTCCAAATTTTGAGCGCGAAGCCGAGTTAAGTTGAATCCAAGGGCTTGCAAAGACCGCTCTTGATTTTTTCTCATTAGACGTGTATTGGTCCCATGAAAAATTCTCTGCGAACGATCTTGATCGGACGGGGACACTCTATCAGAAAGCTTGATAGGAAGGAGACAGGAGGCATTCGGATGTTTGCTGCAAGTTTTGGTTCTTGATGGAGGATTAGGGACAAGAGAGGTCCAAGCGCCAAAACGAGAGGGGAATCAAAGAAAGAACTGCATCCAACGATAACTGCCAGAAAGGGGATAGACCGGTGGTCCTGACTCCGGAGATAGACGTAAGATTTATGCATGTGGCCAATTTACTGGATTGGACCACTCATTTTTGCAACCAATATTCTGGTATAGAACATACCTTGTCCATGCAAATATGTTCATACTTTCTCTCCTCCAATCGGGAGTCCTCTTCACGAGCGATCCATTTTAGGTCAGATTCTCGGTACATGTTGCCAGAATGAAGCCTTTCCAGGAGCGCGTTTAGCCTCGCGATAGCACGCAGCTAAAACTGCATTTTATAAGCCCACGAGCTCCGTCCCAAAGGCAAGATGCCCTCTCGTACATTTATATCCACATGCGTCATAAAATCTTTGGGTAGCTAAATATCCCATGTGAGAAGCATGTGCAAAAAGTAGAGCAGAATAATAAGCTTCCCTAATCCTACCATCGCTTCCCATCTCGGCTATCACATCATCAACAACCGACGTGACCCATCTGTTAAATCGCCAAGCTTGAAGCAGCTGTCTTAACTTGTCAAGCCATAACCAGAGAAACCTGCATACCAACATGCGACATAGGGATATAAATGGGGGACCGTCGCCGCAATTTGTTCATTATGAACAAAGCTCAATAGTCCAAAACCCACAACTCTGAAGGTCAAACAGGAAATAAACATGCTCTGGCTGAGAGACCACTTCGCTTATGGACTGATCTAAGTGTAGTGGCAGAGGTATGGTCAAACTCGAAACTGTATAACTGATGATCAACTAAGAACATGCAACGAAAAAAGGGTAAGGATGGATATGTACTTGCTATGCTAACATCGACATCAATCTTAACAAATACATAACACTCTTGAAAGCCATCATCCAGATAGACAGCTCAGCAAAGTTAAGGTCTCTCTGCGAGAGATGGAGCACATTAGCAACATAGCTACAACGCTATACACATAAGAGATATACAAAAGTTTAAAAAGTGAGAAGGATATAAGAAGGTAAACACTCGCAAGGTTGTGCGAAGTCCACCGATGAATCTCATTCCTATTCTCTTTAGCAGAGGCAGCTACAGATACAATGGAGTATGACATCATTATAATAGTGACGCGCTCATTGGATTAGCAAAGAAATGCTCACGGCAGATGAACTTTGATTTTCTGAAATGGCTACCAAGAAGAGACGTCACTACACAAGGAGGCTCAGAGCCCAGAGTTTGATGCATCTTCCTGACATTGAGGTGTTTATCCAGAACCATCAGCTCTAACAATTTTCTACAGCTCTGCAGAAAGGTTTCAAAGAATTACTTTTGAACAAACAATAATAATAATTGCTACAAAGACAATGTCAGTTGCAAATCTTAACATGGCAATAGGTGCACCAGATGTTTCTTAAATCGGACAGGTGCCTTTCGAAGGACAAAAGCTACAGAGAAAATCTCTCCAATTTAGAAATGAAACATGCATTGGATCACCCACCTTCAACTGGTATCACATCAACAATTTTGACACTAGTTAACCCAAGTACAGTCCACAAAAGAGTCCGCTAAGGGGATGCACTTACAGTCTATCCAGATAACAACATTAGCATAGAATAATAGCTGAACCTTCATTTACAAGTAAAGGTCAACCATAGTCTCACAGACCATTAACCACATAAAATTGCATCCATGCATGCAATAACCCACAAATGCCGAAGCATTAATTCTTAATTACATGGTTCGTAAATTTATCATATGAGCATCTCATTCCATCAAAAACAGACAGACTAGTTGAAATGGTAATCTCTTTTTTACCAACTCCTACTTAAACTTTAGAAAGTTCTCTCAAAATTTGGAGGGGGCCAATTATCATTCAAACTCCATACAATATATTCTTTTTGTATACAGGTTAATCAGACGGAAAAGGTACCTCCACATTTATTGCGGGCTAATTTGAATATTTATCAGTGCATACCTGAGGGTTTAGAACATCCAATCGGCCAATTATCTGATCCTGCAGATTGGAGAAGACAAAACTTAGAACCAAGAATCTCAACAACAAACTTCAAAAAAAGATCCCCTTACAAGCTGCCAACTAAACTTCAAGTCAAAGACAAACATCTCAAAAGAACTACAAGGGTAAAAAAATGATGTAGCAAACTAGTTAAGTAAATGAATTCACTCCCGACAGCAAATAGACTTATATAGCAATGGCTAACATTTATAGCATCACTAAAAATGTGCTGATGTTACAATAGATGGAAGGAGTCGACGCAATAAAAATGGCAGACTGAAGTAAAAAGAAGCACAATAACTAAGGCAAGGATTTGGTAAAAGAGAAAAAGAACTTCAAGAAAGCTTGTACCTCCAATATCCCAGGATTCAACATAACAATACCAAGGACACGGCGTAAGAGAGCCCTGTATACAAGCCTGTTGACAGTTCCGTCTCCATTAATCCAAGGCAAAATGGGCATACATAACCTGCTAGATGAAAAGTTGGAACATTCAATCTCAAGAGTGCCTCTTGGCAGATTGACTTCTCCCTCCATAGGCCCTTCAAGTGAATTACTATCTTGAACTTCAGCTGCAGATACGTCAATTTCTTCGGGAAGATTAAGAATGGTAACTTTATGCATTTGATCAACATTCGTGATTGTTTCTCTCTTGGAATTATCACCACCCAGATCATCATTCTTGGGATGACAAATCAGGTGATCTTCTCCGATCCTCATCAATGACTCCATTGACGATAGTTCTTTTAGGTCTCGACCGGAACCAGCAATTGACGTCAAGAAATATTTGGAACGATACAGAGAGTCAACAAAACGAACAGAGTCAAAAGAATCGACCTGTTCAAAAGCATTAGAGTATTAGAAGTGCATAGTTTGCGATACACTTCAAAAATTGTGACAGGGTGAACACCAGCTTCAATTTCTTAGGCTGCAGCATTTATTTCTAATTTAAGATTCTTTTAGTCTCCTAGAGTAATATCCGTAAACTAAAAGCATTTATCGTGTAAAAAAATTTGCAACTAACTCTTTACAAGCCAATAAGATCCGACGTGATGGTTCACTTATGAAACGAATATCCATGTGCAGCCAAAATGTAACTCAGCAGATCAGTTCTCTGGTCCACTTCGCTACCATTGTCAGGCAAATATTATCAGACAAGACATTAGAAGGAGATGCCAAGGAAGAGATACACAAACGAAAGACCACCAATTCCGGCCACATTGTTGCTGAAACTCTTGAAAGGGAATGCAGAGTCCCAGATTTGCTTTGAAACAGTAAAACAAACCTTTAATGCCAAACCAAACAACTGCAGCACTTCAATAAGAAGTTCCGGCGTATTTAGCCCTGAGGAGGAACAGAAAATGAAGTAAAACAATAGGAGATTACAGAGATATTTCACCAAATAGTGTTTTAAGGATATAATTATCTAGAGGAGAACAAGAAAACCAACATACCAGGCATATCTACAACATCTGAAATTTCTCGCATGCTCAGTCCTTGATCACCAGCTCTTTGAATTGCACTATACACAACTCTGAAGACATTAGGATTAATGACACTTCCCTGTTCGAGAGCAGTATGGGAAAAATAAACTTCATTTGCATATCTTGTCATAGAATCCCAGATTGTTCCATTACCAAGCCCTGAAATGTTGGTAGTGTTGGCAGAAGTGACTATTTCCTTCACACAAGCAGAACTAGATGGATTGCTCTCTGTCTGAAGCAACATAGAGCATCTAATGTCATTATTTTGGATACTCAGATGCCCAGCATGAAGTTCTGCATCCTTGAACAGCTCCAGAGAGCTAGAATTTAAAATTGTAGCACGTTGTACAGACACCATAATACCAGGAAATCCTTTTTCCCTGCGAGAAGCAACCTCAGTTTCTGATGCAGACTTCAGTTTCTTATATTTACTTCCACCATAAGATTCATTATCATCAGCTCTACGTTTCAAATTTCTTGATTCTTCAGCTTCTCCAACACCTTCCTCTGGCAAAGAGGGAGAGACAGAAAATTCACCAGAAGATACTAAAGCAAACAAGTAGATGGTATCCCCACATTGCAAATCATCTGTAGGAACAATCTTTTCATTATCAAGATCATTTTCCCTTTCATGAAGCCACTTTGAAAATTTAGCAACTCTCTTTCCAGTGTTGGCAGGAAACATAGACTTCGAAATGTCGTGCAAAAAATTCTGAGAAAGTGTGAATGGTTGACTTCCACTACCCCCAATCTGCCAAAAGAAGGAAAAGGTAAGGGTCAATTCTACGCGCATTAAAAGAAGTCGTGTTTTGCATTCCCTCCAGAGTTTTGAAAATGTGAAAACAAATAATTGAATTTTACTTGGTTAGACAAACAGATCTTGAGTTTTAAAACTTATGAAAAACAATTCTAATAGACTCTATATCTCAACATTTTTATGCTTTACAAGGTTTTGGGTGTTCATGTCAAATAGAAATCCAACTGATAAGCTACAAGGGAAAGGAAAAAGGTGATAGAAAAGTCGTTCTAGATGTAGCCTAAGACAACAGATCATAGTTATCTAGACAAAAATATAAACATTATGGCAACATCCAACATAGAAGCTCCTTTCCAAAGATGGAGAGAATCTCTATTCTATAATCAGCCTTGATGCACCCATAACATACTTGACCTCAGTTCCTTCAGAGAGCACTTTGGGTGTCATTACAAGTTCTTTAAGATGGGAAGCAGTAGAAGGAAGAAAGAGGGAAGAGACTATTTAATGACCCATGAGAGCGTTACAAAAGTATCCAGTTACACCACAGGCTTAGAAGAGGATGTAACTTCACATGAATGTGCGGCATAAAACTTTTGTTCCAGCTTATTGCAGCCAGAACTTTGAAGAATCAAATGGCAGCTACTACTAGAAACATCTTGTAATCACCAAAAAAAGCTTTAAAAAATGCCTATGGCCTCCTCAAGCACATTCTGTGCTAGAAGTCAGAGCAGAATTCAGGTTGATTGATACCTAACAAGTTGAAAGAATTAAGCACAGGCACCATGGTGATCCAGCTGCAGTTTCTGAATTCATTTGATGTGTTAACTGATATTAAATAGTCTGGAATAGCCAACATTAACAAAATTCTGAAAGATTCTGTCAGATCAGTCCCTAGTTCTGGGAATGAAGCTAGCCCATAATGGCAGATATATGTGAAATTACTCTACCAATGGTGCTAAGAATCAGTTCCTAGATTCCTATGCCAAAATTGAGGCACATGACCGATCGATGCCTTCAGCCTAGTTACACGACTGGAAAGCACATCCATTGTAGATTCAGAAAAGGTGACATTCAGACAAGGCAGAACAATGCTATGCAAAAGGTAACCAATTATGAATAATCTCTGGGAACTTAAGTCATTGTGTGAAGGGTCCATAGACGGCACCAATTTAGCAAATATTCAGTGACAGCAACTAAGTAATCTCATGTTATTAGTAACATTTTAGCAACTAGAACCGTGTATCAAGAAAATCAACGTATGAAAAGTAAACTTAATGAAATGATGTCGGCAATAATGAGGAATTATTTAAATAAGAATGATCTACCAGGATTTTTTTCTCTCTGACATAACTAAAGGCTGAAAAAAGATCATGTTGGGAATATCGCCGTAGAGATTCTGCCAAGAGACCTGGCACTTCGGGTGCTGTTGAGGAGTTCAAAAAGACAAGCTTGAACAGCTCTATGGCATTCGAAACAGCCAATGATTCACAGATATGTCCACCTACGTGCCCTCCATCATTCCAAAGCCTGATAAATTTCCGTTGAAAACGACGGCAGCTGGACTTAGATCTACGGAGAGTACCCTTATTCTGGTCACCAGTTTTCTCCTGGATATCCTTGTGGGTATTAGCAGAAGAAACATATCCCAAAACTTGGGAATCCTGCAAGTAAAACAAATTATCCCAAAGTATAGCAAACAAAGCACCTGACAGCACAAAAACTAACATGACACCAAAAAGTGCGGTAATGAGTAGGTTTAAATCCTTCAAAAGAAGCAAACTAAACTGAAGCAAGTACAGGAATCTATGAATGATGGAGCAAGTTTAAAACACAGGCAGGTTTTACCCAAAGTTTGCGAGGATACACAACCAAAAAGTGCTTCAATCTGCAATTGGGTTGGGAGTTTTACTCTACTCATTTGTTTTTCTCTAACAGAGGAAATACAACACATAAGCAAGAAGCTACCACTTACATGCTGGGAACCAATATTTAGATTAGACCATTCCCTAGTGCTAGATCCAACACTTTTAGAGAGCTCCATCTTATTCATCCTCTTGCACCGGAGAACCTCCTCAAGCACTGTCTTGATGGGTTCAGCATTAAAGTCATCCCATCGCTCTTCCTCAAAAGCATTATGCCCAGTTATTTGAGATATGGTAGAGAAATCAGCACTGCGACCATGCTTGTCTGTACTTCGCACAAGTTGTCCATCATCACCACAATTAAATGGCTTTTCTTGATTCTTCTGCAGGTGCTTGATATGTCGTTCACCAAGCAAGTTACAAAGCCTCATTAAAGCTTTCCTAAAAGCATCACTTTTTTTAAGAGATGCCATTCTTTTGCCACAGGCACTTGGTGGTGCAGGAAGGTCGGGAAGAGAAGCCCAATCCGTCCTGTGAAATTTTGCCCCAACAAATGCTCGGTTTCTCGCATATAGGATGACCAATTGCCTGAAGAGATATGCTAGTGAATTCAAAAGGTGAAAAAACACATTCAAGAACATTGTAAGAATTTAACAAAGAAATCGAGTATCAAAGATGAAGAGAACATTACAATGCTACTAATTCGATAGAAGGCTGCCCAATCCCTAATGCCACCCACAAAAACTTATGGAAAAGGCAAAGTTCAAGATTGTCCATCTATAAGCTTGATGAAACTTTACTGGCTATATTTGCCAAACCACTTCCTCAAGTACTCAAAATAAATAATTCAGCACTCAGACAGGAGTTATCCTCTGGATGTATGCAACAAATGGAGAAACTACGTCTCTATAAACCAAGTTTCAATAGGACCTGTTCGAAGTGTTATTTTTATTTATTACTGTCTGAAAATAAAATAGTCATTGGGGCAGTAAAATCTTGTTAGCAGATCCAATAAGCTGCCACAAAATAATTGATGGCTGGTAGGGAAATTAGTCAAGAAATTCTACAAGAACCAATGCTCTCCACACAGTCAACGACAGATTGCGGTGGTCACCTATCAATGATCTTTTGCGTTTCTCCTGTACCCACTTACCTATCTGATTCATCCGACCACAAGAACCTTCTTCGCCGTGCTGCTCTCGTCCCTGTAGGCTCATGCTGGCTAGTTCTGGAAAAGCACCCTTCATCTCCTTCATTTGGTCCAGGCTCTTCAAAGCAATCAACGAGTTCACCATCTTGGCATTGAGATTCGGGCTTGTCTAATGAAGGTAAGAATTTAACCTGCTCTTCAGTAAACTGCTCAGTATTATCAGATAGTAGATCATTGTCACCATGGCCAAGTTCGGTCACCGCACCAATTCCATTATGCTCTGACAGCACCTCTTCTGAAGATCTCTTTCGTTTCCGGGAAGCATTTCGAACGCCATGAAATCTATTCAGACGCTTTTGGCGCCTATCATAATACACTCGAAGCACCTGATAAGAGGGACAAACTAGTGATGCAGATTATATGGAAGAAACTTTTCTGTTGAGGTTCAATTTAATGGAAGGATGCTTACGTGTTAAGGTGTCGGGACAAATTGGAAAGAAAATTATGAACCAGTGGATATACATATAAGCAAATAAGATAAGTGGAGCACGCTAGAAAGTTGATGATTAATACAGGCAATCAGCTTCAAACTGACGGGATAATCACCTGTTCTAAAGTAATATTGAGATCCTTTGCGATCTTCTCACATTCATGGTATGGAAGTTTCTCGTTGGTATCAGTCACAATACGCTTGAGAAGTTCAGCACGTTGCTCAGCCGTCATAACCCGAACCGAAGCCCATGAACGGAAAAAGAAGACCTGCAAAATTTAAGTATCCCATCACCAGAGCACTTCCCGATGCTACAGTATTGACCATTTGAGAGATGCTTAATGTCCTAGAATCCAGTAGCTTACAAACACGAGCTGCTATGCAAAAGCTAGCCTCTAGTAAGGACCATCGAAGAGGGAAAAAACCAAAAATAGCATCGTATTCCATTTCTTTTGTAAGACCTTAAGTCTGAGAGAAAGAGAGAGAGAGTACTTCATGAACAGCAGATCCAGGAAATGCGTGAATAGCTGCCCTTGGATCTGTAGTAGCATAACAATATTCCAGAGTTTGCCAGTATTCATCAACAGTACCTCTGTTTGAAAAAAAGAAATCGTGTCTTATTCGAGGGCGGAGATCAAGACATAAAAGACTCATTGACTCTGCGACACTTGACAGTGGCTCCTCAATGTAAGGTTTAAGCTCCATTGCATGTGTTAAAACTGCATGTGGAACCTTGACTCCATCCTCCCTAGGCCCATAATTCACCAGTCTGATCAACTACACGATAAAATTATCAGTTAAAACCTTATTACAGTCAGAAAATTTTTGAATGCATATTCACTTCAAATGGAAGGAAACTTTAAAGTGAAAGTTAGCACTTTAGTTCAGAAGGATCACACAGGTCCACATTGATTATTCAAAGCAACCATGTGATCTAGCTATAGAAGGCTGAGGAGTTAATCAGTGAATGGTCCTAGAAAGTTATACACATTTAATTTGTATCATAGACAAGAACTCTCTCAGGACTTAGTTTATGAAGAAGCAGCTTTGCTTATGTTCTATGGCATTCAAAGATCTGCAGTTGAAGAATGGCCCAGCAGAAAGATCTACAATTGAGGCACTTATTTATGCTAATGCCATTAATATAATGAACCCAAAAACTCCACTGGAGAAGGTCAGGAGTTGAAGAAAATCCTGCAAAATCCTAGGCACACACATAAATTGCAATAAAAAACGTCCGAGACAAAACTATCATTAACTACACTAAAGACAAACCAGAGTCACTGAAACATGAACATATGACATGGGAAGTACAAAGTTCGAGCAAAAAAATCATGTACATTACGAAAAAAAAGGGTTCTCAATCAACAGTGTATGATTTTAATGGCAGCTAATACCAAAAAAGCTCTGACCAAAAATAATACCAAAAAAGCTCTGACCAAAAAATAATACCAAAAAAGCAGCACCGGTGGACATAATTGATAAAGGCTTAGTGCAAAAACTATGCTAAGAAAAGACAAAAAAGTTTTGATGCTAAACTAGTCGTGACACCATATATGAAAACGAACAATATTTTCAAGAAACGATACAAACTGTATAAAAATAGATCTGAGGTCAATGAACGTGGAATTAAATGTTATTTTTGGTAGGCAACCCCAATCAAACCTCAACAAAATGGTTTCGATCTTCCATTATCTTTGCTAAGTACAAGAAAAATAGATCGAAGTGCATCTGGTGTTCTATGTGACCAACAAATGCCAATTTGTGCACAAAATACGTAGTAGAATGAAAATGTCTTGTTGGACGCGCAAGCACTAGAGAAAGGACAACTGAAAATGAATTTATACAAGAAAAGGTGGTATGGCTCCAATTGAGGATAAATGAAAAACTTCATTTGACGTGGTCTGGACACATGCAATGAAGACCTCCGAGTACTCCAAGGCCAATACATAATTAGAAGATGGACACTCAAACGAAAAGGGAAGTAAAAGACTAAAAAGGACATGGAGGAGGCAATTAAAAAAGACAGCAGTCAAGTAAAATGGTTCATGAAATCCCGTAAGAGGAGAAAAAGCTTAGTTTGCTGTGGTTATGGTCACATACTCTCCACAAAGAACCGATGAGGACCAACGATGAAACAACGTAGACTACCATCAATGCAGATGCTCCTCTATTATTCAAGCATGCAAATCATATCACATATCACCAATTGTGATCTTGATTAAGGGCTAGAAGTCAGGAACCAGATTTGACAACCCATATATTTATCACCAAATTCCCACTTGTTCCACTCAAGTCACCAATCTTATATCTCCTTCATCCAATCTGCTAGCTTCCAGAATGACTAATAGCATACGTCAACATGCACACATACAATATCTTAGTATATGTGTGGCTACAAAGGGGTTTACGGGATTTCATGAACCATTTTACTTGACTGCTATCTTTTTTTAATTGCCACCAAAGAAAGTAGAAACACAAGGTCAGCTCTGGGGCATTTATGCAAACTTTTGGAGGCATATATACTCAAGACTTTAATCACAATATTGTAAGTAATTACAAAGGGGTTTCGTATCATCGCTATTTTCAACATCAAAGTAGAAGCAATGAAGCTACTCCACAAGATAAAACACAGACAATAGGCAATAGCCATAGAGGATGGCCTTTGGTCTACGTAAGAACATGAATGGTGAAAATTAAGGGCTATATTTCATCCATCCCTGATTGGAGAAAATTTCTTCTGCCATGCTTCTAACTGGTGGATTACCCAATATGGACATCACCCCCTTGCAAACATAACTAAAAATAAATTGCGGGCAATATTCATCATTCTGTCCCACCAATCAAAAAACTAGTTGCAGGAAAACATGGTCCAAAAGTTAATATACCTTCAACCTCCGTAAAATATCGATGATCACAGATAGTCTCCCTGTTGCCTGAGTATCCATTAAGACCTTGTACTCCTCATGAGGAAGATCTGTGAGACAAAAGCCTCTTTTACACTTGTTAACCATGTCATCAAACTTCTGAGTGGAACCTGCAACCTGTAAGAATAACTCCAGTGGAATGGCTTTAATAGCCTCTTCTAGAGAAAACAGTCTACAGCTGCTATGAGGACTGTTTGCATCACTTCTTGATGTAGGCACAAATTCATGATCACAACCAGGAGCAGTGTGCAAATAATCCCAAAGAAAGCAATGCAACAGCTTCGCGCGGACCATCTTTGCCAACACAAATCCATTAGCACGCATTGCTTCTGATTTGATAGCAGTCACATCAGAATATAAACGACTCTGAATCCTTTCAACACTGTCAAGCACAGGAACAGATTGTTTGTTCTTCTGATTAGATGAGCCATGGCCGCGAGTCAGCATCTCGAAGGACCTCATTCTGTCATGGATTTCACTGATCAGTTCAGGAGACAAATTTTGGATAGATGGATGAAGAACCACCTGAATGCTGCGGGTACGCCTACAATTTGTGACAGTTGGGACCTCCAAATAAGCACATTTGCACTGCCCTAGCTTTTGTAGCTTGTTTACTATGCGATCTATAGTCTTCCTGTCCATTGTTGTGCATTTTTCCTTCTCGAAACTCACAAGCCACCTATAAAGTTCACCTCTCAAGATAAATTTCTCCCTCTGCAAAAGACAACAGAAAATAACTCCAATTATATATTTGTCACAGGAGAAAATATAAATAGGTTCGCACATAAGCCACCGGAAAAGATGGAGGACAAGACCTGCACTTTTTCCAATATCCTCTGCTCCCTCCTAGCACCATCGGCGGTCAAGGATAAACATGGATACCTCTGATGTGACTCTGATTTACAAGATCTCGAAGGAGGAGGACTTGCCTCAGAAGGGACAATGCTTTTTTCATTTGGTAAAACCACTAAGTCAACTTCTGAATTTGGACCAGAAACTTCAGGCTGATGGAGTAATCCTTTGGCCTCAACCACTGAGGCAAGCACATTGTCAGCCTCTATATCTCCTTTATTTCCACAAGGAAGCTCTGATAAAGTTTCCATGCTATTCAGCTGAACAAAGGCGTTTTCAGAAGATGAGGTAAAATTCTCTGGCAGATATGGAGCTACTTGTTTGACCAGGTCTAGCTTTGAATTTCCACTGCCACTATCAACATTTTTTTCCTTGAATGCAAATGCATCGGCTGCAATCTTATTGAAATTTTTTGGGGTCCAGGCTCGATAAACAAAACCTTTCTTACTATTTTGCGCCTCAAGATGTATCCCAAATTTAGAGAACATGTTAAGAAGCCGACTGTGGTTCTGTTTACTACCAATACCAAGCCTCTTGCATGCCTGTTGAAAACAAGATATGAGATGTACGGAAACAGTTTGTGTATAAGAGTATCAAAATCCCCTTTTCTTTCCTCTATTCCTTTTTCTCTGTACATCATACTATTCTCCAGATGAATTTAAGTTCCCGAGGAATCATAACCACTACAGATTATTAATGTGGAAACATAATAAGAAGCTTCTCAAAAGAAAGAGGAAAGTACGGAGACCTCCTTCATCACTAGCCCCTTAGGTCCTTCAGCATCAATCATGTCAAAAATTTGATGCTCAATAGGAAGCTCGGCAGTTTGCTCAGTAATAAGAGATCTCCTCCCAAAGTTCAGAAACTCTTCACTCTGATCACTCTTTCCACTTCCAAGGGGTTGAGGCTCAATACTTTCTGGAGGGAAATTCTTCAGTAATCGTAAGCATTTTTGAACCTGCAAATGACAGTTTGAAATTTTTCATCAAGCTATATTACATGGATACTCGCACTAACAAAAGAAATGAGAGGGAGCTTTGCACTGTTGACCTTTATGCCAACCTCAAACTAAAAGCTGGAAGAGGTACAGGCATGAAAAGCAACAGAAATCCAACTTAGATCATTCGATTGATAGCTTGTAAAAACATATACAGATATCTTTACTAGTAGAATGGTAAAACAAAAACATGCAGAACAACTTATTTCCAGCAACAAACCAAGCTAACAGCTTGCCTTCAAGCAAAGATTGGAAAATGAAGTCACGTTTCTATATATTGTATTATAGCAAACATAGTCAATGAACGCGCAGTCCAACTTAGATGCTTCATTATCACCTTCCCATTCACTTTTGCCTCAAATTCCTCCACTAAATGAGCATCCCTCAGTCGCCGACAAATCTGGGAACAAAGAACTTGAGGAATATTAGAGGAATTTTATCACCACCATCATCACCAGTAACTCCATTCAAGTAGCAATGATAAAGTGTGATAGTGGTTGCAAATTTACATTTCTCCAAGCCCTATGGGCCGATGGTGCTCCATGATAACCAAGATGCTGCTTGACATCTGAGACGACAAGAACCTTGAATAAAAAAAACGGTTTGATACGATCGAAATTAGTGCAAAAATATCTAATATGAAAAGAAACTGGATAAGTAAATTTCTGCCACAGAACTTCAGATATGACATACCTTGCCTTCAGTGGCTTCAAGTTTGTCACATATAGCTTTCATTGCTGGTAGATAATCCTTCACAACCACATTTTCTTTAGCATAATCTCCAGGTAAACATTCTTCACTCACGAAAGTTTCGCTAGAATCCTCAAAACCCTCGTAAATCTGCTCTTCGTCCTTGGTAATTTCAAACTTTTGTTGCAGTCCTAATTGCTTTGCGTATCTATACAAGTATAACACATTAGTCGTCACACTCGAACTGTTTATAGACTCTCCCTCAGCACCAGGTTCATTAGTCCGTACGAGAGCTGAATGCTTCATAATTAAGCCTCGAGACTCGAGACTTTTTAGTATATAGAACATGTACTTCCCGCCCATGCCGAATTCCTTACAAAGTTGACTCTGAGTCACTCCCTTCATCCTGAGCACAGCCATTGCAACAAGCAAACATCATCAACTGTTAATGACAATTGGGTTGACTGCACCAAAAATCCTAATGCTTACACCCAAGTGCAACCAAGTCCTAAAAGTTTCCAATAGTGTATTCCCGTCCTAAAACTAGTGAGAATTGTGCAATCAAATCTCTCCAACAGCTCATCTGCTTTTCCAAACTGGATGGCTTATTTTAATCATTTCTCTTTCCTGCGTGGCAGTCAGGGATGATTGACTAAGGCAAACTCAAGATTGACTGAGAGAAAGCATCTTCTTCACCGAGAGTAATATTCATGAAAACGATGTCATTTTCGAACAAATTGTTCAAAACGACCCTCTTCCACAAAGTTCAATTCAGCCCATAATTGGACTATGAAATCTAAGCCAACTTCTTTTGCAGATAGTCTCACTCCTCGTATCCAAGATCCGCTTTAGCATTTTGATCACATAAGGCTTTCTCATGTGTACAGAGAAGGAAATTCTTGCACAGATTGGGTAGCGAATTTCGCTTTGAACTCTGATATGCGACATGACTATTTGGATTTTCCACCTGCAGATTTGATTCCTATGCTACTTGGTGATTAGGTAGAAGTTTGTGCACTGCGTAATATTATTTTGAGTTGATATACAGCCTTTTGGCCTTCTCTTTTTACCCAAAAGAGGGATGGTGAGAATAAGAAACATGAGGCATATAGTTCGCACAGCTTCTATGGAAGTCAATTCAGAGCTAATTTGCTTATGTTTGCCTCAAAATAACCCAAACTATCCGTGATGATGAAAAAATACGCCAATGAAAAGGGTCTACGATAAGCCCAAACGGCAATCGGGTGCTTTCAGCATGGATAGGCAAGCAAATGTACTTGGCCAAGTGAGCGACACGGTGGTGCTTCGAACAAAATATATCGGAAACGGCATCATCTTGGTGGTTATCTAGAAGCCATAGTTCTAATAGCAATGTGGGAGAGATAGACGATTAAACTAAGCCATGTAGGATTTTTTTTGTACACACAACATAAGTGGAGCTAATGGAGAGACTTTCACACGATTCTTTTCAAGTTATCGGACTTCATTTAACTGTTATAAGAATTGAATGCACCCCGAGCTTAAGCTGCAGGAACTTCTAACACCCTTGTCATTGATCGAAACAAAAGATACGCCATTTCCATGACTGCCACAACTTCGTGATGTGCACACACATTTCCGTACCGTATGAACTAGCCAATGTGCTTATATAGCCGCGCAAGGAGAGACATCTCTAAGTGAGACTTACCTCCCGAGAGCCAACCGCTCGAGGGCCCGGCGCTGATTGCCTTTGATGTTCGCCGTGGCGAACTGAGCGTCGTAGAGCCCGACGAAGACGTCTCGCAAGCTCTCGCTGGCGACGACCTTCACATCCGCCTTCTCCGCGTCCTCGAACCGCTGGATCGTCGCCCCGCCGTCGGCCGGGCCGAGCGCGCGGCCCCGAGCGCGGAACTCGAGGCTAGGGTTTCTCAGCAGGCCGGTCCAGACGGCGCTCTTGACGCCCGGCGAGGGGTCGAGGCCGCCGGAGGAGAGGGTCGGGGCGAGCTTGGACCAGAGGCTGGGGAGGGAGAGACCGGCGGCGCCGGCCGAGCAGATCTCCTCGAGCGCGGAGGAGGTGATGGAGTCCATGAGGCGGAGATGGAGGGCATGCGCAGAGCGCGAGACGGAGAGAGAGAGAGAGTGTGTGTGTGTGTGTGTGTGTTTGTGCGGCGTTTGGCGGCGATGAGAGAGAGAGAGTGTTGGCCTGGGAAGATTCACGGGGGCGTGGCGGGGGCGGCGGAAGAGGAGGTGGAGGTCCGGGATTCGAAAACGGGTCGGGTTGACCGTCCGCCTGAATAGCCCGGGCTCCGCTCGATCATCATATGATCGATCGTACGAGGTTGCCTTATGGATTATGTCCAAAAAAAAAAAAAAAGGTTGCCTTATGGGATTTTTCTAGGTGGGACCGAGCTCAAGATACTCGAGTACAAGTGTATGATCGGTCAAGATGAATTGAAGTTCGAGTCCAATTTTGCGTTAGTCTGATTTCCCGTTTAGGTTCATCATCTTGAAGTTAGCGTGCTAAGCTTTATTAGCTCTCAATTCACAGGTTTCGTCAAATCACTAGAAATCGATTTAATGAAAATTACAATTACGGAGTGATGCTACTGTGCTTGTGAAAACAATTTGCCATTTTTTTAGCTACAAAACCGAGAATAAAAATGAATCGAAGCCCACTTAAATTCCGGATGGACATGCATGAGAGTATTAACGAGTCCAAGTGAATTGAAAATCCTCATAAGAACATTAGATATGCATGAATGAGTCAAGTGACTTATAACATAATTCGGCGCGATTAATGAGGTAAACCATTGAGGAACTAGCATGCTAAATCCTATGAGCTCTTGACTCCTCTCATGTGTTCGAGCCGGCTTTCGCCAATAAGGATGCGTATGACAATCATTCTGTGTCCGAAAACTATTTCTGAATAGAAATTATTCTTCTTTATTCTGTGCCCGGAAACGATTTATAAGCATTTAAAGGTATTTGGTAACTATCCAAAATTTCTATTCCTGAGATAGAAAAGAAAAAAAATGCGTTTGGTAAATACACAAAATTTCTTTTTATTAATAATATTTTAAATTGTTTAATTTTTTTTTCTTTTTACCCTTCCCTTCTTTGGCCATGGCTAGTCGCCGGCATTGGCGACCGGCCACAGGCCAGGGCGTCGCGGCCCTTGCCGCCGCCATGGCCGCCTACCTCACCACCGGCCTCGCCGTCGCAACCCACAACAAAGCCGACTTTGCTGTCAGTCGCAACAGCGAGGCCAGCCTCACCGTCGCAACTCATGGCGAAGCCGACCTCACCATGATCAACGGCAAGCTGCCTCTCCTAGGCAACGAGGGCCCGACCCTCACCCTTGCCGCCGCTGTCGGTCGGTGAGGGCCGTGACGCCATCGTCGGCCCCAAGTTATGGCCAGTCACAGCTTAGAGAAGAACAACACAAAGAAAAAAAGAAAAATAAGAAAAAGAACTCATTCTCAAAATTGTACCGAAAAACAAGAAACAACTTTTTTTTACTTCTTGTTCTTTTTCCAAAACTGTTTCTGGACATAAATTTTTGCAAAAATGTACCCAGGAACAAAAAGTTTATCAAACTCATTTCTGTTCTTAAATTATTTCTGGAAACAAAAAAACAGAAATTTTTACTGTTTAGCACGTTACCAAACGAGCCCTAAACACACCAACACTCATCTCCACTCTCATATTCACTTTTCCCATAAGAAGAAATTAAATCTCAACCGAAGTAATCAAAAGAGAAGCAGCAATACACTAATCAATGTAAAAACACAAAAGTAACAAAATTTGATTAACGATAAAAGGTCATCACCAAATTAGTAATTTCTTCGAATTTTGTCCTGCGATTTTAGAAAATCAATGTGCTTTACTTTTATGGAATGGGTTCGTCGAAAGCTGCTCTCAAGACGCTCTTTAAACAATATGATACAATACAATTACAATTACTATATTATGCATGATTAACATTTAGAAAAGAGATAATTACACAAACAGTCTCGGAATTTTGACCTAATATAATATAGTCCTTGAACTTTTAATTTGTTCAATATAGTCCATGAATTTTAACTTAATATTCAATATCATCCTTGAACTTTTATTTATTCAATGTGATCTTTGGACTTTTGAAACATGTTCAATATATTCATTGAATTATATGAAAATATTTAATGTGGTCCATGAATTCGAATTAATTGAAGAATTACATTAACTATTTTCAAATAGTTCAAGGACTAAATTGAACATATACCAAAAGTTCAAGGACAATATTGAACAAATTAAAAGTTTAGCGATCACATTACACATTGGATTAAAATTTATGGACCACATTGAATAGAATCAAAGTTCAAGGATGGCATTGCACATTGGGCCAAAGTTCTTCGTGTCATTTTCCCTTCAAAAAATGAAGTATCATTTTGCTCAAATAAATTCGATAAGTGTCTAAAAAAGAGAGGGCCTAATTTTCTAAAAAACCCCTAACTTTGGGTCAAGTCCTAAATTTGCCTCAAACTTTTTTTTGTCTAAAAAAAAATCATAAACTTAAAGTCCAATCTCAAATCTGTCCCAAAATTTGTTTTGTGTAAAAAAAAATCACCAAAATTTTGTTTTAAAAAATTTTCAGTTCCAACTTGACGTGGTATTTCCACGTCAATAATAAATCCACATCAATAAAGTAATAGGGTTTTTTTTTAGATAAAGAAAAGTTCATAGCAAATTTGGACTGAATCTTAAAATTAGGTTTTTTTTTTAAAATTAAAATTTTTTTTTGTGGATTTATTATTGTCTCTAACTTTCATATCCTAAAATGATTTTATTTTTGAGAATTTCAATAATTTTCATTTGGTTTGATTTATTATAGAAGTGGAAATGCGATGTCGGTCTGTACCTATCATTCAATTACTTTGCTGATGTGGATTTGTTATGAAGTGGAAGTGCCACGTTAAGTTGAGACTGATATTTTTTAGACTGAAAATAAAGTTTGAGATTTTTTTTGAGACAAAAAAAAGTTCAGAGCAAATTTAAGACTAAACCTGAAATTTTAAATATTTTTTTAGATAAAAAAAAGTTTGGGGTAGATTTGAAACTTGATCAAAAGTTTGTAATTTTTCAGGGAATTCACCTAAAAAGAGAGTAAAGTACTCGAAAAAAGACAAACAAACAAAAGTGGATTTCGCTCTCCGACCAAAACGAGCGAAGGTCGACGAAGAAATCTTGCACACCTCAGTCTCTCTCTCTCTCTCTCTCTCTCTCTCTCTATTTCTCTCTACCCGTTCCTTTCTGGGATTCCGACCCTGCGTTCGATTTCCCCACCCAGTTTTCTCCTCCCTTTCTCTCTCTCTCTCTCTCTCACTTTCTCGGGAAAATCCGCAGAGGACCACCCCCGACGCCATTGACATTTTCTTTCCCGCCGGCTCGAAACCGCCGCCGATAATGTCGCTGGGCCACGAGGACGCGGTCATCGAGGTAAGCAAAGCGCGCTGGCGTCGCGGAACCCAATCTAATTCGCCGCGCTTTGTCGGCTCTGCCGGCTCTGCTGCTGCTGCTGCGGTGCTCGCGCTGGGCTGATGAGCTCGGCCGCGCCGATCTTTCTTTTGGGTTTCCCCCCGGGTTTCGCAAGTGCGCAGCTTGTTTGTGACGCGTTGTCGTGGCTGCTGATTGCTTCGGTCTTCGTCTTCGCGAATTCTCGATTTCGTGATTATTTCAGGGGGCCTTGCTAGTTTCTTAGGGGATGCCTGTGTCTTTATGAGCTCGTCGAGCTTGACGACGACTTGCCTTTTTCTTTGGGATCTACGGGCTACTGAAAATTCGTCTCTCGCCGTGAAAAGGACTCGGCATGGGTTTTTTGAGAGAACTTGGTCGGAAGGATCCTTTGGGTGGCGATGTGTATAAATTAAGGAGAAAGAAAGAATAGGGTTATGCTTCGCAGGCCTCAACTTTTCGTGTTTTCTTTCTTTCATTCCTTTTGCCTCTCAAGACCTTTCTCTTTTTTCTGTTCTTTATATTAGTTGTGAAGGAAAATGAGACATGAGAGCAGAAAATTGTAACCATTCACTTGAAAGCTGGGAATTTTCTTTCTTGGGTATTGGTGCCAATTGCATAGAGGCTTTTGGGTCGGGTTTTATCGGGTTGGGTTTGTTATTTATTCAAGTCTTTTTCTACAGAGCAAGGCAACAGACAAGTTGAAGTCATTTGAGTTCATTAGACTGTCTGTCTCGTCTTCCCTTATTTACCATTGATTTTCTGGCCAATGGTTGAATGGAATTAAGATAGCAGCTGAATTGCAGGACTGGTAAAAGTAGGAAAGAGCCATAAAAGCTTCTCTTTATTGTGGTTTGGGATAGGGAAGATTCAATGTAGTTCCTGGATTCGCAACTTTTTCAGCATCCATAAATTGGTTGAGAACTTCATCTGTATCGATATCTTGGGCTTGAGACTGCGACTTTTGCCTTGCGCCGAGGGTTTTTGTTGTAGTGCTCTTACTCTTTGTATCATCTTTGTTACAGGTGTTGTTGTAAGATTGATCCAGTTCGAGAACAACTGAAATGGAAGGTGACATTTTTTCAGGCATCAGTAATGGAACGCCAGTTGATGCCAAGATATTGCAGATGTTCCAAAAGAGCTTTCTGCAGGTTCAGGGCATATTGGATCAGAATAGGTTACTGATCAATGAGATTAACCTAAATCACGAGTCGAAGATCCCAGATAACTTGAGCAGGAACGTAGGTCTGATTAGAGAGCTGAATAACAATATCAGAAGAGTGGTCAATCTCTATGCTGATCTCTCCAGCTCATTTACTAGGTCTGTGGAAGCTTCCTCCGAGGGGGAATCTAGATCAGATGGTAAATCCATTCAGAAGAGAATTAGATCTGGGTAACTTATGAAGGAAAGATTCCCCTCATTTAATCTTTCACCATAGAGTAGACCATGCAATGAACAGGGAAGGATGCATCAAAATATTGGATTGTTTTATCCACAAGTACTTTAGGATCTTTCTCTTTCTTTACCTGTCATTACTTGAATAAAAACATGACAATCGTGCAAATCTGTAATTGTGATCAATGAAATTCATCTTATAGTATTTCAATATGGAGGTTCATATCAATTCTTCGAATTTTGAATAGCCAGTCTTGAGTTTTATGTTATTTTCCTAATTGTGAGATATTGGGCTTGGATCCCTTATTGGAGGTAGTTGAGACTTTGGTGTGGGTTACGCACGGCCTTGGGCTTAAAGATGGAGTGTGGTTCTGGAGGATCAAAACCTCATGGCACGGTTATAGGCTTTGGTCTAATGGATGAGTGCTTGGTCTGTTGACCTGCACTTGAAGCCAATCAATACTTAAGCAATTTGGATTCACTTCATTTTTTGGTTATGAAGTCTTGACTGATCCTGATCACTTCTCTATTAATTTGGTTTGTGTGAGATATCAATCTGAATTCTCAACCTTCTTTTCGTTGTGTAAAATGAAATCCCCATGATGCGAATATGCTGATTGATGGTTATGGGAATGGTTTTGGTCTATGCTGTTCGTCTGACCCTGGCATGGCTTTCTTTCTTTTCCACTTTGTGTGTGCATGATCCCTTCAGCCCTATATATGTATTGGCTTGTGTTAATCATGCACTCCCTGTATGTCTTTGGAATTCATCAGGCCCTTTGTTGAAGATGCTTTGGCTTAAAAACGATAGCTTAGCTTGATTTATGTGCCGTATGTCAGATTCTCATTTTGCCGTAGTTACCCTTTGTCTTGAATCTTGTCTCATTTACTAGGGACACGGTTTTCCTGTTTGCACGTTAGCTTTAGTTGTATTTTAATTTTACTACTTTCAATATTCTCATTACTGCTCGTCAGTTTTCTTCAAGTAGTAGACCTATTTGTTAGCTGTGGGAATAGGGTAAAAGGTTTTCTGTATGCTGAATTGTCCTCCAGATTAGATAGCATGTAAGGAAGAGCTCGCAGGTGATCATGGGATGAAATTTACTGAAATTTATTTGCTTACTCCATTCAATTTAACTTGCATTTACAAAAAAGTGGGTGGAAGACCATCATAAGGAATGCCATAACAGCTAGTGTCTAATTCAAAGTAGGCATTCTTGTTAAGCTATTGAGTTCATGGAAGATGGTCATCCTAATTTGTCTAGCAAGACAGTCTGTGGCTTCGTGCTATTGATCTACTGACTGTGGGAATGCATGACTGATCACATCTCTAAAGATGTGTGATTTATTCTTACATATTCTTTTAAAGTATAAGTTGCTTTTTTTTTGGTGGCAAAAAGCATTATGCTGTTCGCCTTTTGTTTTCTACATTGCAATCATGGGACGGGTCAGACAATTCAAAGTTACGTGTTGGAAGATCACCAAACTTATTCTCTGGCACAGTAGCATTATGCATTGCTCGTTTCTGGAGTTGTTGGAAGTCAAGGAGACTTAAAATATTTTAATCAAAGTACTGGAAACATGTGAGCATAGAATATATGTTCCTTTTGTGCAATTGGGTGGCATAAAATGGTGGATTAGAATATTATCTCATCATGTAAATTCAAATATCTCAGTCTGTCGTGCATCAGAAGTTTCTGATATTGTCAAACAACGCCGCTAATTGCGCTTTTATCTGGGCGGCGGCTTGATTTGTGAATTGTCGATGCAATTGGTACAAGCATTCAAGAAGTCAGCATGAAACAGAACTTCTAAGGAACATGTTCATCTGGGAAGATCTTTTCTGGACATGTAACGGCCAAGCCTCCTTGTTTAAATCTTTCCGGGAACGAGTGTATTGCTTTCGGCAACTGTTACCTACCTTTTAACGGGAGAACTTATGGGGAAAGCATGAATTACTTAATCTGGTCATGGTATGAAATGTGAAGATATCTCTCTGTTGTTTGCTTCATGGGTGGTTGTTGTGTGGAATCTGTGGGATGACTTTCGGAGATCTTGTTTGGACCACCTGAAATCTTCATTCATGGAAGAAAGTGTGAAAGGCAGGAACACATGTAACATCCAAAAAGCGAGGTATTGCGGGGAGAAAGTGACGGGAAGGAAAGTTGGGACTCCATGCTTCTTTGTCAAAAGTGATTCGTGATGGAGATTTTTTCTTTGAATCTTTCTTTGTCCATGGATTGATACACGAGATTACTTAATCTTTCTTGTTTCTTTGAATCATTCATGGACGCGCACCGACTCGCGAATCCTCTTTTCTGCCCTACATTTAGATCTCTCAAAAGTACAGGATAGGCATCCGGGTTTTATCTACGGGTCTCTCCTCGTGTTATCCCTTCATGATATCATGACGGCAAGCCATATTCAAGTCCGTTCTATCGCAACGTCTTTAAAGAAACGTCGCATCATATAACTGTTTAGAAATTTCTTATTTATAGTCATTTATGTGATTTGGCACTTTGCACAGGAATTACAAGAGTTGGTACAAAGTATTAGGACGAAGGATTGGTCTCTCGAAATGCCCCTCTTTTTTTCTTTTCACTCAACTCTAAACTTGCAAAAATTGATCCAGATAATTGCTCAAGATTAGATGACTATCTGACCAAAAAAACAGGATGAGATGACTAGATTCGTTTGTAACTGGAAAGTGTCCAATTCTTTCCCAACCATCATGCCACGTCTCATTCTTTGAGTTGGTGATTCGGAGGCGAATAAATGAACCGTGGCACAATTGAAAGTTGTTAATCTTGTTGGTAACTTATTGGTAGGGGGCTGACAATGACAAGTAATTTAAATAGAGAGTAACTCCGTATAAGAGATGGCAGATTCAATGAAAGTTGGAAAATTTAGAAAAAGTTAGTCATTCGAAAATGACCTACTCAATGCTAGTTAGCGATCAAACGAGAGTTGATAAAGTAAAACTCGTCATTACTTTTATAAGAGATGGAAGTTGGTGAGCGACTTGAATAGAACTGATCAATGGACATGTCATTAGGAAAGCGGGCAATTCGGAGTTGACCAAATAAACATTAGCAAGTAGCTCAAGTTAGGTATGATAATCTATAATTAGTTGCGACTTAACTAAAGAAGAATCATATAACTCTCTCAAATTAGGATCGATAATTTCATATAAAAGCTAGATAATTTCGACGCTTTGGGAAGTTATGCAAAAGAAGTCGATAAATTTTTAAATTCTTTGTAATTTATGACCAATCAAATAAAAGTTGACAAAAATAGCCCCAGAGCCGGTAACTTACCTCACATTTTTACTAGACAACAAGAAACTTATTAGTCACTTTTTCGTTTACCAACGTCTATATAAAATGGTAAATCCAGAACAATATGTCTCATCTTAATCCTCAAATAATTCCCATTTTTTGCACCATGTGAAGTGACTCTTCCTTTGAACATCTTTGGCTTTCACTGTTGATATCTCGGATTTGATTTTGTTTATTACGAAACACTCTAAATCGTTAGAAAGTACGTAAACGCCAATATTTTTAAATCATTCAAAGTTATGTACATAACATTTAAAGTGCAAGAGTAATTATTTTACCGTGATTATCCCGAGCGGATTCATATAAGTGATGCTTCACATGAATTGAAGATACCAAATATCTTATTTCGAAGTATGATCCGTTCTTAGGAGAAAGTATTTTTAAATATAATGTATATCATTAACCTGGTGTAATTCGATCGATCATACTGTCGGATGGCATGCTTCCCAATCAGTATTTTTCTTTGGGCTTGCTTTTTCACAAATCCATGTCATATGACATAATCGCGATGTGCGACACAAAATATATTCTACTTAAAAAAAAAGGACTCGTTTGCTCTTAGGCTGCGTTTGGTTCAGCATTTGGATCAGCATTTGCCAAATGCTAAACCCAAATTTTTTATCTCCAAACTACCCTTACTTATTTTGGCTTATTCAGGTTTTGCCCTTCGTGTGTACTGTTCATCTTCTTCTTCGTGAGGTGGCCGGCGAGGGAGGCCAGCGCCAGATCAGGCTGGCAAGAGGCTGGCAGCCGTCACTCGAGGCAAGGCGACCCTTAGCGAGGATCGCGGGACCCAGGCGACGGCTGCTTGGGTTGCGCGACCTCAGGCGGCCATTGCCTGGGTTGCACGATTCAAGCGGCCGCTTGGGTCCCACGACCCTCGCTGAGGGTTGCCCGGCTTCAGGCAACAGCCGCCGGCACCAAATCTGGCTCGTCAACGGTCGGCCGGCGCTAGCTCCTGTGAAGGATAAGTTAAGTTTTTTTATTTCCAAAACCCTTTTGCAAAAAAAATTTACCGAACACTATTTGGCCCAAAATAATTTTATAAAGAATTTTTTATCAAACGTCATTTGCATTTCCTCAAAGAGTTTTAATCTAAAGGTATTTGTATTTCTCTGAGTAGTATTTTCAAAATTGAACCAAACGCATCCTTACTCTATACCCTTTCACGAGCTGAGCCCTAAGGATACATAAGATCCAACAGTTTACTGTCAATATAGCTCGCATGTACCGAAAAAACATGCGATGGTTGCTCTTCCTTAGTCGATCGACTTGTACTCTCACCTATCTAAAAGTTATTGCACGATGTGTAAATTGCATTAGTGAAAACCATCTTAAAATCATCAATCACGCGAGTTTTCAAAATAAATCCCACGTTAGCTGCTATCCAAATTGATTGGATCCACGACTTCACGTGTCTAAAAATAATGAATTAAGACTCCGTTTGATTCGCAAAAAAATGAATAATTTTAAAAAAAATTAATATCACAAAAAATCCCAAATTGATACGTTTGTAATAAATTTACCCAAAATTGATTTATTTGTGATAAATTTATTTTTCGTTGGGTTTCGTTAAATTAAAGTAATACAAAAAAAATCACAAACTAATATACTTGTGACAAACGGAGGGTGAAATCCAAAACTGGTATATCCATCAACTATCTCGTGTCATTGAATAAAGTAATTTAACAATAAAATTTAATGAAAATTAAGGGATGGTAAATTTATCACAAGTGTATCAGTTTCGGATTTTTAGTGGTCAACAAATTAGTTTAAAGTAAATTTATCACAAGTGTACCAGTTTCGAATTTTTAGTGGTCAATAAATTAGTTTGAAGTAAATTTATCACAGATGTATTAATTTGAAATTTTTCGTGATATTAATCATTTAGAAAATATCTTCTAGAATAACGATTGCTTATATTGATTGCACGAATGAATAATCGAAAAAAATTTCACCATCTACAAAAATACGTAGCCTTAAATTGTTGTCGATTAATCCTTTTTTTCTCCGAAAAAAGTTAAGGCATGGTAAATTCAACTGTCTACGAGGTTCGCGTAGCCTTAAATTGTTGTCGATTAATCCTTTTTTTCTACGAGAGAGCAACTACCGGACCGAAGTGTCCTTCGGCCGCGCGAACCTCGTAGATCCTGTTCAGTTGCTTCTCCTTGGATTCTTGCCAGCAGATCATGTCCCCACCTTCCAATTTCCACCACAAAGTCTCACTGTTTCCATCCCAATCCTCTCGAGCTCCTTCCTTCTCTCGCCCTCTAGTTCCTTAACCATGGCCTCGCGCCTGTAGTTGCTCTCTCGGTCGGTTTTTCGCTGCGATGGGTGAGTACAGCTCGATCTCGAGTTTTATCATGGTCCCCGTTGCGTTTATTCGTATCATTTCGTTTTTGTTTTAGTTCCATCGAATTGGAACTAGAGATCGATGCTGCTGCTGCTTCTTTCTTTCTTGTTTTTCTACTCGTGTTTTTGACTGCTTGTGCGTGTGACCAATGGAACTTCGGTGGAACAAGGAAAGCAAGAACGGATCGATGCTCTGTGTAGTTTGGAGACTTTGCTTCCCTGCAACTGTAAAAGACAGATCCATTGATGAATGAGGATCTGTATTCTTTATAGTCTGTAAGCGGCAGATGAACTTTAGTCAGGCAATTCATGCAAGATGTCGGGGTCTTGATGTTGCTTCTAACATGGATCTAAGCTTAAGATCTTTAATTTGAGAAGGTGTTAAAGATGAACGTCATCATGGTTTCTTCTTTTTGGTGATCTGAAATGGTGTTTCTTTTATGAGAAGTTTATTAGTCCTTAGCATTCACGATACAAGTCCTCTCTTCCCTAATGACCATGGTTGAGGGGATCTCAAAGAATGCTCATATTGATTCGATGGAGTTAGTTAGTCTCTCTGAACGGCTCATTCAGTTCTCGGAGTTCGGTTTCTCCTACATCGTCCCCGTGCATCCCGATCATCGTTTGACCCCGACGCAATGATCAGTTCAGTGAATTTTGCTCGATCACGGGCTTTGATCCCTTTGATTATTTAAAGGGTAATTGAGAACCCGTTGCTGTTTTCCGGCCAACAGAATCTTTTTGCGCTGATAATAGGTCACAAATGACCCTTTTAAAGTCTTTGGAGATGCTGGAACTCTGATGATTTGCCCAATGACCCTTTTAAATTCCTTTCGTGTTTCAATTTTCCGGTGGATACTTTGCCGGAAATATCTCAGTCTTTCTCTGCATCCGCCATCAGTTACTACTATTTTGTTAACTGCACACCCGCTTTCTGCTGCAGAAACATTGAACATGAACTGCGTTTGTTGCTTCTCGCAGCTTACTATGAACAGAGAATCGGAGGGTCCGTGTGCCGAGGGGGTGGGTGACATTCGAAGACGGATTCGCAGGTGGAGCAAGTCCACTGACGAGACCGCATGCTCTGCAAGGCGACATCCTCCCGTGGATGGGAAAAGCTCAACTTTTAGCACGGTCTAGGGTGGCAGGCCATTTTGGGTTTTAAATTGCGGACTGGGTTGTATGAGCTCTGCTGCATTCACATCAGCAGTTGAACTGATGGCCAAAATGGCTATTTCTAGAGCTAAATTCAATTCACAGCCCCTGTTTGCTTCCTTTTCTCTGGTTCTGCTGAACTTGTTTCTTGCGTCTCCTAGCTTTGATCCTCGCCTCTTAGTTTAGCATCAAACCCAGAAGGTAAAAACCTTGTATGGTGTCCCTAATCTTTTCTATCGGAAAATTGGCAATTGGCTCCTTCCTTTATCCACTCTTGGCATCAATACTAGAAAGCGCATGTATCCGGTCCACGCAATAACTTCTCTTTTGCGGGCACGGCATTACCAAAAGCATTGCTAACAACACCTACACAGTCCGCCACGGACAGACGGGACGACGGTTCTAGCCAGCGGTTCGGATCGCTCGTTCCATCATCGAACCGGGTTTCAGACGGACAATTCCATCCGGATATCCTCCGTCCGAAGCTCGTTAGAGATGAAGAGGACCCGACCGTTGACTTGGCAGCCCGTACAAGTCAACCCCGCACCCACCAAACGCGGATTGCAAACGGGATCCCATTAAACTGCAGCTCAGAGGCGCTTTGGAGTCCGCGCAGTGTAGACTCTCACACTCTGCGTACTACAAAAGCAAGAACCCAACCCAAAAAAAACCCCCCCAAAAAAAAAGCGGAAAAAAATAGCGCAAAAAGAGCCCCGAAACAGCAGCGAAGAAGAAGAAGAAGAAGAGGAGGAGGAAGCCAAAAAAGGGGTCGCGACATATCTCCCGGCAAATTCCATTTCCTTGTCGATCAAGTCTTGCCACCGAACCGGTTGCTGCCGGCGGGGTTTCCTTCCTTCCTTACCTTACCTCACCTTACCTCCGGTCTCCGGTGGCTGGGTCGAGCTCGGTCGGCCGCCGCAGCGGCGCCGGTCCCTCCCATGGTGAGTGCCGGAGCTCTGTTGGGCTCCCCGCGATTGGAATGCCGGTCGCTTCTCAGTCCGATTGGAAACCGGCGAGTGCTCTGGTTTTGGGGTTTGGTGCTTCGCGCGGGTGGGGGTTCCCGGTTTCGCCTTATCTGGATTGAGTTGGTTTTGTATTCCGGATTCTTGATCTCGCAATGCGTGCGAGGAGGCCCGTGCATGTCTTGTCTTCCTTTATCTGTTGAATGGGGGGGGGGGGGGGGGGGGGGGGCGTCTTTCCTTAGGGCGTTGGTAATTGGCTGTGTAGCGATTGCTTGAATTTGATGATCGGGGGCCGGATTGATTGAGTTTGATGCGTGGGAGGGGTTTTTCTGTGTTCGGTAGAGGAAGGATGGTTTCGATAGCTGAGTTTATGTCTTAAATTTGCGAACTTTGAGGGGGAAATGTTCTTACTTTTTCTTCTTTTGGTAATTTTCTGAGCTTCCAGTTAGTGTATTTGAGTTGCATGTGGTGGATTTTCCATGGAAACAGTGGCCGGAGCTGAGGGGGTTGATGAAGCCATGTTCGAGGATGGTGGGGTTGGGAAGACCTGCCCCTCGACTTCCCCCACAAAGCAGATTTCGGACCCAGTCGTCTATAAGCTCGTCCGGGTAATTGATCTCCTGGCCATCCTCGTATCAGATATTTTTCAACAAGTTATCATATTTGTGTATCTCTTGGTGTTTGGGTCCTTGTGTTTGATCATTCGACCAATGTTATTATGTCGAATGCCTGCGGTAGTGTTACACTGTCTGGTACTCTCTCGGATGTCTTAGATGGAAATGCTAAGTAGAGTCGCAGACACGCTGTGCTAGGGGTATAGGCCATTTCAATGCGGTAACTGGCTAAACTTATCAACTCTTAGAAGACATTCCAAGTCTGCCGAAGTAGATTGGGATGCCAAAGCAATGACCTTTGATCAAATTTTGTAATCCATAAAAATAAGATATAATTCAATGTAGCAAAGCCGGTCTCTTATTGGCTTTTTTTTTGGCTGAAATTGTTATCTATTGTTGTTATCTTAGATTAATGTTTACCATCCCTTTTCGGGTTAAAGTTTATCCTATTAGTGAATGGAAATTGGTATAGTTGATTTAGAAGGCTAATCTAGTGCAGTTGAATATCTCGACTGACATTTCCATGAGAAAGGTAGCAATTACATGCTCAGAATTTGGTGTCTTGATTCCTAAACTAGAGGAGCGAATGGCTATCATGATTGATGCATTCGAAGAAGACATTTGAATGGATGCTTGGCCATTTGGAATCAAATTTTGTTACTACCATTCACGACCGGTATACTAAGGATAAAACCATAATCATATTTGGGTTATAGTGGTGGTAATAGCCAACAGTTTCTCTGTTCTGCCAATACTGACCAGTGAGGGTTGTGCACCCCATTTTTGTTTAGAGGAATAATCAAACCGGACCCACATTAGACAGAAGTTGAGAAACCAACAAACAAAATTGACTGGAATGTAAGTTTAGTTTGCTTTGCTTTTCATTTGCTTTCGAAATACTTTTTCTGTCATATCTTTGTGAACTATAATCCACATATCGTCGATTATAGATTTGAACATGAAATAAAGATGCCATATGGAGTCATCGGTTGGCACGTCAATATTGAATTAAAAGAATTCTTTTTCTTCTTTTCAAACCAAACTCAACCAGGAAACTAACAAATTGAATTTTCTGACTGGGTCATTAAATTTGGATATTTAGGGTTTTACTTTTCTTTCCGTTGTTTATCTTGCGCAGCAAAACTTCTTCTGCTTCAACCTTATTATCTTTACTGGTTGTCAAGTATCTGATCAAGGATATGCCTGACCTGACCTTTGGCGAGTTTCATAGGACTTCGTTTCAGGAATTGAATGAAGAAAATCAATCTGGTTCTGCACAAACTTAAAATAGCATAAGTGATGAGATTAATCACAAACTGTGGGAAGTTGTTCAAATTGGGATAATTTTAGTAGCAATCCCGATCATACATCATACTTTTATAGGCAAATTATCCAATGGTAGGCACGCTGGTGACCTCTATGAAGTATATTTGGTTTTCTTTGTCCATGAAGCGATTCCTTTTGATGGAAGACAGGAGGTGGAACAAGATTACCTCGCGTTGGGTATCGTGTTGTGTAGCTCGCACCATATCTTTTGCAAAGATTTTCGTTTCTCTACTGCATTGCCGACTTATCCTTTCTTTCAGTTCATTCTTATCATTAGTTTACTTGATCTTAGGTGGAAGGTGATGGGAGACTAGTGCCTGCAACAGATGATGAAATCATGGAGGTTGTGGATCTGCTCAAAGATGACACCAACGAAATGCATATTGTTCCAGAGCCTGGGCAGGCCATGGGAATTTCCATTGAGGATTCTTCATCCGGCAAATCTCTGTCAGAGATTTCAGGTTTGTAGCCATTTGTTGATACTGTCTTCACCACCAGCACAGTCAACACAGTGTCGAAGACCTTTCTGGCATCAAAACCCCATTGCTTCTTCGTAGCTCATGAAAATACATTAAAAAATGATTATGCTCTGCATGATTTAAAAAAGAAAAGCTGTGTCTAGTGCCTGAATATCTGTTTGTAACTCCCTTCATCCGTTTCTTCCCTGTGTACTCAATGTGCATTGAATTAGTCAGTTTCACTGAATCTGGGAAGCTTCATTCGACCTTCTTGCTTTTCTCCTTGTTTTTGGTTTGGCGTTTATGATGTCATAATTCTCAGCAAATAAAAAGAATTTTCATATTTCATTTGTTGTCTTTTCCATTCAGAGTAGTATCAGTAAGTTCTTTTGCTTATTTCCTAAACCTGAAGTTTAGAATGGCATGTGAGTTTCTTTCTTAATTGCGGTGGTTTATTCTTAATGTGGGCTTCTGTGACTTACTGGATAGTTAACATCCTCGTCAGAGTTCTAGTTAGACATGATCGGATACTAATAGCAGAACATAATGTTTGTAGCATGTGTAGTTTGTTCTATTCCATCTCACAGGTTGTTTTCCCAGGTTTTTCCAAGCTTGAGGATGTGTATGCTGATGCAGAGAATTTGGAAGCACCAATTCAGGTACTGATTCATTTGATTTTTTTTTTTTATTACAGATTGCGTGATCAGAGACTGGGGGGGAGCAGTGTAATACTACTGAGTCACTTTAATATGTTAGTAGTTTTTTGCGCATCCTCCAAAAGTATGCTACTAGTTATTTGATATGGTTGATGATCATCATATTTTCCCTTATGTTATATTCCTCTAGTTCCATTTTAAAGTGTGTGATTCCTGCTACTAGTTTTCTCTCCTTCACAGCAAATGGTTGATGTTAAAGCCGGAATGGTAATCTAAGTACAGCTCTATGATACTCAATGTGATTGTTTGCAAGTTTAGGGCACTATTGAGTTTCTTACTATAATCTGATTGTGCTTGTTGAGCAAAATACAGTTTCTGTCCTCGTAGGGTGATAATTATCTTCATGACAGAATATAAATGTAGAACTCTCCTTGGGTGGGGTCTAGTATCTGTGGCTTGGCTTGTGAAGTGTATTTCTCTGAATGTGTGACAGCCCCTGTTTTTCCAAGTAGGTGTAGTCGGATTCATCTTGGTGGTATCTTGACTATAGTCTATGCTCTTTCTACAACAGGAATAGAATATCTGCTTACGTTACAGATCTGCTCATAGTTTTTCGGCTAAACTGAAATTGGGCGCACAGTATTTTTGTAAGGATATAGTTTACCGGCTATTGATTAGAAGCTCCTATTTGGTATTCGAATGCAGGAAACTGCTGCTCCTGTAGCTCCAAGTTCGGACATCGATCAGATGAAACAATCTGTAGATGCTGTAGAATGCTCAAATTCTCCAGATCAAATAAGAGAAAGTGAGTCGTCATGTGCCACTACCAGCTTGGTGCCTGATTTTTCGAAATTAAAGGGAAAAATCTGCCTAGATAATCTATCTATCAGAGAACTACATGAAACTTTTAGAGCTACCTTTGGGCGAGTGACTACTGTCAAAGACAAGATGTGGCTAAAAAGAAGAATTGCCATGGGATTGATCCACTCTTGTGATATTCCAAGTACAAGTTTTGTCATAAAAGACAACCAAATACTGAAACTTGGTGAAGAAGAAAAATCCAACAATGTTAATTGTGCTGTTGCGACTAATCAGGATGTTGTGGCAATAAATGACCAACACACGGACTCGGACATTTCTCAGAAAAAGCAGTTGGAAGATTGTCAATTATCTGGGAAGAGATTGAGAAACTATGGGTCTATTGAGGATTCTCAGCCAGAAGTTCTAAGTCGGGAGCAGAAAACTGTCAAGAGATTGACAAACTGTGGGTCTATTGAGGATTCTCAGCCAGAAGTTCTAAGTCAGGAGCAGAAAACTGTCAAGAGATTACGGAAGCCTACAAGAAGGTATATCGAAGAAGTTTCTGAAGTTGAACATCATGAGCGTTCTGGGAGGTCAATAAGTCCAGCTAAAAGCTGTGGATGGGATTGTCCGAAATCCTGTGCTAGACCTGCCAAAAATGTCTCTCTCGATAGTAGAACTTATGTCACAAGGCTGGATTCTCTCGCCGGTCTACGAGTCCCATGTGTTTCTCGGGTCAGAAGAAGCCGTCCCCGTAAAGATATTATGGCTCTTGTGGTAATTAGCGGATTCTTATTCTTTCAAGTTACAATTGGAGTGTGATATCTTTTGGATAATACACTTAATAACTTTTCTGTTAGTGTCTGTTTTCTTTGTAGAATAACATTTCATTTGTGAATGTACAAAAGGCTTATAAGAGGAAGTCATGGGAAATATCTTTGAGTGGGAACTTTTTACAACCTTGTCTTATCATTTACGTGGAGCCATTAGCAGGGATTGATATTATTCTAATCGATGCAATCCCTGATGCTTCTTTTGCCTGTACTCGGTAGGGATTTTATCATAGTACTGGGGGCTTGTCTGGGAAATTGGTGAGCAAGACCCTTGGAACCAGTTCTGATCCTAAAAAGATACAACACCAAGTAAGATTAAACTTTTTGTTTTCATGTTATGCGTTAAAATCTTGTATATGGGGCTTTGATTATTTGATCTTGAGAAGTAGACTGTGTTACTCGATCCCTGAGTGATTCTTTCTATGTGGGTTTTGGTTGTTGTTGTTGCTCATCTACACGAGGACGTTTAACTTCACGCTCATCTGTTTGGAGTTCGTGTTTCAATTTTGGAAGACAGTAATCAAGTAGATCCTGTGGCAGAACCAGGGAGCTTGACTCAATATGTGAGAAGGAAGCTGGCACAGCTAGTTCATTTCTTTTATATTATTTCCCCGCCACTTATTGACCTAAAACTTCTGAGCTGTTAATATCAACATGAAAAATGGGATTAGGGTCGAGCCAGAAAAGGAGATCAGGAGGTTAATAATACCAAAAAGATGTATGAATCTTTGTCATAGCCTTACTGATTGAGTATGTTTATACATAGAACTAAGCACGTTATTCTTGAGAAACATTCAATGAAATGCAGAGTCTTAGTTTGTCTTGGCTGTGGACTCCCTCACATTAAAATGATGGAAGTTGTAGACAAACATTTGACATTGCTGGACATGCATGGTAAGATAATAATGGAAAAAATGGAAGTGTGAGTAGTGGACAATCTCCTGAGATTCGACACGTCAGTCTTCTTCATGTATTTGTTTCCTTGGAAGTTTTGTTTCGAGGGGACTCTGATTCTTTATGTGAGAGGATTTATTCACTTGAGGAAACTAGTTCAAGAATTTTGAATTCTTGTGATCTGTAGTAAGATTAATGTTCTGTCAATGTATATTGTGGTTCTGTTTCTCTTGGTTTAACAAGATGAATGAGAAGGGCCTTTTGAGTTGCAAATCTTTTACTTCAGCATTCTTTCATTAGTACTTTTGTGCCATTTGTTTGTCAAGATAATTTCATCATATCTTGGTTTGATTTTTGATGATCCAATTAGTTACATGCATTAGTTTGAGTCTTACTGGCCTGATTCAGGGTGTTCAGTTGGCGGAGAAAGATAACCAATGCATGGCCATTGATAGAGTTGAGCCTGAGCAGAACCTGGAGGCGAAGCATGGAGATTCATTGGATGATGCATCGAAAGACAATATAGTTACCGTGCCAACAGCAAAAGGTGGAATAAGAAGGAAACATCATCGAGCTTGGACTCTTGCAGAAGTGATGAGACTAGTAGAAGGCGTTTCAAGGTATGGAGCTGGGAGGTGGTCTGAGATCAAACGGCTTGCCTTTGCATCCTATTCATACCGTACCTCTGTAGATCTTAAGGTATTTCATGCACTCCCCTTGTCTGGTTTAAAAACTAGAGTACTCCTTTTTGGTTCCCTTAAGAGTAGAATGTGTTATCTAGGACAAATGGAGAAACTTGCTGAAGGCTAGCTTTGCACCAGCACCTGCAGATAAAGCGGTAAGCAATTTCTAGTTTTCTCGATGTCTTCCCAATATCTCACATGGATGTTAGATTGGGGATTTGGGTTCACTTTGAGGTTGTTATACTATATGACCTGCCATGCCTGTTAGGCATTTTTATTGGTCTACTTGCATCCAGAAACAGTTCAGTTATCAAATGGATTGTTTGTTTTGTGTGAATAATCCAGATGAATCCAAGGAAACATGTGTCAGCGCCGATTCCAGCTCAGATCTTGTTGCGGGTCAGAGAACTAGCCGAGTTGCATGCTCAGGCTTCGCCAAATCTGAGCACGAGCAAGTCAGTGGGTTGTGGTGCAAGTGTAAATGGGACCAGATCAGGTTACTTGTAGCCATTGTAAATAAAACAGGTTTAGTTTGTCTAACTTTGAATAAAACTTTCCCCCCCCCCCCCAAAAGTAGCCAAGTTCTCAGACTTTGAGCTAGTGCAATCAGTCGGATCACCATATGTAAGTATGTAACTGTTGGTCTCTCCTGATTTAGATGAGTAATCATGATTCACCTGGTGGGTCGAAATGTCGAGTCTGATGTGGGGTTCGTCATCCATTATGGTATCGACGCACGTGATCATAGGAACATTTCAGCTGCGGAGCTAGATATGCAGGTAAATCTGTATTCTGTATGAAGATGGGAACCAAAAATACTAAGGCTTAGCTTGAGTAAGTTTGAGAGACTTAAGACCTAGGCTTTGACCTTTTATTTTGACGTGGCTTAGTATGCCATTAGATAAATGTCGTATGCTTCGACTGTTATAATAATTTCTCTCCTCTTGGGAACTCAATTTAACGAGCTTAACTCTGCAAGAACGTTCTTGGGGACTAATTTCTGAGCTTAGTTCACGATGAGTACAGCGCGCGCATCCGAGCATAGTTTATTAGCAATGTGGGATTACTAGCTTACACTTTACCTGTTCGGTTTCATTGACAAAGAGAGCAATTAGAAATTCATCTTCAGAAAGTAAAAGAGACAGTACTTACCCGAAGAGCTTGAAATATCTACAGTACACATATGTCTATAGAGTACTTTGATATTTCCATGCAATTTGGCTTCAAAAAGGAGAAACTATAAAAAATTTCCAAAGAAAAAGGTCAAAAACGTGAAATGTGGAAGGAACTATCAATTTTTTCACTGGAAACTGCACTTGAAATCCTTAATTGTAAGTGCCGAATTTTATCCTTCTCTTACTATCTTTTTCTAAAATTTGAATACACAGTTTGCTTTTTTGTCATTGGAGGAATAAGAAAATGTTCATTGAAATTTTTTTATTTTATGAAGGGAAAATTCCAATTAAGAACCCTAAGTAGGGCCTTTTTCTCAAAAAAGGACCTCAAGTGGACATATTGCCAAATAAGATTCTAAAGTATACAATCAATCTCAAATAAAAACTTGGGTTCACTGATTAGTCAAATGCTCACCAGCCGATGAGCATGTTACTGTTCCAAAGATTGGAAAGAGAGCATTTTCATCTTTTTTAAATTTTCTTGTTTTTTCCTTTTTCCTGTTTTTTTTCTTTTCCTTCTTCTCTCTGCCAGCCTCGGGCAAGGGCCACCCTCACTAGCATCGGGAGAGAGCGGCCCTTGCCTGGGCTGGGCAAGCGAGGGCGACCCTCGCCAGATTCGGCGAGGGCAACCCTCACCCGCCAGATCAAGCGAGGGCCACCCTTGCCGACGTTGGGGGAGGGCAACTCTCGCCAGATTCGGTGAAGCCCACCTTCGCCCTCGCTCGACGCTAGCATGGGGCGACCCTCGACTGGGCTAGGCAAGCGAGGGTCCGACGAGGGTTGCCCTCGTCTATCCAGCCCAGGCGAGGGTGGCTCTTGCCCAATACCGACGACCTCTGCTGGCCTCAGCTATGGCTGCAGAGGGAAGAAGGAAAAAAAAACAAAAAAGGAAAAGGAAAAGAAAAAAACAGAAAAAGGAAAAAAAATTAAAAAGAAAAAGACGAAAATGCTCTCGTTCCAGTCGCTGGAATAGTAATGTACTTGTCGGCCGGTGAGCATTTGACCGATCGGCGAACTCAGGCCCTTACTTAAGACTAATTAGGCACTTTGGGTCCTTATTTGAGATTGATTGAACAATTTAGACCCTTATTTAATATTATGTCCACTTCGGGTCCTTTTTTGAGAAAAAGACCCTACTTAGGGTTCTTAATTGAAATTTTCCCTTTTATGAATAAGGATATGTATAACTATAAAAAAAAACAAATAATGTTGAATAATATTTTCTTCATCCAGTGGAAATGTCGTACATTAGCGTAGCGCATGCATAAAACCCAATTTACGTAGATGAAAGCGCGGAGTTGCAATGTAAGATGGGTTAGCGTTAATGACGAGAATGGACCGCTCCAACTTGTTCGACTGCTCAAGCACATGATCAGGTCTAGACAGAAACTCATAAATGAAAAATCAAAAACACCCTAAAAAAACCCACGCCTTTCTAACCGAAAAACAATTATATGCACCCAACACACGTGATGCCGACTCACAGATACCGATAGATGAGTTTGGTTCAGTTGTCGAGCATCATCCAATCGAACGGTCCATATGAATTGGGGCTCACGTGTAACGACTGCACCCGATCAGCTCTCAAACGACTCGCCCCCTCATTCGAGCACTTAAAAAAAAAAAAAAGGCCGACGGGCTTCTGGCGGGGAACATGGCCGGGCCTGGGGAGGGAGCCCTCTCTAATCGGGCCTTAGGTTAAGAAGACGGGCCCGAACGAGCCCATAACGCGCAGCCCACCACCAAGACAGGCCAGGGCCCGCCCAGGCCCGTTAACGCTCGCTCGTCTCTTCTTCTCCTCCTTCTCCTTCTTCACTCTCAATTCTCCTCCCACCAAAGCTACCCTCCCTCTCCCTCGCTCTGTCTCTCTGGTCGCCATCCGTGCTTCGCGGAGCTTCGCTCCATTGACGACACCTCCCGATTCAATCTCCCCCCGTGCTTGCGAAGCTTGACTCCACCTGCTCGCGGGCAAGAATCCGGAGGCTATAAGGGCGCTCGAGGTATGCTGAATGTTCTCGAGCAATCGATACTTTTACTGATGATTGTACGAGCTTCGGTCGCTTGCTTGCTCGCTCGATGATTCCGGCGTCGAGAGCCGTGATTGCTCCTCGGTTCTTTGCGGATGCTCGATTCCCTGAGCGCGCGTTTCTTCTTTGATTCCCGCAGATTGTTTAGCCTTTGAGCAATGGGGATCATCGAGAGGATCAAAGAGATTGAGGCCGAGATGGCCCGGACACAGAAGAATAAGGCCACGGGTTCGTGTTTTTATTTTTTTTTTGTGTTTTCTGCTCTGTTGCGTATGTACTGAACCTTGTTGATACCGCATGAATTTCGGATCGTTTATAATTTCAACTGTGGATTTCAGACTTGAGGGGAGAAACGAAGTTTGTCCATGCTCTGTCTAATCAAAATGTCCTTACGGTTTTTTGGTTCGTCTGTTCTCGACTGTCTCTCGACTTTGTTCGCTTGAATTTGTTGTGTTATCGGTTTGTGTTGTTGTCCATTTGCGCACCGGAAATCTGCTGGTCACCGCATTGTTAATCCTATTTACTGTTTGTTGTCCTTTTCATTTTTTTTCCTTCTTTGTGGAATGCATTATGGAATGTGCAATTCGATTTCGGGTTTTTGATGTGCAGAGTATCATCTTGGTCAGCTCAAGGCGAAGATAGCAAAGCTGAGGACGCAGTTACTGGAGCCTCCGAAAGTATGATGATTTCTTTCTTTAGTTTCACCTACATATATCCGGAATGGTTCAGATTCATTTAGCCTAGACTTCCATATAGAGAGAGGATTAACAAAACCCATGGTTTACTTTTTACCGTTTATGAGTTCGATATAGAGGCCATAGCAGAAGTAAATTCACTTTTACTTTATTAACTTCACTTTCTGAAGTCATTTGCTTTCGTCAGTTTTCTTCTTTTTCTGCTAGATTTACTTGTTCTGCAGCTGGTTAGAGTCGGGTCGTTTACCGATTGGCTTTCACAATGTTTTATCAGGGTTCTAGTGGAGCTGGAGAGGGCTTTGAAGTTACAAAATATGGCCATGGGCGTGTGGCTCTCATAGGATTTCCAAGGTTCTCTATCGTCAATATTATTTGGTGCAGAGTTAATCCTTTTCTGCATGGTTTAGGAAGCAAACCTTCTAAAATTCTACTGATGTTTTATGTGTAGTGTGGGGAAGTCGACACTTTTGACTATGTTAACTGGCACACATTCGGAAGCTGCATCTTATGAGTTCACAACTCTTACTTGCATCCCTGGAATTGTACATTACAACGATACTAAAATTCAGTTGTTGGACCTTCCTGGAATTATAGAAGGTGCTTCTGAAGGCAAGGGACGGGGTCGGCAGGTATATCAGTAAAATTTTCGTGAAGGATAGCTTATGCTCTCCCTTCAATTTTTAACTGTTAAGCTAGATTAGATCTCCATTTTGCTACATGATTGTACTTTCCATATTTGTGGGCTCAGCTGAATGTTAATGGAAATTTCTCAGGTTATTGCTGTTGCGAAGTCTTCTGACATCGTATTGATGGTTCTTGATGCCTCCAAAGTAAGTGATATGTATGTATAAGAGGCAGCAGCAAGTTTTATTTTTGTTATTTGGGTGAAATCGCTGCACCGTGTCAATGACTGCATGGAACAATCTAAGCAAAGAGCTGAATCTTGAAAACATAATCTCAAGTGGAGGTATTATAAATTAATTTGACTAACTCCCATAGACCAAGGTTGGATAAAGGATGAATTTCAGATGGCTAACAAGCAATGTAACTCAGGGACATCTAGCAGATGCTCATCATGTAACATCTAGCAGATCCTCTAATCAGCATGATGTAATCAGCTAAACTGCATATGTTGGTAACAGCATCCTAGGATGTTGATTATAGCAGAGACCCAATCAAGAATTAATTGCAACTTTTCTGCATGAAATTTTTTGTCCTGATATGCCTTCCTGTATTTTTTTTTATTATATATCGACTATATTCTCTTGTCCTTTTGGCATGGAGGGCTAATATCAATGTGTCGGAATTTGTTCTTGGCTGTACCTTGTGCTTGTTGTCCTGCCTTGCAAGTAATTTCAGTTGGTTGGACTGTGATTCGCAATTTACACTTCACATTTTCAACTTGCAGCCTGCCTCGATCTTTGTTTACTATAGTCTCGTTGCACTTGTTTGATATTTTCTTGAAACTTTGGCAGAGTGAGGGCCATCGGCAAATACTGACGAGGGAGCTGGAAGCTGTGGGTTTGCGTTTGAACAAGAGGCCACCTCAAGTGAGTTTCATTGGAGCATCCTTTTCTTTTTCCCCCTTGCCCAGTTACACTTTCTCTTCCATGATAGTTTTGTCTCTTCTCAATGAACTGATTTTCTGGTTGCCTGGGATAGACTAGCATCCTACTCAAAATGTCTTTCATCAAGCTAACCTCACATTTATTATGTTTTTATCGATTTGAGTCAACAAGTTGAGGGTGGTTCTTCGAGGATGTGTTTAGTATCAACCCAAGAACTGCTGTTTATTGTCTCTTAGGAGCAGATGGGGGTCATTTGATGTATTACAGCAATAAATTCGTGCTCAAGGTCTGTGCAATATTTTGTGATTCTTATCCACCTTTTCTGTTATTTAATGATGAAGATGAACTATGCTTTTCTGAAGGCATTTAACATATGATAAACAGCCTTCAGATAGTTAGCGAAAGTTTTCTTTCTTTGAGATACATCTCTGTGATTCTTGGACTTGTTTGTATAAAAATTTTCTATCATTGCCAGATTTATTTTAAGAAGAAAAAAACTGGTGGCATTTCGTTCAACAGCACTATACCTCTAACTCATGTGGACGAGAAGCTCTGTTATCAGATTCTACACGAATACAAAATTCATAATGCAGAGGTACCTCTCCTATCCCGCCTATTCTTTTGTGGATTTTTGTTATTCAAAGTAATGATACGGCCTTATAATATGAAATGCAGTCAAAGGTTGAACATCTCTTTCTTCGGTGTGTGTGTGTGTTAATGAGATATATATTTGAAATTGTGAAAGCTACAAAAGTCGGTTGCTGCTTGGTGGTCATTGATTTGATCATGGAAAACTTTTTGGGTTGATGATTTCCATAAATTCAATTAGTACAAATTTCCAGTTGCTATGGGTAATTTGGATTGTAAACGTGTGATATTCTGATAGTTGTTCTAGAGTCCAAAAGAACCTTATTATGATATTAATGGAACTGGTGCCAGGTGCTCTTTCGTGAGGATGCTACTGTGGATGATCTCATAGATGTCATTGAAGGAAACCGAAAATACATGAAGTGTGTATATGTTTACAACAAAATAGACGTGATTGGTATTGATGATGTGGACAGGTTGGCCCGGCAGCCAAATTCCGTTGTTATTAGCTGCAATCTGAAGGCAAGTTCCATTTGTGATTTCTTACTGTTTCCGCTGATGGAGTCATATCTTGCTTTTAGGTTAGGAACTTCACATTGAATCTTTGGAGTGTTTGTGGGGGCATGTAGAGCTGCTGATGCCCTCTTCTAAATATCATGACAATCTTTCCGTGTGTCTCTGATTTATCCTCTATTTTCTTGACTTGACTTAATGATCTAATTTTTTTTTCAAATTGTTTGTTATGCGAAGAAGTTCGTACATCGCTAATGAAATCTTATTGGTGCCACCAAGAAACTGCTTTATAGGATGTGTGTTCCTCGAAGAGGTTTTTGTTAATGAGCGCAATGGGAGCTCAGCATGTCGTTTATACACATGCTGACTGACTGTAGGATCTTTTAAGCATTCGATTTCGTAGTTTGAGGCATATGATAATACATGTTTCTCTAATAATATTCACACTGTTAGATCTGATTGCAATAGCTCATCGGATCTGACGTTTTCTTTTTGGAAAATTAATTGCTTCTGCTTTCATGATCGCTCAAGCAGCTCAACTTTGACCGATTACTTTCAAAGATTTGGGAAGAGATGGGGCTTGTTAGAATTTACACAAAGCCACAAGGCCAACAACCAGATTTTACTGATCCAGTAGTTCTTTCCACGGTATGTATATCCTGCCATTGGAAAATCCATAGACGATAGTTTGGCGTGAGTTTTCTTAATTCCCATCCATTCTTTCTTTTGTTCTTTTCCATGGATGTAGGATAGAGGTGGCTGCTCGGTTGAGGACTTCTGCAACCACATTCACAGGAGTTTGGTGAAGGATGTGAAGTATGTTCTGGTTTGGGGTACTAGTGCAAGACACTATCCACAGCACTGTGGTCTCAGTCACGTTCTCCAAGATGAGGATGTCGTTCAGATTGTCAAGAAAAAGGTCAGGAAGAAGTTCCTACTTTCTCTACCGTCCTGTTCTCCTTTCTGCCTTCTTGCACTCTTAGACTGCCACTTGATTCCATGTCCATGGATGGGGCTAGCAAGCCTTGGAATGTCGTTGCAACTAGACGAACACAAACTTGAGCTAAATGCCATCTGTGTTGAACAGGAAAAGGAAGATGGAGGAAGGGGAAGATTTAAGTCGCACTCAAATGTTCCTTCTCGAATATCCGATAGAGAGAAGAAAGCTCCTTTGAAGACTTAAATTTTGCAAAGCAAGGGATCCAACAGGACACTGTGCCAAGAATTATTAGTCATTGGGAAATTTTGGTCGCTTATTGAACTGCCATAGTAACTCGAAGTGTTTGATAGTTTCGCTTATATCCGTAAGAAACCCCATTGGTGCATCATGCATTGACGAAGGATGGAATCTCTAGAGTCGATTGAATTTCTTGGAAGCGCGAACTCTCTCTGACCTTCGGTCGCAGGTGAAATCCTCAGAGCTAGTCCAGGATTCTTGTATGGTATCGTGATGGGGACAAGATTAAGATAATCTTTGAAGACATCAGCGCATTGTTTGGTGTTTTCGAATCTTATTTTGTAAAATGGTTATCATTGAAGGAGCACGTGGTAGGCTGTGAGTCTAATGAAGCATCAGAGATATCTGATGCTATTCAGCGACAAAACTTTACAAGATTAACCCTAAACGATAACGGTAGTTTACTCGACAAAGTTTGCAAATGCAAATGCGTTTGATGAAAAGAATTCTCGTGTCTAGTTTCTTCAGGGAGTAAACTCAGATCAAAGGGCTTACGCATAAGCCTAGGCACGAACCATGTGACGGGAAATTGTAGAGGCTCAGGCAATCAAGTATACACAGATTGTTACATTCTCTGCAGCAAACCATCCTCTTCCATCTTCTAGGATAGGGGAAGTATGTCCCGTGCCAAGTATGCCGTATTCCACGGATTGGAAGCTAGAGCTTTCTGCATCTTGCTTATGGGAAACACATGACCTTTGAGTGTAGATCCCACAGATCAGGTCATAAATACGCACTCATTGTTCTAGTTGGACTTAAAACGAATGCATCGACGTTTGACAAATCGCCAACTTTGCAATTCTTCTGTCACGACGGGCTCTGGCCAGGATAACCTGGGGGGCTGTTCCCATTATCGCTTCATGATGACTAAACTAATCACCTGCACTGTAGAGGAAACGGTCACCAAGTAATCATGTTCTTAACCTCCCGCAATGATAAAGGAAAGAAGAACAGGATGCCTCTCTGACGAGATATCCTAGAAAATGTTGTCAAACCGATAATTCCACATTCATATGCAGCTACTTCCGGGTAATTTTCTCATTCCTCTTTCAGTCACCAGCCATTTCACTTTCTCTGCCTCCTCCCATCTATTTGCAGATGCATAAATACTTGCTAAAAGCATATAATTCCCAGCATTCTCAGGCTCGATCGCAAATAACTTTCTCGCTACCATCTCTCCCAACTCCACATTACCATGGACCCTGCAAGCTCCTAGTAGAGCACCCCAGACACCGGCATCACAGATGCCCCGAGAGTTTATCGCAATATCAAATGCCTTCTCAAGCTGGCCAGCCCTTCCAAGGAGGTCGATTATGGTTGAGTAGTGTTCGATCAATGGCTCAATACCGAAAGTCTTTGTCATCCAACCGAAATACATCAATCCTTCTTCCACTAATCCAGCATGGCTACATGCACTAAGTACAGAAATGAATGTGATCTGGTTCGGTTCAATCCCTTCTTTTAGCATCTCCTGGAACAGCTCCAGAGCTTCAAGAGCCTTCCCATGGTCGCTGAGGGCTCTAATCATTGAACTGTAGGATATCACATCCTTGTTCTTCATTTTTCTAAATTCATTCCATGCTTGATCAATATTTCCGCATCTCGAATGCATGTTGATCAGTGCACCAGATACAAAGTTTGTCCTTCCTGAAATCACAAATCATGCAAATAAATTGCCGTGGATCATCAAACCAGTTAAAGCAACATTAATATCGGCTCTGGCTTCTACGTAGTTGCACGCTGCAAGATCTTAACCTCACAACCCTTGTAAGCATATTCAACTGATACTCTCATGTCAGAGGTTAGCAAAGTCAGCTACAATATCAGGTTAGCCAGATGACTTCTGTCTTATAACAATGCCAGAACAGATGTAGCATTCAGTTGCAGCCAAAACAATGGCAGCACATAATGTGCTAATAAAAGATGAGACCCTAAATTTCATTTTCTTGGCGTTCCTATTCATGTTGTGAGAAGTCTATTTACCAATCATACTTATTAGCATGGTTGTCTTGTCCTCAAGGTTTACAAACTACAGTGAAAATTTCCTCACTTGAAAAATGAAAACTTCTTGACAGATTTTTTTTCGCCTACTCTATGAGATACATCAGCAAAACCAGAAAATCAAAATAATGGTTAAGGTACGAAAGTAACTCACTACAGCATGTTTCCTCCACATGCACAGCCAGTTCATTTGCCATTTTCATGTCTGCAAGTTGTGTGCAAGCAGAAATAGCCCCTACCATGGCCACGTCATTGATTTTTACTCGCAGTTTCCTCATCTCCCTGTACATATCCAAAGCTTCCATTGCATAGCCATTCTGTGCATAACAACTTAACATCGCTGCCCAACATGCCTCATACTTCACTTGTGCCTCATCAAATACTCTCTTCGCTTTAGTCATATCACCAATCTTCCCATAACCCGCAATCATAGCAAGCCAAGTAACACAATTCTTGCTCGGCATCTTATCATACAACTCCCCAGCCGCATTCATGTCACCACGATTTGCATACCCTGCGACCATGGTCGTCCAACACATGTCGTTTCGGGTCTCCATCGCATCAAACAACCGCCGGGCATCCCCCATCATGCGCAACTTAGCATACCCACGTATCATTGCGGTCCATGTCACAACATCTTTTCCGCCCATACCATCGAAGATATTCCTCGCATCGGATATGGCCCCGGATTTGGCATACACGTCCAGGAGAGCAGTTTCCACAATCTTGTTGCCCAAGAAACCAAGATTCAGTGCTCTCGCATGGACTTGTCTGCCCTCCAAGAGGGCCGGCACACGGGCACAGGCGTTGAGCACTGACGAGAAGATAAACGCCGACGGCGACACGCCCGTGCGGTGCATCCGAGTGTACAAAGAGATACACCGGATGAACTGGCCACCGGCGACATGGGCACGGACCAGAGAAGCCCAGAGGAACCGGGTCTCGCGGTGGGGTATTCCGTCGAACAGGTGCCGTGCATAGCGAAGGTTGTCGCCGGGAAACCGGAGGAGCTTGACGAGCAAAAAGGGCAGGAGACGTTCGTTCTCGCAACGATGTGGGTTTGGTTTAGGAAGGGTTTTGAGAATGAGAGCGTGAGATTGTTTCAGTTGATCAACGGTCTCGCTGATTCGGAGGTAATGTTTTAGCAGAGCAATGGCCGGCTGGTCTTGGTGACGACGCTTCATGCATGGAAAACCAGTGGAGATGGTCAAGAAGATGACGGCCTTTTTTTTTTATAAGGGAAAATGATAAAAATAATTCCTAAACTTTGGCAAATGTATAATGTGATTCATATACTTTTAATTTATTTTCTATCGTCTTTGAATTTGTGGTACATATTGAATTTAGTCCCTAAATTTTATAAAAATGCTCAATGTAGTCCTATTAATTCAAGTTCAAAGACTATATTGAACATTTTCATATAATTTAGGGATTACATTGAATATGTACCAAAATTTCGAGAATCATATTGAACAAATTAAAAGTTCAGTGATAATATTAATGTTAAGTTAAAGTTCAAGGATTATATTAAACAAATTAAAAGTTCATAGATCACATTATATATTAGACCAAAGTTCATGTTTATGTAATTATCCCTTTTTTATAATGCAAAGAAATTATTTTATTTATCCTAATCTCTCTTATTTATATTTTTGTGAATTCTTAACCTTTTATTATGGGGAAAACAAATCCAACGAAACGTACAAGGATGGACGTTAGTTCTCCTTTTCTCCCACACATAATAAAGAACATATTTCTTTTGAAGATTTCTCACCTGCAGTAAATTTGATTTTCTTTATAATCCGTCTCTTGGTTACGGATTAGAGCTTCTCGTTCGATTAATTACGAAAAAAGAAGGAAAGATCATAATAGAAGAGACGATTATTTGCAAAACAAATTACTTGGGGATATGATCATACTTAGTTATTTGTTACTTTATAAAGGAAATGATATTCTTTTTCATTTGAAATTATCTAAACAAAAATAGTCTTCTTAACCTTAGGAGTTTTCGACCGAAAAAAAACAAAAACAACCTTAGGAGTCACGATTCCTCGTGGAAATGAACTTCTCATAGCAATAGATCACGTTGTGTGCTTTGATAGCATTAAAGAAATCCAGTAAAGAAAACGCTAATTTTCATCTTTATTTTCACATTTTCTAATCAAGTTTCTCCGACATCAAATCAATCCAATCTAATTGAGCCGACATAACCAACGTACTATGCCTCAGTATGATGGGGAATAAAACATACGAATGCCCATGTGAACGTGTGGAAAAATTTAATTACTGTAGACAATGTCGGAGTGTGATATGGACGTAGATATTGAAAGATATTTTATATAATAAATATTTTAAAAAAATTATCCACGCAGCAAGTGGTTTGAGAATTTAAACCCAGAAAAGCACCTAAAATTATATTATAAGCCTGTCATTTTCTCTAAAATTCAATTTCATGGATGATTTTCTGCACACCTATTTAACTGCGTTTTGAGCTTCTTTGCTTGGATATTCTGCAAAAGAATGAAAGGAGGCTCTTTTAGTTAGATATTCAGTTTTCCTTCTTCCCCAAAAATAAGAATCTTCCCAGACCTCCATTACTTTCTCCTGATGTGCGCGATAAGGCCTCTGACTAGCACAAGGATTAAGCATTTCTGCTTATAATTGAAAGGGGTGCGTTACATTCCCTGCCCATTTTACAATCTTAAAATTGGGTAACATCTTGTAGCCATATATCTACAAAGAAGCGGCGCGCACGAGACCGAATTCATCTCATTATTCAAGCATACTTCCGAATGTTTGTCTATCTTTTACCTTTTGACGATTATTTACATCTTTCGTAGATTATCCAACCTCGCCTGTAAGTCATCATCGATACCACTGTCAGCAGTCCCTGCAGATTCGGCTTGTGCAACCTTGTTCGTCGCAGCGGGAGCAGCGACAGCGCCTGAGGGTGCAGTTAGAAGCTGCAATTTAAAGGGGCAAAAAAATTAGCACTCCCAGGTAGCTGTGTTGGATAATTATAGTCATTGGTAAGTAGTTTCCTTAATCACAATATGCTGGGGCAGAGAAAGGAAACGAGGAATTGGATTACCTCTGAGTTCATATCAATACCAATCTCATCGAGCACCTGATTAACTAGCTCTTCGGTCTCCTCCTCTTCTTCGTCGCCTTCCATGGCATCGTCTATAGCATCTCCCATGACCTCGCTCACCAACTCCATCTTCTCATTCTGCCTCTCGAATTCTTGCATTATCCTCTGCAACGATGGCAAGTTCATCTGTCTGTTCATCTGCCCCATTGCCTTGGTTACACCTTTCATGGCCTCACCCATGGCTTGAGTTGATTTCAGGGTCTAAAAGAATATATTGAAAAATTTAGAAAATCCAGAAGGTGTATAAACGTGTATGCATACCAAAAAGGCCAGAAGAAAACTCAGCAGTTTACAAATTTGCCGACAGTATAATTAGTTTTCACTCTCATTTCTTCACAGTTGTGCTAAAGTACGGATGTTTTCCATATGCAGGTATATGATTGCCACATCATGTTTTTTTTTCCTACATAAACCATTGCAGAAGTTTGATCTAAGGCTATATCCTCTTTCAAATGATATGTATAAAAAAGCTATATGGCATAATAACTTCTACAACATATTCTGTGCAGCTGTGCCTGCCTTTGAGGAGCAGTCCAGTCACCATGCATGTGAAAAATTTAACTGATACTCTACATAATTCTGATTATGAATTTTTGTCTGCACACACACATCAGAGAGAGAGAGAGAGAGAGAGAGAGAGAGAGAGAGAGAGAGAGAGAGAAAGACCTGAATTCTTAAAGCTACACCCTGAAGTTGTGATTTCAGCTTGTAAAATTTCTCGATCTGATGTCGAGTTCGGATGAGGTCCTTAGCCATTACTCTCACAGCACCCTGAAAGGAGAGCAATTGTTCGGCTGATTCTTATTTTGAATCGGTAAGCACATTTTACATAGTCAATTGAAACATTTCTAAGCACTAGAGATAAACAACTTCCAAAGAGCAATGACTAAGAAGATAGATTGTTAGAGAAACTCCGAGCTGGCAAAGCTTCCTCCTCTGTGTGATGAATGCAAGATTAAACAGGACAGTTACCTAATAATGAGAGAATGACTTCGAAGAAGAAAACAGGGACATAACCAGACATCTGGAGAGGAAGCTTTGGAAAATGAATAATTTTTGCTAGTCACTTTCAAGTAACACTATTTCATACAAGTGCGGTATCAGTTGCATATGTGTTTAGCTACTTCCACTACGGCATAACAAGTTCCCAATATACTTTTGATCTACCAGATAGATCTGCAGTCACACCATTTCTTCAAGTCCACTGCTTTTTATTTGTTTGATCAAAAACTATAAGTCAATAATGAAGGTCCAACCTGGGGAAGATTGAGAAATGAAGTCGCTTCCTAAGCACAGACAAAGATATCTTCAACATTTATCATGAATATGTATCATTCTTTCATCTGCCTAAGTTCACCATCTTCTAAAATAGATTGATAACTTCACAAATGGAGACACAAAGAAGTGAACAAAAGTGAAACTGCAGTGCATCAGAAATATTGTCAAGGAATGGGCGCTATGGTTAATTTAAATCAGCCACCAAAATAGAAAGGATAATGACACTGCAAGCACCTGAACTTTTGTCCGTTTTACAATCAAGTACCTAAACTTTATCTTTTCCAATCATTTAGTGTCAAGCCTTGGTTAAATAAATTGCCTTTTTATGTGATTTTAGAACTCACTTGCTTAGGAAAAACTAACCCCAATTAGCCACGTCGCTCACTTACTAAGCACAAACTATGACATCTCCATTTAAGTGTTGGGCGATGAGGAGAGACAGAGACTACTTACTTGGATGATCTAGGTCGTCAGATATATCTCTGTTGATGTGACATCATTTCAGAAAAACTAAATCGGACACTAATATGGACAGTTAACGGCTATCTAACGGTGTTAGTGCCCAATTTGGCATTATCCGTTCGTAATTTGAAATGTTGAGGTGTTCATTTGAACCAAAAAAAAAAAAAAAGCTTGAGTATTCAACTGTAGAGCGGACAAAAGCTCAGGTACTTACGGTATCATTACCCCAAAGAAGAACTAAAACTTACATAAAAGCAATGAACAATATAGTCATACCATTTTTGCCAAAAAAAAAAATATATATATATATATATAGTCATACCATCTGTCCTTGTTTGGCACTTTTCTTTATCTCAGTGATCAACTTCTTTTCTTGAGTTTGAAGACCTTGCCTTTCCCTTTCTATTTCTCTAATGGACTTGTCTAGCATCCTCTTATTTTCCCGCAGAAGTTCTGCACCGAAACATAGACATGTTTTCTTAGATTTTAAGGGCAATAATAGTGATTTTAGCACCGGCAAATTGGATGCATGAGATTCAACGTCTGCAGAGATGGGTATCTGACTAGAGCAGGTAGAGCAGGTAATTCACATAAATCAAAATGGCCAGGTTTATACAGCGGCAAAAACTGTAGCTTTATACAAATAGTGCAACTTGCTATTTCAGGCCAAGTGGCTCCGTAATGATATTTAGCTCAAAGGTAAATTAACGACTACTAGGTCCAAAGTTTTTCATATTATATGGATCTGATCCACAACAATGAAGCAACTTCCCCGTCGCCAGATTCATGCTGCCAAAGCTAAACCGAATGGCCAGTCCAGATTGTTCAATTCAGCAGACTTATGCACGGTCACGAAGAAGAACAGAGGAATCGCCCCTATCAATTACATCTTTCGCCACATCTTACAGCATACATTTTCGAATTCATCGCCATCAAGTCATCCCTGAAGAAAACCAAGCATCTCGATAACGTAATACCCGCTCGCAACACAGCATAAATGGTAATCAATCGGTCATCCAGAACGGATTTTTGCACATAACCCAAAGCCAACTACAGAGACACTAGACACGATCAAAAAATCAACCAAAGCTGAAATTGCAGAGCCGGACAGTGATTCAACCATAATTTCGCCAGAACACGGTCCGATTTCATCAAACCCTTACACGACCTCAACACAAGCAAAGAGTCATATCCTCAACAAACAGATTCCTCCTCCAGCAGTAACTTCTACACAGAATCGATCACGCTCAGCTCAAACTCAGCTCACGATCAGTAACGAGCGCATGAAACCTTAGACTCGCAGTGCAATTTTTTCCATGAATTCGACACAGATAACGAAGCAGCAAAGCAGAAGCTGCGCACCTGCGGGAGTTTTTCTCTGGCCGAAGAGGAAACTCATCGTGCTCGCCGGAAAATCGCCGAAGATCCTCGCAGTTTACACGCACGGCGAAGCTTCCCTTCCGATCGATCGCTCCGATCCTCGCGGTGTCGATCGCTCGCCGGCACGTTCTTCTCACCAAACGGGTCGCTGAGGAAGAAAGCTAAGATCGAGCCGGGGTTCCGTTCAACGGCCCAAACAATTGGATAATGGGCCTGTATGAAGCCCAACTAAATTATTGGGCCTGTACCGAGACTTCCGTCAGAGGCCCATAAAAATTAGAATTGGGACCGATTGGCGAACTAATCATGGGCCTAAAAATATGGCCACGTCAGCGATTGACTTGACGCGCATTTATCTAGTCATATCCACTCACGGATTGACACGTGACAGACGTGCTATGATTAAACAAAATAATGTAAAAATATGACCTTGCAAGCCATAAATGCAGGGCGGTATTTTGGGAAAAAAAAAATCGAATGCCCTTATGAGGAAACTCTTTTCACAACCATCTTTTGGTTTTCATTATGAGGAGAGAGACAACCCTTGTGCTTTGAGATGGACTCCATTAGAGAAAAGCAAGCCTCTCTTCCATTTTCGCTTAGAAACCTCTAATGAGCACAGTCCGAAAGTGCGCTCGAAACTAACAAAGAGCACCAATGATCACCGCTCAACTGATGCTTGATGTTGTTTTATTTAATCATAATGTGTTTATCCGGGAGCTGATCAGATTGAATATATGTGTGGCACGTTTGGCGCAGCGCTATGATATTACCGAATATTTCTCTCATTTGCAACGAACATTCAACGACAACAAATGGGCTCGAATTAAGTTGGGCTTTTAAGTAACTGGATCCATCATGAGATATTACTTTGTCTAATATGAAGCCCAAATAATGAGCTCGCATGGCCCATGATTTGGATTAGGCCCATTAAGAGAAGGACGGGACTAAGTTTGGAATGGGCTGGGCTTTCGCATAACTGGATCCATCACAAGCATTTATTGTTTCTAACATCCAGATATATCCTAATATCATAAAGTTTAATAAAGTTTTGGTTCATATTCTTGGGAGAAAAACAAAAGACTAAACCTTGGCAGGCGATTTTTCTAAAAAATAAAAGAATTAAAGTGACCCTTCTCTTGAAGGAAAATTCTTATCGTTTTAGATGTAAAAATGTTCGGTTATCTCACTTATTTGAAATTTTCAAGTAGTGGCTAGCACTCGTTAATTTGAGCGTGTACCATCGAGGCCAACTAACGATTGTTTTCTATATAGTAAACAAGAGACGTCGATAATGAGATCAATCTTGATGTACTTGACAGGGTGCAATGGCGATCGCAACTCGCACAACGACATATCTTAGATGCTCTCGATTCATTTTTATTCGGCTTAATTAGTCATGACAGAAGAAATTCTTTGGGAGGGGGGGGGGGTAAATCGGGTGGACTTTATAGAGTGAAATGCATGTCATTTCCACGGAAAATACGGAACATGAACACAAAAACCTTTCCTTATCAAAATGTCAAATTTCCTTTTTTTCATTGGTTTGGGCCAACATCTTTCGTGTCAAACAGGAGAGGAAAATGAACCTGTAAATGTAAAAGGCATTAATGGTCAAACATAAGATTCAAGAGAGACCATCAAACGTAGGAGCCCGCAACAAGGACACATGCCTAATTCCCTTATATCACCAGGACCCCAACACAGTTAATTTCAGTCCTAAACCTTTTGAGAATTTGCCGACTTAATCCTGAACTTATCATTTAGATAGTTGATCCGAAAGACTACATTAGCAAATCATCAAAAGGTTTATGACTAAATTAGCAAATCATTAGAAGGTGTAGGATTGAATTGGCAAATCGTTAAAATATTTAGGACTAAATAGGTACAATTAAAAAGTTTAGGATTGAATTGGCCTCCACACAATAGGTTTATAATTTTTTGGAGAATTTTCCGCAACAAGGACCCATGCCTAATTCCTTATATCACCGAGACCCCAACACAGTCCATGTCAGTTCCTAGTTCCATTCTGCAATTACCTACAATGCGTCTACACATGATGTAGCATGTTTCTACACCAAAAACATGCACACACGATCACGATGGGTCGAGGTTAACGCAAGTGATTGTTGACCAAAGCTGTATAGCTAATTTCAAAAACTTTCCTCATCGGCACTTTATCAAGAAGGCGACTCGCATGCCTTAGGCTCCGTTTGTTTCACGTAAAACGAAAGCAAGTGATTGTCGACCAAGCTGTATAGCCACTTCCGAAACTTTGCACCTAACAAAGATGGCGACCAGCATGCCCTAGTCTCTCCATCAAGTCCACAAGGACAAAAAAGCATCGAGAGATCCATGGCTTTTGAGAAAGACCCCGACTGGCTTTCGTTCTTCTTGACGATGACATTTTATTTTTGCCATCATTCACTATGATGCGTGCGATTTCGTTTTCCAAGTTCTTTCACTCGCGTCTCTTTTCAATTTTCCACCCAATTAGGTCAATATATTGTTCATCAGCACGAGCATGCACATGACCACTGGAGCCTGGTGAGTGCCTGATTTGATGGTCATTAAATTCTGTCACGATTTGAACAATACGAATCAATGTGGTGACCCACGAGTGATGAATTCGTTCACTTCGGACGTGAATGTAATGAGGTACTAAGTCAAGGAAAAGATTTGACGAGAGGCGTGTTATAGGAGATCAAACAATTCTACCGACTTAGAATAATTTGACCATTAAAGCATTCTTGTGTACCGAACTTAGGGCATATTTGTTTACGGGGAAATGTTTCAGAATAGTCATAAACCTATTATGTTAGTGCTAATTTAGTCATAAACCTTTTGTTTTAGTGATAATTTTGTCTTTTTGGCTAATTTTGGTCGAATATTTTAATGTGGAGATCGGTTAGCCTACGTGACACCACCAGTGCTGATGTGGATAAATTTTAATAATATTGTATTATTTTTGAATTTTTTATTCTTTTATTCTTTCCTTCTCCTTTTGCCAGTGACCGGTCACAGGGCCAGCCACTAGCCATGGTTGGATGGGCTAGCCTTGCCTGGGTGGCCTCATTGGACGTCGCCAAATCTGGCTAGGGGAGACCTTGCCGGGGCCGGGCCAGTCGTAGTCATCCATGACGTGAAATACTTAACTTGGGTCTTGTCCGATCTAATGGCTACGATGATCTCCACCATTCTTTCATGCTTCTTGCACAAGCTAGGGTTTACTTTTGCATGGTCGGGGTTCATGCAATTAACTTCGAACTCGACGAAGACAATCACTTGCCATCGCAAAGAGGCTTTTCGCGGCCGCGAACGACCCAGTTTTTTTTTTTTTTCGATGTGCGACTGTAGGCTAGGCGAGCAAGTTGGCCAAAAAGCAACGTCCCCAAAGAATAACAAGTCACTTTCATCTCGCTCTCTCTGCGATACAGGTCTATCTAGTCCACCAACCTTTCACCGATCGAGAATACCCTAAAATCATGGCGCTCAATGCTATAGGTCCGTGTGCAGTCCTTTTCTCTATAGTTCAATTTGTTCAGTGAAAGCCAATGCTCAACAATCCCACTATTCCAAAGTGAAAAACCCTAACTATTCCATTGCCTCCAACCATCTCTCTTTTTCTCTGAAGGGGCTTTGAAATTTCATTAATATTCGTAAATTGAACAAGACGATTAGTCCAACAAAGACGAACCGAGATCCAAACATCTCGTGCGTGTTAGGATTTGACGCATAATCACAAGAAAACAGAGAGTAAAAGTGAGGAAAAGGAAAATCGAAAGACAAGGGTTTTATTCTACTTCACCCTTAAACTATAATAATGCCCAGCAAATGATTTCACTATAATTAGCACCTCGCCCTTCTTTGTTACACCCCTGGACCCCGCGTCTTCCTGTTGGAGGGGAAGATAAATCACATCCCAACATTACGCACCAAGCCGCTGTAAGAGATTTGATCGAGAGAACCTGTGCATAAGACGTGGGTGATTCGAACTCATACCTTGAGCTTGAGCGAGGATAAACCCGAGCCCGCATGGTGGAAGAAGCAGCCAAACGATATTATGCCCATTCCCGTTCACATAATGTAGCAAGCTTAGGTCAGTACCAAAAGTCAAACCCTCAAGCTGGTCAAAGCTCGTACTGCACGAGATCTCCAACCAAAGCAAGCTGCTGCCTCCTCTAAAAAAGCGGGATCGGACAATTTCCTGTGCAGGTGCAAACTTTCAAGGTTATTAGGCAGCCAGAGATCCTCTATTCAGATGATTCTCTTGATCAATCATTCTTAACGACTTCGTTGAAAAATGATCTGCTGCTTTGGAGACACACACAAAACATAGTTTCACACTCAAGTTCGATCCTAAGGGCCAAGGAGTACATGTGCTGTGTCCGAATTTCCTCTTTCTCCTCTATGGTCATCAATCCGGTGACCAACCAAATGTTCGCACCGCACCCGATTCTACGAAACCGGGCGCCAATTACATATGTCGATCAAGAAATACGAATTCCATACACTAGGGATCCATGTGACTTAAATGCCCGCATGTCGAGATCTAACGGAGCCCGCGCGTGGAATGCTTTCCGCCAACTGGCGTTAGTGCTCACGGAAAAACTCAAAGCAACATTAGGGAGAGAAAAAAACAGAGAAAGGAAAAATGACCATGGCTTAACGTAGATTAGGCTTTGAGATGTATAGGGCCGAAAAAGCAAAGCAAAGCCAAGCCCGCCATAGAAGATTCGAAATTTTTTTCCCAAACCCTAGTACACCATAGGGTCACTGCACTGCATGCCCCGATAAACATAAAGCGGGATGCTTTAGAGATCACGATCGTGGTTGGCCTAGAATTTTTGTCCAAGTATCTTTTTCCCAGCAACAAAACTCGATCCAATTCCGTGCATTAAACAAAAGAAAAGCGAGGTGCAGATCGTTCCCAACATCCCCATCAGACGATCCACTCCCCTCCCCCTTTATCTTTTTTCTTGGGGATACGAAGTTTCAGACCAATTGTCATTGTCTCTCCCCATACCCCTCCCCACTCCAATTCCTCCTCCTCCTCTTCCCAAGATACACAAGAACGAAAAGATGTGTAGATAAATGAATAAAAATTGGATAGAAAAGAGCAGAAGATGGAAAAGAAAAGCTGCCACAGTTATAACTTGGCTTCCCTGCGATCTCCTTGGGATCGCCAAAACATGAGAATTATTCCCTTCCCTTCCCTTCCCCACTTTCTCTTTTTTCGCACAGACCCATTCGCATAACGATACGAGAACTGCCTCTCTTTCTTTTGCTTTCTTTACCTAAAGCTGCCCTTGTCCTTTGCCCCCTTTTGCTCCTCTAGTTCTTCTCCCCCTCTCCCCTCCCCACACCCCCCACGCCCCCCCCCCCGCGATTCCAAGATCGCCCATGAGAAAAGAGGATCGCCATTAGAGCTTCGAGGGCTCTCTGGTGATTGCAGCAGGAGAAGGAAAGTGGGGGAACCACACGTGGAGGATGTTACAGGTGTCGGAGGATGGTTCTTGCTAGTGCAGCATGGGAAAGTAAATGAAGAGAAAAAGAGAAGATAATTCATCAAAAACAAATGAAGAAAGAAAAATGAAGAGATGAGACTGATCCCTGATCTCCTCTTGTGATAACTGAGATCATTCACTGTTCATTTCAATAACATGAACCCAGGATAAACTTTCGTATAATACATGTATCTGTATAACGTATTTTCGGAAACGCCGTATACATGATGAGATTTATTTTCCTCCTTGTACGCTAATCTTTTCGATTTTTCTTTTAACGTACGCAACCTCTGTAAAGGTATAATTATAAATCTTTCTTTACGCGGTCTTTTCCGGACAAAGACCGCCTGTCGTGTTCCGTATCTTCATTCGGAGTCTCGACAGATCTCGGCCCCCCACGATACTGTATAATGGTCTTTAAAGTTTCGCGACCATCTTTACTTTCGTGGATTAATGATTTGGGTTGTACGAGACGTCCGGACGAAGATTCCGATTTGCTGGTTCTGGTTTGAGAAGATACAAATTAGTCTCCAACGCAGTAAAGCAGTAGGGCAGAAGCTCGTGTGTGAAGCGGACAGAGCTGTGAATGCTGCCCGGATCGAGTGTGAAGAAGATAATTATTTTTGATGACTTTCCTGAAGTATGGTCATTGGTCAGTAGTCGCAAGAGCTAGCGGATATTACGGGGATGCATGGAGGATCGCACGTGTGCATGAGCGACAGGCAGGGACATGCAGGCCACTCCTTCACGTGCGGCGGGAAGAAAAAGTCATTGTCCTTGGGAAAAGCTCCGGTGCGAGTCGGAGCAGCTGAACCAACTTCATCTCAGCCGCTTAATACCGCGGTCCCCATACGAGGCCTGCATGATATAATGATCGAGATGGAGCTGGCTCACGTGCATCGGATGCTGCGAGGCATTCTGCTTAGTTCGATGCAGCTCTCTGCCTCCTCTGCACTTTTTCTTCTCGACGTATCGATCACAGTTGTGGTGCATTACAGTTTTTGAAATTGAAGTTTGATAATATTCCCGGTCGATCGATTTTTTTTTCACGCGTTGTCACTCTGTAATGTGGCCGTCACACGAAATATTTTCATCCTTTGACAAGCCGATTACATTTCATTCTAAAAAGTACATTATACAGCGATTACCTTTGCATATCATTCAACATGATCCATCCTGCTTTAATATCCATAAAAAAAAGATATTATTTTAGAATAATTAATGGATATACACCCCTCGATGCTCTCTCATCAATGTCAGGAGCGGCCTGTGGAGGAATTTTTTTAGGGTTTTGTTAGTATAACAGCCTTAGGGCTATTGTTAAAACAAACAAACAGCATGTCGTGAGCTACAAATTCTTAAAAGAGTGGACTCTATAATAATTTATAATAATAATTTATTTATTTTTCTAATAGTAGATCAAGGACAATCACATAAACATTTCTCATTTTTTTTTATTTTCACTATCAATGTATGCGAGATAAATCCTTTTATCATGTACATAATTACTATATCATCAGTGAATGACTTTGCTTTTTCTACGTATGAATATAATACACAATATAACCACTCGATATTATGATTTCACGAGATTCTCAAACACTCTAAATGTAACTTTCGCTCAATACTTGTGGATGTGACTGTTTGCATGCATCTACGAGTGTTTAATTGAGTCAATTATCCGAATACTTGTACAAGAAGTATACATATATATATATTTTTTAAAAAAGGCACGTTCACAAGTGCGTTTGGCTTCCCGGCAGAGTTGTACATGTCTAGCGTACCTGTATGAATGTATGCATGTGCTTATCGAATACGTCTTCGATGCACATACATGTTGTCCAGAACAACTAGATCTAACGCACCCTTGTTGTCCAAAAGCTATACAAATCAAAAAATATATTTGCAAATTATTGCATCTCTCGCGTCAGCGTAATGCAAAAGAAAAATTAACTATTTTTTCTCCCAAAATAATTAAAAAAAACACGAAGATATTAATAAATAATATTGCTTTGAGAAGCCAACAAAGCAATATTAACAACACATATCATCTCAAAACCAAAGTGCAAAATACGAGGCCACGATCTATTTCCCCCTAAAGCGACCGACGACCCGCCGTGCGCCCCAATAGGCGGACATCCATTAAGGGGGTCGAGCCAAGGACCGAACCATGTGTGCTCGAGCGCCGGACCCCCGGATCCGAGACAAACATCGGACCTACTAGTGAAACGAAACGTCCACATTTTTGCACGCAGCAAGATCGCAGTAATGAGCTAATTTCCATGTAATGTGCTCATGCACTTTCGTGCCAGTGACTCGTGCATGGTTGGTGACTGACAACATCGCATGGTACTACAAAGCTTCTTGCCAAGCGCTATAGTGCGTGTGACAGCAACCGTTCATACTTACTTAAATTTAGTGGAACATCCTCGTGTGGCGCAGTTGGCATTATGCAACGGTTCAATCATGCATCGAATGCCCTTTCTTTGCTACAAGAAACGGGTATCAAAGTATTCGGGTCGGTTAGTTGTGCGCACAACCGTCGTCGAGACTCGTTATGTAAAACTAGCGGACCTAACTTCCACAGTTACCCCAAGTGATGCACGCTCTAATTCTCATTCGAATTGAACCCTTGACTACTTAACTAGACATTCAAGTTGTATTTGGAATTTTGAATCGCGTTGAGAATAGAGTATGGTCATGATTAATGATATCACGGCGTGGCATTGGGGTTTGAAGACCCATGGCCATTGCATCATCGCTTCCATGTCATAACATCTTTCGCCACTCGTGACCATCGTCGATCACATTTCTCTGAGTATTAAGTGCGGTATGGTATTTGATTTGGCTATACGGAAACCTTAACTTGTGCATTGATTAAGACTCAATTTACAGGATTTAGGGAGCAATCCCTGTGAAGTTAATCCCTGTGAAGTTAATACGAACGAGATACGTTGCGATTTGAATATAAAACATTTTGCAATTACGATTAACTATTCAACTAATTTTTCTTGGTTCTTTTTGGTTTTGGTTTGTTTTTTGTTTAATGACATACGGGCTTGCACGTATAGTATGACTAATCTGATGGAATATAACGTCAGTGTCATGTTGTTGGAGGTGATGGGACTGCCAAGTAAGGATGTTAGCTAAGGCAATTGAGTAATTATGAAAAAGGTTTTGTTCTGCTCCTAGAAAAGTTCATCTCACGCCTAACTTGACCCATTAATCTAGCGACAGCCAAGTCAATTTTTCCACTCATACTAACCCCAATTGCGAAATAAGATCTCACAAAAAAAAAAAAGCAAGAAGAAAGCAAGTAGGGGCTATAAACTAGATTTGCCTTTCAAATTTCACTTAATTCCCTTTTCCCCATGTAGTGATTTGGTCGTTGTACACATGGATAAGCATAACCATATATAAAAAGGAGTAATGTCGGGTACATTATGATCGATTTATCGAATGACGAGGCAGATTGCAAATTGTGAAATGGGGCATATAAACAAATGTGTCGCCGTACTAAATTGATCTGTGTTTGTAAGAGTGTCGTTGTCACTCAAGATACCGATCATGATCCGGTTTAACAACGCATATGTTTATAAGCGCATACATGCCTTTACATATAAGCCAATCTTTTTCCAAGCCGATCATTGCGAATTACGCCTTTGCATGATCACCCATGCTTCATTTCCCAGTATCTTCATCCCTACACATAAAACTAACGCGAGGACCCCCATCACCGAAATTCTTTCTGATGCGTAGCCCAATTGAGCCTATCGACGCACCTTTTGACCATCGGACATGTAGGCTTAGCCTTTTCCTTTTTCCTTACATCCTCAAGCTTAAGCCAATGCCATGATGGCCATATAACTTAATTTAGGAGATCGCACTGTTATGATCTCGTGGTCCTTCCAAAGCCGATCCTCCCCCTAGACTTTTTGTAGCCTCCATCTTTTGATTAGACAAAGAGATAATTTAAACTGAAAGTTGGCTCGGCACATTAATCAGACTTTTTCAAATTCCATTCTTTTCCTCGAGAATCTTTGGGGGGAGGAGGGAACTGTTTATGTTGAGATGCTAAGTCATAAAGCACGAGGGATCTAGTTACGGTTCGCCAAAGGAGGCCATCGCATTTAAAAGCCTGCCAACACGCCATAAAAGCATCCATCTATATACTATTTTCAAGATACCATACGTTCCATTTTCCTCTTGGTAAAAGACTATCGAATCCATGGATAATCTATGAATTTGTTAATGGTTCTGAACGTTTCTATTCACATTGATGTTTCATGGGTCGTCAATCGATTCCCCGGATCGCGCTGTATGTTGATGTAAATATTAACTGATCATAAGAGAAATTTCGGGTGAATTACTCAATCAGTCAGAAACTTATTGCACGGATGCCGATTCAATTTTAAATTTATCAATTTTGCCGATCGAGTCCTGAAATTTTGCAATTCAGTCCTAAACTTCCTCGAAAAATTTCACACCAACGGTTCGCAAGTGATGCGTATGCTTATACATTAGTGATGCATGGACCACTAAACCCTAGCTCGAACTTAGCTCTCTAGCATGGCAAATTGTGTGCATGTGCGGGCGCGCACGCTGGCTTGGCGTGAAGATAAGCATGCATGCTCGTCAAGATGGCACGCAAGTAATCACTCACTTTCTAAAGATGAAATCTAATGGCCGTGTTTGGTGTTAATTGAGGAGGAGGGTAGTTAGAAAGGCAATTATATTGGGGTGGGGGGACAAAAGGGTTCATCATGCGAGATTTACATTGGCCAAACATGTTGTCGTTTTTAGCCCACGAAGACGCCCAAGCTTAGAAAAGATATCTAACCTTAGATTTTCTGTCCCAAGCTTTTGAGACCATGCATTATGTTCCTTTTGATGCCTTTGCCATCATTTTCCTCCCCGTTAATCCATTATGATTACCTCAAGAGTTGTACTAATGACTAAAGATTGCGCAAGTTTTGATTTTACTAATGTGTGTTACTTACAAAGTAATGTAGCAAACTGTAAGTTTGCTTTTAACAAGCGTTCGACCAATATGTACTACATGACTTTATAGGTTGATATCGAGGTCTTATGTACTCCAACACTACTCAATTGCGATTACAATGTCGAATGCCTCAGCTCAAAATTTCTACCGCGTTTGGAGGAGACTGCCACTTTCCAACGATCGAGGAAAACTTGTCGAAACATAAAATTAAAAATGAAAAGCTCGATGAAATGTAAAGAAAATTCATTAGTATTGATTACTTTTTTTTTAATTATTGTTATCAAGGAGTCGATATTTATTGGTACAATAAGTTAACGCTTATACAATTTAAGCAAGTTCTTTTCAATCTAAAAGATAATGATATCTCTAGTTTAACTTGCAAATTCATTTTCTTTTATGATTGACCCTAGTTTACCTTGTGATCAGTTGTGCAATTATCATGGAAAATAATCTAATTTACATTTTTCATGCAATCGGATGAGAGAGAGAGAGAGAGAGAGAGTTTTACTTTTGTTTGTATTCTCATGAATGATGAGACAGTGGAAGATCTGCCTCCTTTACTATACCACCATCTTCACCTTTACTTCATCCCCTTTCATTTTTCCTTTTTTTTTAAATTTCTCCTAACTTTTTCCCCATTCTCGCGTGTGAAAGCGGATCTAGAACTGGGAAAAAATAGTCATTCTCCTCAAGAACTAACCAAAATAAATGAAAAATAAAAAAAAGAAAAGAAAAAGAATTCCTTTTCCTTCCCTCCGTGGCAAACGCTCTCTCCACCCTCTTCTCAGCATCCTCCACTTCCTCACTTCTAATTAATATCATCTATCCTTAAAGCATCAAAAATAAAATTATGGCGTGAATTTCTATTTGGATTTCACGATACACAAGGAAATAATTACCCGTCGTTGATTATGAATGATATATGAGAAAAATTAAGGTAATTCACTTACTGCAAACACATGTCTCGTGCTACAACATTGATCCATCGGATAATAATTCAAAATATATTACCGAAGAACACACTAGAAATTAAAATTCAAAAGATGCAAAGAGAACAATCTTATTGCCTTGACGTAAACCCCCCACACCATTAATTTATATATATAATATATTTTTTGTCTTTTTTTGGGTATTTTCTCTTGGTTTTTTTTTTTTGCATGAATTACAGAACTAAACCACTGGCAATGGCTCGATTAGTGTCAAGATTAGTGGTTTCGTACACCGGCAATTCCTCTCTATACCTCATCTGATCACACCCGATCGACGCCAGATTGTCCAATTCGAACAAATCCGAACTCGCGCAGCTCGCCGCGTCGACGTCGTCGTCGTCGCCGCAGCCGCCGCCGTGTTCGTCCTCGTCGTTGTCGTCGACTCTCGCTTCGTAGCTCTCCTTCTTCTTCTGATAGCTCCTCAGCATCTCCCTCGCCGCCTCCGCGATCCTCCGTTTGTCGTCGCCGACGGGGGACTTCTTGTTGAATTCCGCCTTCGCCGGCGAGATCTCCGCCGCCATCTTCAGGTCCTTGCTTTGTCTGCCAGGCTCGTCGACGATGACTCTGATCACTGGGTAGAACCTCACTGACCGCTGCTTCGGGCCGCCGCCGCTGCCGCTGACGACGGTCGTCGGCTTGCTTCGCGACGAGGGCGTGTTACTCAGGCACGACCGCGAGAACGAGGAAGCGGAGGAGCACGCCGACTGGTCTCCGTCGACCGAGCTCGCGACGATCTTCGCCTTCTTGGGGCTCCCCACGGTGAAGATCGAGTTGAGGAAGCTGGCGAGGCGAGCGCCCGGGGAGATTGGCTGCTTGAGCTTGTTGTTGGCCTTCTTGAGGTCGCCGTAGATCTTCAGCGCCTTGGACTTCGTCTTCACGAAGCCGAGAGCTTCGTGCTTGTTACTGCTCGGCCTCTGAGACTGCGGCGCGTGGTGGTGGCTCTTCCTCGGCTCGACGTGGCCACGGTCGAACGCGGAGGCCGTCCGGTCCGAGACGCTGGTGCGAATCGGAGCCGGCTTCGGCTTCGGCCTCCGCACGGAGTAGCAGGAGGCGGAGTACCGCGCTCTGGACTCCGACTCGGACGACGAGAACCCTCCTCCCGATCTGGAGCTGGAGTCGGAGGAGCTGGAGCTGGAGTTCGTCAAGACCATGGAGCGGTTCCAGTCGCCGACCCTCGAGCCGCGGTGAGCCGCCTTCCTCTCGTCGCTCCCTCCCATCTTCTTCGTCTTCTTCTCCTCCTCCTCCGCCGCCACCCACTTCTCGATCAGGAAGTCCCGCCGGAAGCCGGCGGCGGGGTCGCCTTGCTTGGCCCTGGCTGCGGCGTCGGCGTAGATGACCATGGGGTGGTCGGGGGGAGAGTCGCCGTCGATGGAGCGGTAGATGGCGTCGAGGAGGGTGGAGGAGAAGGAGGGGTGGTGGTGGTCGCTTCGGTCGCGGTGGCGGGCGCGGCGGGATCCGTCACAGGGATCCATGGCTCATATAGGAGGAGCTGAAGCGGAGCGAACTGGGTGGGGTGACAGAGAGAGAGAAGAGAGAGAGAGAGAAGGGAAGGGGGAGAGCGGGATATGGGGATTCAATGATTTGGGCTATCTTTAGTTGTCTGCGGAGAGAGTGTCAAAAGGCTGCTGCTTGAGTGAGGGAGAGAGAGAGAGAGAGAGAGAGAGAAGGAAAAGCAAAGGGGGTGATTGATCATGGAGGAGAGAGAACGAGTGAAGTGATGCGCAGAGAGAGAGAGAGAGTCACTCTCTGAAAATGCTTTGCTTTTGTTTCTCTCACTAGAGGGGCTATGGGAATGCGAGTACGAAACACAAAGCAAAAGTTTCAGAGACGCCTCCCAGTCGCTGTGCTCTGTGTTCGAGGTAGAGAGAGAGAGAGAGAGAGAGTAACGAGAGCTTAAGCCACGCCCATGGCGACTTAGAGATAGAGAGAGAGACTCGGGTTCTTATAATGGGGAGGAGAGGAGGAGGAGACGAGAGGAGAGCGAGCATGTCCGAGCTGGAGGAGTTGCCAGGTTGGCGTCCGGTGACGTGGCATTCTTACTATTTTATTGTACTTTGTACCCACTGCCTACTATTTTCCTTCGTAATTTCTCCTAGGGTTGTGCTCCATAAAAATTCTAAAATTTATCGCGAGAGTATAATTAAATCTTAAAATTTGTAAAGAGTACAATCAAATCCTAAAACTTGTCAAATTAATTCAATCGAATTCTAAACTTTATACCGTCAAACTTACTATCGAAAAATGCTGACGTGACTTATTTTAATATCTTTTCTCTCCTACATGATGGTGACGTGACTAAAATATGAAACACAAGATTAAAACGACATCGTTTTAGCCCATATTTAACTTTTAATACTAATTTTATTTAAATCAAATTTAAAAATAAGCTTAATAAAAAATATAAAAAACAAAAGGAGGAAAACAGGGGTGGAAAGCTATAAACCCTCGCTGCTTCCGCCCCGCCATCACCAGGAGGGGACAACTAGCGGGGGTTGCCGGGCCCCAGCCTGGGGCCTACAACCTCTTGGCCAGGTGTAGGCGAGGACTGGCAACCCTTGTTGGGTTTGGGGGAAGGCTGGGGCCCGGCAACCTCTTGGCTAGGTGTAGGCGAGGATTGGCAACCCTTGTTGGGTTTGGGGGAAGGCTGCGACCCCTCACTGGCCCCTCTCGACGATGGCAGGGAGATGGCAGGGGGGGGCCCTCCCTTCCTGTCCTCCTCCTTCTTCATTTTTTTTTAATTTTAGCTTATTTTTTAATATAATAATAATAATAATAGCCACATCAGCATTTTTCATTAGCCAAATTGAATAGTGTTAATTTTAGAACTCGATTAAATCAATTTGATAAGTTTAAGGACTTGATTGCACTTTTTGCAAGTTTTAGAATATTTAATGAACATATCCCTTTCTCTTATTTGTTAGGGGTAAGTACATCAGAAGTCTAAAAAATTGTTACAAAAATACAATTAAGTGCTAAAACTTTTAAAAAGTGCAATCAAATCATAAAATTTGTCACGAATGTGCAATTGAGTTTCAAAATTTCCAAAAAGTGCAATTAAATCATACAACTTATCATGAAAATGCAATTGAGTCTTAAAATTTTTAAAAAGTGCAATTAAGTCCTAAAACCAGTGAAATGACTTGATAGAATCAATTTGATGAGTTTTAGGATTTAATTGCCATTTTAGAAAGTTTTAAGACTCAATTGCACTTTTGTGATAAATTTTGGGGCTTAATTGCACTTTTAGAAAGTTTTAAAACTCAATTACACTTTTGTGACAATTTTTGGAACTTTTGATGCATTTATCTCTATTTATAAGTAAATAAGTTTATTTTTGGTATTTTGTTCTTTTGATGCATTTATCTTATCGAGGTCATGCTAATGTTAACGAGAGCTCTCGAGACACTTGTTAAATATATTCAATCTATAAATTATCGATTGTGTATATCACAAGAAAAGTTGGTATATTTGATGTCATGATATTTGGTTATTTAACGAGTATTTCATAGGCACATTTTAACAAGATGATTCATATTTTAGTGGATAGTATAGGAAGGTGATTGCATTATACTCTGGAAGATTTGATACTGATGAATCTAGCCATAGCTTTTACTTTTTTCAAATGAAAAAAATTCTTTTTCATAATTAAAATATACAAAGAACGATACTTTTGGTAAAGTATTGCACAAGTTAATCCATTAAACCAAATTATCACGGTACCGTCTATTAAGGTTGAGTAAATATTACTTAGTGATTTGACTTTCGATAATTGAAGAACATTTGGCACGAGATCATCTCTTTTTCCTCTAAATGAAAAGAAGACGATATGCAATTCTGCTCGCCAAAATGTATTACTGTAATCTCCGCTTAAGCAAGCTTGACAAAGCAATGTTCATACAAGCAATCTAGTTACATATGGGATTAATATCACGAAAAACCCCAAATTGGTACACCTGTAACAATTATATCCTTCATTAGTTTCCGTTAAATTTTACCTTCAAATTTTTGAGTTGGAATTTCCGTTAAATTTTACCTTCAAATTTTTTAGTTGGATGACATGTAACAGTTGAAAGGTATACCAATTTTAGGTGTACCAATTTGTGATTTTTCGTGATATTAATTTAATTTAATGGAGAGTAAATTTATCACAAATATACCGATTTAGATTTTTTGAGGTAAAAAAAATTAGTTTTAAGTAAATTTATCATATGTGTTTTAGTTTGAAGTTTTTCATAATAAAAAAATTAATTTTGAGGCAAATTTGTTACAGATGTACCGATATGTTTTTGATGACTTTTGTTCGCGATTTCACGGTATGGCATATAGACAGAAGGGATATATTATGGGCAATATTCTTCATTCGAAAGTAGATCATATGCTTCTGACATTACGAAGTACGGATGTTGGTCCAATTGAGATTATCGTGCCTTTTATTTACTGTTGAAATGTAGGGGAAATGCTAGGCCATAGACTCAAAAAGCTAAGCACTTTCCCAAAAGCTAAACCCTAGGACTAGAAGGGACACGTTCTTTTCTCTAAATTTAATTTATGATTGCATGAACGAAATATCTCCGAACTTGGGATCAATTGTGTGGACAGTCTCTTTATTTGAATCTGGGTCGAGAGGAGGAGGGGTCAAATGATGCGGCTGGTTCGAGTTTTTTTCTTTGGCTTCTTTCGATGTTAGAATTGAGAGAAACTTTAGTGCGCATTTTTCTGTATTTAAATTGGACTTAGGTGTTTACGTCGATCTTACCCTAGGAAATATTAATTGCGCAACATGTGGCTGTTGACTGTGTTTTGCTTGACCTTGTCGAATGCATCGCACGCACGTACCCCCTCTTGGATTCACATGCCTAGGATGCCAAAGCGAGACATTTGCTTATCGTGTATCAAAAAGCATGTGGCTTTTACCCTCGTCTCGGGATCCACTGGAAGTACGTGGAAGATCAGGATGGGTGCGGCCACCCTTTACGGATGCTACCGTACGAGCCCCGTACCCGTTATGTAACGCCGGTTTCAATTATGGGTACTCATAAGGTCTATGACCCGAAAGTTCGAGGTTGGTGAGTTCGTTACTGTAGTCCTACCAAGATGTCAAGCGGCCAGAAAATCTCTCCACAAAGGTGCAGCCGATCAATGTAGCATGAGCCGTTGAGGGGTTTACTCGCAATGTGATATCGGAAAAATTGGTGACCTCTTTATCACCAAACCAATCTTGTTGACAACGCATTATGCTAGTCGAGTCATCGCTAATTGTGCACGTTGCTTTCTTTTTCTCCGTTAAGCCCTACAATTCTACAAATTTCGAGAGCCTGGGAGATGATTCTCTCTCTGAATGAGCAGCATCATCCCGATTCCTCAAACCCACACGCCAATCTCCATGAGCTTCTTCCTTCCTTCCTTCGAATTGCAAATGTCACGTAGGGGGGGTCAGATTAGTGATAATTACCTGCTGGTTCATCTTTGACGCAAACGATTTCTTCCCCCCCTTTTTTCTTGCCCTCTCTTTCCTTAATCTTGAACAAGATCAAGGTGAAAATCATACTCGAAGGAGACCATCGTTCGAGATAGAAAGCGAGAGACAGATACCGTGGATGGTGGTGCTCGTATGAGAGGGGGTCAATCATTGCACTCGTGGCTCCCCAAGCTTTTTATAGAGGGAGAGATTGGAATGAATTGGTACCAAAGAATAAAACGAGTGACGTGAGGTTTGAATTGGAGTCTAAGAGAGGATTAGGACAAGGGAATGTCGGTACGCAAAAGATTAAAGAAGAGGAGGGGGATGATAAAGCGCGATTAATCAAAGCAAGAATCCTTAACAAAGCTTATGGAAACCACAAACGTCGAGAAAAAGGCAAAGCAACATGCGGGTCGATTTATAATGCTCTTTTATCTCGTGCCCTTTTCCTCTCTCTCTCTCTCACGCTCATCTCTTATCTCTCCCCTCTGTTCACGTCTCTCTTCCCTTCAAGCTCACGAAAGAACACCAGAATTATAGTTTACTTTTCTCGAACATGGAACGCCCGACAGCATCGATCGTGCAAAGTGTCCGTGCGAGATGCAAACGTGCTTCCCCATCTCCGATCTTGTATTCGTCTTTTCTTGGGGGGACACTGTGGAACTGCCCTTTACGACCCGCATGTGTGCACCCTGCGTGTGTGTGTTGTGTGTTTTGGTCTTTAGGTTTTGAACTTTGCGCCTTTACACGTTTCAGTTCGCTATGCTGCGGATTCGCTCGGAGAAGGTTACTTAAGCCAGCGCCGATCGGCGCCCGAGACGGTAATGTTGTAGTAGGGAAGGCAGCCGAGCTTCGAGACGTGAAGCGTTTTCAGCTTCACTTGGGCTCTAGTTTCGTGCTTTTTGCTTTTGGGGGGCGTGCGTATGCGTGTTTAATCTTTTGAATTTGGTGTTAATTCAACTTATGTATGGCGTGCCTTACACTAATTTTGTGCGAGATTGTATCGATAAGGCTTGATGGGGATTGAATGTGTGACCTTTTGGGATTCCATTCCGATCAAGAAGTGACCAATCTAGGGACCCAGGATCATAGTAGATGAGCATTAAGTGACAAGGCCTCGACCCATCTTCTCCCCCTCCAAAAAAAAGCAAGAATTCTCTCCAACATCGATCATCAACGTCAAATCCCACCAATGAACAAGGCCTTAATGTCCCGCACGCACTCGTGAGAATGCAATCTCTCCAACAGCCCACCATAGCTTTTGGCATTGGACACAGACACCCACACGTTCATATTGGTAGACATCGTACCATCGCAATCCCAACCACTGCATCCTTCCATCTGCACAAAAATATTCCCACGCATGGACCATGACAGTGTATCATGAGTTTCAACGGACAGCATGACGCGCAGAATGGCTGGCGATAACTAAACCACCGCCTCGACGAATTCCAATGAAAATTGGTAGGGATTGCACTGGAATTTTGAATGAAGGCTCGAAACTTAATTAGAAAAACTGAAAAATTTAGGACCGAATTGACATTCGTATAATAAGTTTATAACTAATTGGACAGTTTCGTCGTGAGATTATATTGGTCAATTCTATTCCTCTTTTTCTTGGGTGATGCTTATGGTCAATTTACATCTGCTGGGGAATTTAATAATTGGTCATTTAGAAAATAAAGAGAGAGTGACGTGTAAAGATGAGGAAGGGGGTGTTAATTATTTTTGGCACTTAGGGTATGAATGATAATGGTGTCCTTTTGGCATCAATTTGAGCTTCCATGGATGATTTCAAAGCCATGCTTGAAAAGCAATTTGAATTTTCTTCATCATATGTTCATCCACGTGCATAGGGGCAGACCAAGGACAAATGCACATCATTACCATTTTCGTACTTCGTTTTTTTTTTGGTAAAGGGCATTTTCGTACTTCATCTTCATAAGAAAATAAAAGAATTTCCTCTATTTTTCTTATATACGAGTTTAGTAGATGAAAAAAAGAATTATTCTCTTTAGGAACAGGTATAGTCAAACTAATATATTTATCAAACTTATAATCGAAATTTCTAATTGTTCCCATGTATCCCTTGATCTCATTTGGAATGAGAAAGAGGAAAATATACCGAAAAAGTTATTTGGATTGTCCCTTTAATTTTGAAAATAGTCTCTCGTTCACATTGAAAATCCTTTTTCAAGATGTTATCAACTCAAATGAATATGAATGCCAGAAAGTTGAAAAAGAAAATTTTGTACCTTCTATCGACATTTTCTTTACCTCTTGATATGGCGTACATGTTGACCATCGTATGTCATGTCATGCATAATCTAGACGTGACCCGAATCACAACTCGCCCGACTTCATTGATTTTTTCTTGTGATTGGTATTTAGCTATAGGATACGAATATTCTTTACTTACTTTGTAAGGAGCTCTCGTTAGTGTCTTGATTAATTCTCAATTATCGGTACTTGTAAACAAGGTATGCATCGATCGATTGATAGTTGAGATACGCTCAGTATACTATATTTCTCTTGACATTTTGGATTAAGGATTGGTTAGAAAGGAGACTATCTTGGACTCATGCCTTAGATCTCCATGGCCCGTTTTCATCATTGATATTCAAGTAGTTTTTTCCATCATTCATTGGTAGTGTGGAGACTTACCAATGGACCGCAAACAACTCATAAAGATCCCTAGATCTTCTATTGCCCTATACATTGGTCATCATAAATTGGCCCTCCGGGCTTTGAGTTCATCATTCCTATCCATTTGACTTTTTGAGAAATAAAAAAAATTAAAAGTGATTTCAGAAGAAAATCGAAAAAAGAAAAGAAGAAGGAAATCTGCCATTTTTAAATGAGCTAGCTATAATTGCTGCTGATGGAATAAAAATTGGTACTTATAGATAAAATGGGTTTTGGACATCTCTCAAGTTGGAAAGCCATACCATCATTTTGTTTGTCATGCATGCTTGGTCTTATTCTTTTGGGTTGCGATTTTTCTTTCTTTTTCTTAGATTTTTTCTATGTTCATTGTTGCATAGTCGCTTGAGGAACATCCAATCAACTAGGTCATAATAAATGCTTGTTGGTGAAGTGAAGTATGCCCTGGTCTTTATGGCATCGGACCATACCTATGGTTAACGTGCGGTTTTCTTCCACCAATCTCTAAATTTCGCATGCTAAAACACTTAAATTTTTTAATATCAAATCACAATTTCATTTAACAGTTTTTTTAGAGCAAGTGACAGTAATTTTACAAAATTTTATATTGTATCAGAGCAGGTCATCCTGAATTTAAATTTTTCTAGGCCTTGTATTTGCCTTTCTCATTATCCATTTCGGCTCTTAGTCTACACTAGTCTTTTCATTTTAGCATTATATCACCGGACTACATATGATCAATGTGATGTTTTCTTACACCAATCCCTACAATTCCTTGTGCCATTACAATTTTCTGATGTGTTTGTTTGAGTGAAAGAATTTTTTGCGAAATATTTTTCTAAACCTTCATGTGTTTGGTTTACTAAAAATGATCAGTTAACAAAAAATCATTTACAATCAAAGAAAATGTTCATATTTAAAGTTAGGAAAATGAATTCCCTAACCTGAACTATGGCCCAATATGCAATGAGAATCTCGAATTTTTAATTTGTTCAATGCAATCCTAAATTTTTTATACATGTTCAATTTAATCCTTGATATATGAATATGTTTAGTGTTGTCCTTCAACTAATTCAAGTTTAGGAACAATGTTGAACGTGTTCATAAAATCCAAGGAATGAATTGAGTATATACCAAAAGTTGATAGACCACATTGAAAAATTTAAGAGTTCAAGGATGACATTGCACATGGAGTTACAGTTCATGGATTATATTGAACAAATTAAAAGTTTAGGGATCATATTGCACATTTAGCCATAGTTCATGGACTATTTATGTCGTTTTTCTAAGAAAAAAAGAATAAGTAAATGCTAAGGCTACGAATAACAACTATTCTGTTTCAGAAATCAATTTCTGGCTAGAAATATTCTATTTCTATTCTTAAACGAGTTTCTAAGCAAAAAAACACGTTTGATAACGATACAAAATTTCTGTTTCCGAAACAAAAATTTATTTGATAATTGTACAAAATTTCTCCCTCTCGAGTGACCGGTGAAGGGATGGTGAGCGGATGGCGCCTGTGAACGGTGGCAATGAATGGCGGCAGCGGATGACAGGGGGAGACAGCAACGGATGGCAAAACGGCCAGTGCGGAGGACGGCGGCGGCTGGAGGTGGCCAGCATTGGGATGCGGCAGTAGGCGGGCAACGAGTGACAACGGGAGGGGGGTTGCGGTGGGAGGTGGGCGGCGTCCCACAGTGGGTGGCGGCGAAAGGCGACAGAGATGAGGGCGGCCGGCAGCGGAAGATGGTGACCGGCGGACGGCGGTCAATGGCGAGAAACGACGAATGTCTCAAAGGCAGTGGCTGGCAAGTGAGCAGCGATGGGCGATAGGTGGGTGACCAACTAATAGCGAGAGTGAGCGATGAGAAAAATTTATTTTTATTTTTTTCAGAAATAAGAAAGTAGAAAATTTTTACTTCTTATTTCTGTTCAAAATCTAATTTTGAAATCAAATTTTGTTTTAGAAATTGAAAATTGAAATTGCGTTACCAAATGGATTTCTGTTCTAAATTTATTTTTGAAACAAAAAACTAAAAATAGAATGATAATCATTTGCGGCCTAAAAGGCCATAACGATGCGTGAGGATTCGATTGTTTCCTCCAATGTGGAGCCGGTCCACCACGAGGCACGAGTGGCCATGATGAGCAAGCTCTTCACCGCTCAACGTGGAAGCCATAAGAAAGGACCACCGTCGGCACGTGATGGATCCCCACTTTCTCTCGTCCATCACGTGCACCTAATTTTTTTTTTGTTATTTCTGGGCCTCAATCTTCATCTTCTTCTTTTCGTTTTTGAGTTAGTTACGGACCGATTTTCACGGAGCAAATTGATTTGGGCCTCATGGCTTGTCGGGTCAAAGACGGGCGATCTACGCTGGAACCTGGGGACCGGCGAGGATTTGTCGGAGTCGGGAACTTCCGGTAGCAAGACGAGTAGATTTAGTCGATGTGTGAAAAGAGAAGTTCGAGATCCTATACTCTAGTGTCATGTGAAATGGCGTACTGATTGAAACTTTTTGAGTTTAATTGAAAGGCTTCCTGAGTCTATTAGAGCATATACGATCTATGTAATGGTAAATCAATTATAAACTTCCATCTATGAAACCAATTAGGGATATACAAAGGGGAGAGATAGACGAGCGGAAGCCCCATGAGCAGGAATTTACGAGCTATCTCCCTAATCTTGCAATCTTGGAGCTGGACTAAGCCCCGGCAATCGAGGCACCTTCTATGTAGATCTATTCGCGAGCAGAATTCGTGCTCGCGGCGCAATCGGGTCCCATGAGTTCAATGTTGCACGTTCCGTGACCATAGCCATCGACCGTCGGGATAAGATGTACTTCTCCATAGTACATCTCTGGACCAACGTTGCTCAAGAAAAATGTGGATTAATTTCGTTTCTTCAAAGCCGAAACATCCGCACACGCGCTCTCTCTATTTCTCCCTCTAAGTGTGCGGACTAGGGCATGCCGGGTGAGGCTACGACGGCAAGTGCGTGCACAAAGTTGTCTACGCGATGAAAAATCTACTTGCAGTCATTTTCGCAATGTTGGGAAAGGTAAACAGAGCGAAAATGTTTTTTTTTTTTTTGTCGAAAGAGTGAAAAGGTTTAAGCGCTTCGTATCTTCATAAGGGCGAAAGAAGAAATAACGACATATGCCAAGGTGTTGCATTGTCGATTGGGACCAAATACATGTACGAAAGTGTGGTACATGTTCCTGCTTCTCGAACCAAACTCTTGTTTTACGCAAAGGGGCACGAAAATGATGGAGAGCTAAAGACAATGTTATCCCGTGCAAGAACACAACATATACCTCGGATAAGTACATCATCTTCTTTTGAGTGTAGATCTTCTGTTTCCTTTCGTAGATAATGAAGTTGAACTTTGAACATGGTCGATCAGGTTGTACCCTATTCACATACACACCACAGAGAGAGAGAGAGAGAGAGAGAGAGAGAGAGAGAGAGAGAGAGAGAGAGAGAGAGAGATATGAACTATTCATGCGTCCCTGAGTTGGAAATCTAAGGTAGAAGGTTCAGATTCCTGGAATGAAGCATGGGGGCCACAAAAAACAGTTGAGAGAAGTGAATATCGCATGTTACGAAATTTCAATGATCGTAGTATGTCATTTACAGTTCAAGAATGAGGTCAGAAGTGAAATTATCATCGTAACTGAAGTTTATTTTAGTATTTGACATCGGTAATTAAATTAACATTCCCAATAATCTTCTTCAATCCCCATAACCTCTCGCCAAATCTCCCGGACGTTGAACCTCAAAACATCTATACCCAAAAACATGGAAAGGGAAAAAAACATACACATCCAGAACGCACGGACATATTTAACAACAAACTAGATAGGAGGAAAAAGTTAAATAAAGGTGAAAGCTATACTGATGAGGACATGCCGGGAAGCTAGACTTACACATAAACAGACTCTAGAGGGCAAATCAATTTCCCAGGGGCACGCATCTCGTACTTCTGTAAAGTCACAAGTACTGTTCTTGTATCCTCGCTCGGTTCTGTTCCCACCATAATCTGGCATGCGTTTCTCCAAACCTCTCCCGACTGCATCAGAGAAAGAGAAATGAGTTAAGATCCATTCGATCAATTTCACCAATGCATTTGCAGTTACATTCATCTAACATGACTTGCACTGGATCCACAAATTCTGTCCAGTCTATTTCAAAAGAAGCACCATGTAATGTTAAAAAAAAGTTGATAATTAATGTAAAGTAAGTGCAACGGATCGGCAATTCAGAAAACCTCACAAAACCTACAAAGTAAACGAAGGAAACTTAGCAACATAGAATCATCTACCGGTAGATACCCTTTCTTTCATAAACAAATAAATTACCTGAAACGAACTCGTCTAAGCTCTCTGGTGCCACCTGGCAAAGCTCTGATAGTAATATAAACTCCCGGTTCATCCTGTTCAACCCATTCAGTCTCCACATCACTGGCATTGCTGATAGAAAGCTCTCCAGAGTGATCTGCCTCTCTAGATGAAATAGAACCGTCCACAGAAGATGTCTCTGCTTTTACCCCCCTGATCCTGGAGAGCTTAGGGGTTGAAGCAAGAGCGGCCGAGTCGCAGCAATGACGAGATTGCATCGGGCGGTGATCGAGTGAATCTGACGATGAGTAGCCCATCCCCATTGAGCAGTGATAATCACAAGGTAGGCATTCTTTACTCAGTGGTGGAGTCACGGGGCTCTCCTTTGTAGATTCGTTCTGGCAGCCCTGGAAAAGATAAACGAATAGAGTCAATATTCCATTTCTGCTTTTCTCATAAATCAGGGGTGTAGTTGCTTTTTCTCTTTTTTTCTCTTTTTTGAGAAGGGCGGAGAGAGGGAGGGGGCTGTTTATAGGAAAACTACTCAATTGAGGATGTGGGAGACAACCGATTTTGCATCCAACCTACAGCGTGCGAAACTCACCTCATCTTCGGACCTTGGAGGTGTTGGAAGTGGCACTGCTTCGCGGTTGAAATGTTGAACATTATATAGTTCCATGACTTTGTCGCAGTTCTCAGCCCACCATCTCTGAGCTTGCCATTTGTTAAACATTTCACGGCTGATCAATACAAAACAATGGTAATTAGCAGCTGCAGAAATATAGGAATGAAAGAATTCTGGAGTCATCAAACTTATCCCGAAACAGCTAGCTACATCCTAGGAGAAATTGCAGCATAAAGATCAAATCATGAGTGAATATTGTTGGACAACCAACTGAGGCATCTAGGTTCACAACGAAATTAATGGCTAGATTTTTCTTTTCAACATTTTGGACGATTTTACTATTTCTCACAGAAATTTGTACTTCTTCTCTGACAAATGGAGGAAAAAAGCCAGCATTATTCTTCAAATTTCAAAATAGAATTCCCAAATTGATTCATTCGAATCCCAGATTGCGCAATGGTGCAGTTTATGATGCTAACGATATTATCACTTCCTTCTAAGCATTAGATACAGCAAAATATCTTTTGAGCTAGAAAAAAAAAAAAGATACAGCAAAATGTCTGCAGCTCCCACCACAAATATTACAAAGAGTACTAGATGTAGTGACAGAGTTGATACCAAGCATACTATTGTGCACATAATCCAGATGCAGCTCAATGCATCTTAAGTGCTCAAGGTTACACGATATGGGAAACTACTCCACTGAGAGAAACCATCTCAAACATTGACATGAATAGGCAGCAGGATGCAGGATTACACGGGGACGGATCCAGCATAACATCTTAGCGGGGGCAAAATATATAATACAAGATCAGCTAATGGACATGGGAATTATATACTCTCGAACATTTATGTAGACGATAAAGAAACATAGCAATAGATTGACATTAGTTTTCAAAAACATGTTTACCATAAATATGTTTAAATTGAAAAAGACGCAGACTGAATCACAAGCGTGAAAAATAGATACGCCTACCAAGAAAGTACATATTAATATGATTTTGTAATTCTGTCTCAGTATTGGATAAAGTGTATCAAATGATTACAATTAAAGAGTATATTTATGAAACGCCACTAGTTTTTCTGGTATACAAGAGCAAAATGCATGTGATTGAAGATCATATTTGATATTAGGTAAATTAAGGGACTCTTAAGTGGCTACAATAGAGCGTATATCTACACGTCTGTACATAGTTCTATAGCAAAATAATGTGCATTTTTTAAAGTTTAGGATTTGGACATAAACACGATAGGATATAATTTGTACACTTGGACGCCTTATGAGCAATAATATGTGTGTTAATTAAGGTAATAGTTATCGCCTAATTTTTTAGAGCTTACATTTTCTTCACAATCTCTATGAAGTCATGCATTCTCAATGTAAATCAAAATACAGAATATAATCATCTTTTCTTCCTATGTTGAATCAAGCCTCATAAGTGTATTATGAGGGGGCAAATTCAACAAATGATTACAAAATATTACATAGTCCATATTAATTTATCGAATGCTTTGTGCAGGGAAGTGCCCCCATTGCCCCCATGGTGAATCTGTCCATCATTACACATGTACCAAATGGATTACAGGACACAAGGATGAAATGGGGAAATTGTCATTACCCAGTTTCTAAGTCAGAAACTTAATATATGACAAACAGCTCCAGATAATATGTGAACCCGTGTGATTAGCATTTGGCAGAGCGAGCTCAATGTGAAAGTTGCTCACCAGTTGCGAAGCATGAAACCAGTGTCCATCCAGTACATAAGACTGTGTTTTCACAGAATGGCATCAACAAAATTGTCTTGAACATGGATGAAACCCGCAAAAACTCTGCTTTAAAGAGGATTACCGGCGAATGTCAATTTAGCCCCCACCCACCCAAAATAGAAAGAACATGACAAAGGAAAGGTTGAGTCATGTGTTCCCTAAAAAGAAAGAATTTAATGCCTCGAGAATTTCAACTGCCTAGAGTATGTGCTCTCAACATCATTGAGAAGTTATCCCCACCCCGCTACAGGTTCCCCCCATCACCAATCCCACCTCCTAAAAGAGAAAAGGAGATAACTAACTGAACTTTGGGGGCAGATACTGTGGTGAATCATGAAATATATGCTCGTAACATCGATATCTTTGCCCATGCAGTTTTCCGTCTGATTCATAGGTATTTCTGTACTATCAAACTAATCAATAAGGTGAGTCGGGATATCAGAATAGTCAGGGGAAGACTACCAACACGGTGGCATCTGCTCATTGCGTTGACAGCGAAATTTCTACTTCAGATCCCTACTGAACGTCTAAAGCTGCCATGTATGGATTGCAGCTGTGATATGCACTCATAATTGGGGTAACTGGATAGTATCCAAGTAATCAGGTAGCAATTCACGAGCAGCTCCCACTCTAATAAAAGACGAGGGAAATAGCTCATGACTCTCTACCCGATTCGACAAAACTCTCAGAAAACAAGTGGGTCACTTAACGCATAGAAAGACTATCAATTTTGAATGGGAAAACAGAACAGCTCCACCGGAAGGGTTTTTAATATCTCCATAAATCCCAGGTGCAACTAACAAATAGACATTGGTAACACGTCCAAACGACATGAAGCTTCCGGTCAAATTAAAATCAAAGAATATCCAACTGAAGGAGGCCCCTACAAAAACTATTATGCATGCCCAATCATGTCCAGCAGAAAGATAATGAGCGCACATCTACCAAACTCGAACAACAAACAACAGTGGAAGTACCTGAATCGAATCCGCTTGAGTTCATTCCCTCCCTCGGGCAATGAAACGAAATTGATGAGGACACCGGGCTCCACTTGCGCGACCCACTCCTTAGGCTCTTCTTCCTCCATGAACACGACCGACTCGGTACGGCCACTCACGGACGCGGGCGTAGTCTCGCCACTCGAAAGCCCCTTGAGCCTCGACTCCATTTCTTTGCCCCACAACCTAGGGGTCGAGTTCAAGCTACCCGCCCTGCGGTAGTAACAGTGGAGTCTAGCCGGATCGGAGGCGGTTTCGGAGTCGGCGCAGCTCTGATTGTGGTTGTGATTCGATCCCGAACACGGCTTGCAATACTTGTACGCCCCCGAAGCCTTCAAAGCCATGTCCTTAATCTGAAAGAACAAAATTTTCGGACTCCGTTCACCGGATCTACATCCTCTACTTAAACCGGAAACAAGAAAAGCATAGCCGCCGGATCTCGGTTAATTTTAGCCACAATTCGTTCTCGTCGGTTCGATTGCCCGAGTGATGCAACAGTAGATTAAATGTTCCTTGGCCACTCCATTGACATTCTATTACGAGAGCTGGTTTTTCCAATCTCCACGGACGCAATGACCCCCACCAACCAAAGTCCTGAATTTTCTCATTCAGGAGATTGACAAATCTTGTCATTTCGAAAAGACCTCCCCCCCCACGCACACCTCCGTAATACTCAAATCCCCACATCCTCCCGCCGGGCATTTCCTCCGCGCAAATCAAAGTAGAAGAGAAGAGGGGAGGGGAGGGGAGGGGCATCACTTACCTGAGCAGTGAGAGCCCTAATGGCGTGCTTGGTGCTGGGCGTCCCCACGGCATCGGCGTCGACCTCTTGCTGGGGGAGGGGACGAGATCCGCCGCCGTTGAGCGGCTGCGGCTGCTTCGAACAGGCTATGCAAGTCAACATTTCCCTCCGATTCGCCTTCGCCGCCGCCGCCGCCGCCGACGACTGGAAACCGACAGAAAAGGCCAAGACCCGAATCAGTACCTCCAACAGACTCCGCCACAACTCCAAGGACCCAAAACGGAGGTGGGACCAAAGGGAAAAAGAAGGAACACAGAGCGAGCGGGGGGGGGGGGGGGGGGGACGGGATATCAGTTTCGGCGCTCACATGCAGGGGAGGGGGAAAGGGAAGGGATTCAAACAAGGCGGGGGCAGGATCGTACGGATCGGAACCTCTCCTCCCTTCCAACGCGCAGGCGCAGAGCGCGCGCGAGAGAGATGGAGGTTTTCAATGCGGAGGAGTGAGGATTGTATTGAATGAATACTGCTGCTGCTGCTGCTGCTAGTGCCTTATTATATATGCGGCGAGAGAGAGAGAGAGAGAGAGACGGTGAAGTGACCGTTAATGGCGGAGGGGGAAGGAGGGGAATGGGATCAGGGACTGCTGCTCATCATTAAATGCGGCGATCTCCACACCACCGCCACCGCCGCCCCCTCCCCTCCCTCCCGTCTCCCTCACACTCACAGACAAGAGAAGAGAAGATAGAGAGGCACTCTCCGTCTCCGTCTCTCTCTCTCTCTCTCTCTCTCTCTCTAGAACCAGAGGAGGTGCCGCCGCCTCAGTAGCGCCATGGACAGAGAGAGACAGGGAGAGAGAGAGAGAGTGCATGGGGCATATTTAGAATAAGCGGGCGTGGGGAGAGAGAGTGAGAGTGCAAGTTGATGTGCGCGAGAGACTCCGTGGGGCGGGGGTGGGTTTTAAATACAGCCCGTGTCGAGACTTGGACCCGTCGAATAGGCAAGGTCGGATCGGGTCGCAATGGTCCGCTCCAAATAAGCTCGTTTGACCCATTTTTCCTTGCAATGCGAAATCTAGTGATTCCATATCCCGATTTGATTCATACACGATTCATACTCGACCCGTCCTGTATTGTTAATGCACGTCAATGTCTAACCAAATATTAAAAAACTCATACTCAAATTGAGATGTGAGGGCGAGATTGAGTGAGGGCGAAAGAGTTATGGAGATGGGTTGAGTCAAAAACAGGTTATAAACCTATTTATGACCCATTTAACACACTTGTTACTTATGGCTCATTTGCTACGTATAATTAACTTATATAACAACTCAGCCTATTATTCACATATATATATATATTAGAGAGAGAGGGGTTAAGAAATGAATTTATAATTCATTTTGACAGGTCTAATTGAGACTCTACATGGCGCCTTAGCATTCATCTACCTTTTGTTTCACGAAACTGTTTATTCGATTCAATTCAAACCGATTCGATTCGTGAAAATCATCGATACATTGTTTTTCGCGATGCCAGCCCGACACATATAAGATGGGTGCGGCTCACATCACGCGTAAACAATGAAAGAAAGAGAACGAGAAGAATCGAGTGGAAGAAGTACTTCCTCCAATATGGCAAGCAAAGCTGCCAGCGAATCTCGTTTCGGTGCCTTGGAGTTCTCCGAATGGTTGGTTAAAACTCGATAGTAATGGAGCCTCGAAGGGTGAGTTGTGCCTACCTAGAGCTAGTGGCCCTATTCAGCAGTGAGGGGGCCATTGGTCGGGAGGATTCTCTCTTTTTACGAGAATATCGTATCGTTATATATCGTCTTAGATGGCACTATAGACAATACGATATGATTGTACTTTGTGCATTCATCAACTGATCCAAACTTGAATTCCCACCGCCCTCTCTTTCAGCGAATTTTAAATTTCCCGATGCTTATAAACCATGAATTTTGATTGAGCGTGCAAATAAATCGGCTTGTCAACATTCAATATGAATTTCTCACGTCGCTTGGTAAATCGATTTTGTGTACTAGAATTTGAGTATTTTGCCTATCAGCATTAGTCAGTACTCATGATGAGAGATAATCATGCGGTCAAGCATCACTCGGGCAAAAGATTAAATCCACGAATGATGAGGCTCGCAACAGTACGAGAGAGAAGCCACATCCAAATCGGCCGCTGTTCCGGAGATCCGACGGTCCAGGATCCGCCCGCGTGACGGAGGACGCAATCTGAGGTGGGGGCGATGATCCCGCGGGGCCCGCGGCCACCACCGCATGTCCGTCTGATCCCCACCGACGTGGTTCCTTCCGTGGCCCTGATTGATTTTGATTTTAAATGATCGGGGTGTGGCGGCGGGCCCCACTCTTGTCTCCGAACAAAGCGTCACTCAATTAATAGAATTAATTGACAGCAAGCAAGAAGGACTCTCACGCTTGCTTAGTCCACTGTTTTCTCTTCTAGGGGAGGACAAAGTGGTTCCTTTAAACCAGGAAGACCAAGGTTTGCCGAGTGTAAGAGAGCACCTCTTTTGCAATTTTTCCTTTTTTTTTTTTTTATGATTTGAACCCTCCCCCAAAATCCCAAGTTTGATTTGAGAATGCATCTTTCTTGCTCCCCCAATTTAGACCCCAGGTGTACCCCGAGATAACTTTTCTATATGATTGACAGATTAGTGAGTCGAATCAATTACAACCGAGATCTGTATTTGCGAGCCCATATGAATTTACGCATCATTTTAGATTCTGTAATTGCATTCAATACAAGATTTTGGTATACGCACGACTTTATCTTGACGAAGTTGCGATGTTTAATTTTCTAACAATTGCACGCTATACTGTAAATTCGGTGGCGCCACATCTTTTTCGTCGTTGCACTCAAAACTTATATAAAATGCACCATATAGGCCTCGCATGCGTGCTCTTTACTGCATGATGGTGGGAGCTATTAGGTGCTTAGATCTTTATATATCGTCTTGATCACTTACTTTAGACTTTCAGCGAGCGAGGATGGACAATGTTTATGTACAACAATTTCTCTACAAAGGATTAACCGTGTCTAAGATTTATTTTAGACTAATGACTGGGAATAATGTGAGGAGTTAAAAGAAAGCAAAAGTAAAGCCATCAAATGGAATTGGAAAAGCAAGGTAGTGTAGAAGCATTAAAATGATAAGCATCTAGACCATGGATTAAGGCCTAGACCTAAGTTGTGCTCAATAAGTAGTTACTATATTTGACCAAAACTTAGGAAAGACTAGAGAGTGACTAAATTGAATTTATATGCACAATCAAGGGTCCCAAATCTCAATGTCCAAAACCCTAGACCCCAATTCAATTTGAATCATGCATCCATTATTATTTTTGTGCTACACCCTAAAGCTAGAGCTACCATGATGCATTATGAGGGTCGAAAGCATGATTTTTAGTAGTGCGAGTGTTCGATCCAAAGTTGCGCTGCCCATGTGGGCTAATCGATGATCTAGAATGTGCTCTATAGATGGCTAGCATTAGACGGCACGTACGGTGGACGAGGGCTTAATCGACAACTTTAGGCAAAGAAAAAGACTTACAAAGCAAAAGAATTGATAAAAGTGAGGGAGTTTAAAAAAAATTGAAACAAAGGGGGAAAAAAAAAGATTTGCATTGAAGTTGGGGATCGCAAGTTTTGTGCATCAAAAGGATGGGGGGCCCAAAAGGAGTTGCACTTAGCCCCCCCAACTTTTGGTTATATTATTTTAAATGGCAAGAACTTTAGCTGAAGTTTAGTTAATTATGGATGGATAACATTAATTAGCCAAAAATCAACGAGAAGGAGTATATTTGTTTATTTTTCCTTAAAATTTTTCTTATTATTCAATTTTTCATATTGGAAATGTAACAAAAATAATCTTTAAACTTTGGCTTAATATGCAATGTCGTCCTTGAATTTTTGATTTATTCAATACAATCCCTGAACTTTAGCAAAATGTGCAATGTCATCTACGAATTTTTAACTTGTTCAATGTGATTTTTAAACTTTTGCTGCATGTTTAATTCAGTTCATGAATTACATGAAAATGTTCAATACAAATGGAAAGATAATATTATATATTTTCATGTAGTCCAAGAACTAGATTGAACATTTGCCAAAATTTCAAGGACTGCATGGAACAAATTAAGAGTTCGGGAATGATATTACACATTGGGTCAAAGTATATGAACTATTTATGTGATTATCCCTTTCTTATTTGAATGACACATGGAATTTGACGAACGGGTGGCCTTACATGTGAAATGAACCTGTAGATCTCGACTCTGTACCATGTTGGAGTGTCCAACTCGAAACCTCGAGATTGTGTTTGGTCGTCCGGACAGTTTTGCTAGATAGGATAATGTCGGATAGGATAATGATAGCATAAGATAGGATGAGATTTTAAATATCCCATCCAATGTTTGTTGACATCCGGATATAATATGGACTCAAATAAATATTATCTAAATAAATATTTGATTTGCAGAATTAATATTAAAAATAAACCATGGAAATAAAATAAACAACCCCTCTTCCTCCTGATGTAGAGGAGGAGGCCGTGAAGCAGAAGCCATTGTCGCTCAATTCAGCTTCCGTAGAGAAAACAATACTCTAAAAGTAGGTGGGAAAATTGCTGGGAAGTGAGGCGAACCGAAATTCTCTCTGTTGGAGATAGACAATTGTGTGGATCTTCGATAAATAATTAACTGAAGTCGAGAAAAAAAACCCAGCTTTGCACTTTGTCGGAGATGTCAAGTTACTGGGTTGATCATTTAAGGACGAGATTGTCAAATCTGGATCTTTGGGGTGTGTTGAACAGAGAGGGGAGAGCCTGGGATGGGACTCAAAGAAATGAAGAGGATGGACCCTGCGAAGAGGTGGCTCGGCCATGGATGGCCAACCACTGCGAGCAGCTGCGACTAAGATGGTGGCTCGGCCATGGACCTTGGCTCTAGATCACGCCTCGTCAATCATGGATCAGCGACGTCACTGGCCAGAACTGTCGACTCCATCTTCCCCGTGACTCCGCCAGATCTAAACAGTGGAAACGAAGGGGGAGGGGTAGGAACGGCATAAACTCATAGGCGGAGGGAGACTACGTTCATGCAAATAGTAGACAGATTATGGGAAATAGTTTAGCGTAACTCAATTGATTTCGTTAAATTGGTCATGTCACCGTTACAATACCAATGTACCGCGAGGTTTCCGCGGCAAATCTCACGTCACTTTCGCACGGGGAAGAAATCGAATTCGCGTACTTTAGTCGTCCCGTCCACGAAAAGCGACCCTCGATCGGCTTCCTTCACTTTTGTTTGGGAGGGAGGATCGTTTGATTTTGTCTCCTTTAGCTTTGTTTCCTCGTCTTTGGCCTTTTGTTGCTCGTCCCTCCCTCATCTTTTTGTTCTTTGTGTTTTTGACCCTCCCCCCTTTTCTCCTTTGTCTATATGGGGGCGGTGATAGGAGACCTTTCTTTGGAGTGATCGAGACATTGCGTTAGGCCCCTTCTTTTGTTGGGCTCCGATTTTTGGTACGCATAAAAGTGAAAAAAAAAAAAGCCATAAAGATCAAAGTTTGATGATCGATCCATGTTGCAAAAAAATATAATAAAATAAGATAAATCGAAAGCTCTCACAACAAGGTAAAGGGCCTCATCTACTGTTTTGGAAAGATTGCCCGCTAGTGAAGAAGCTTCCTAACCGATTATTCAATGAGTTTACCAATTCAAAACTTTGCTACAATCTTTCAAACATTAATGTTACATTTGATATTGTCTTTAGTTGTATTTGGATAATCATAGCAAATTATTGAGGGCCAACTAGAGCTCGAGAGGAGGCTTGTGTTTGCATGCAGTGATTTCGGTCCGCCTCGTGCCGCTTCGACATGCTTCGAATGGAGCCCGAGGGTACTGCCACATTGACACGGTACGCTCGTTTAAAACGTATTGTCGCGACTTCTATGGTGCCGAGAGACAACGTAGACGCGACATATGTGTGTGTGGTGGCCTTCGAACTAGAGTGTGAAATGATATTAATACGATGAACTCAAACATGAAAAAACAACTTGGCAAGCAGTGTTTCCGCAAAAGAGGAAAAGCTGAGGTGACCCTTTGCAGGTGAAAGCACGTAAATAAAAAACACTCAAAGCCAAAGTTGCAATCCAACGAAGCCTACATAGAGCACTTTACGGCAACTTTTGGTCTCGCATGAACAAAAGCTTTATACGACTAAAGCAAATCGTTAAAAGGCTTCATTTAGGGCATCGTTCGGACCTCAAAATCCTAGGAGACGTAATGTATGTAGAGACTCCTCTTAGGGGAGAAAAAGATTTGGGGGGAATTGGGGGCGCAAGGCATACAAGCATCGACACATTAAAATAAATAATATATCTATAGATCCCGCCTTTCCTGTATATCAAATGGACATACAGCTGAGGGCCCTGTGTGAGTTTCGGCTCCTCTTCTATAGTGGGTTTACCTCTTAACCCAATGCCGATGATCCACAGGAGATCCCTGATTCAGTTGGTGAAGTGACCGCTTTTGGACGCGAAAGCACACAAATCAAAAACACTCAAAGCCAAAGATGCAATCCGATGAAGCCTACATAGGGCACTTTACGGCACCTTTCTGTCTCGCATAAACTATAAGCTTTATAGCGTTAGGGTTTTTAAGCGAAGCATTATCGGCTTCTGCGGCTAAAGTGGATTTTGCATAAAGGGGGAACGCTTGCTGGTGAGGGAAACTTATGCATTGCTTGCGAGGAGAGGCTTCGGATGGAGCCAGGTGTGAAAAGTTGGCCCAAAGCGTGTGTTGTGTTGGTACGAAGCACTGCAAAGAACAATGGAAGTTCCAACTTTTCTTTTTTGCTTTTGAGGACCTCAGGTACTTAACTGCTAAGTTGAGTATATATTCCGGGTTGTCGATGCGAAACTCGGGTTTTTACAAAGAAAAAGTGTCATGATAGCCGTTGATTAGGGGAGGGTTTTTTTAAATTCTATAATGTAAATATTTTAAAAATCCGGGCACGTGAAATGAACTTCTTTTTATGTTTAGACTCCGTTTGTTTTGCGAAAAATAAATGATTTAGAAAATATTTCCTTAAATATGATTATTTGTATCTGTTGACACCTGATAATAACTCAAGTCTTGATAGATCAGGGAGGTTCCGTGGTGAGTTATCGATAGGTATACTCGTCAAACGGATGGGTCGGGTCAAGTTTAGGTCGGGTCGAATATGGGCCGACCCATTTAACCCATTTTGACCTATTTTCATGCAATGCAAATATAGTGACACATACCAATCCGACTCATACCCGACCCGACCCATATTATTAGAATACATTAATATTTTAGGAAAACTTATACCCATCCATTTAATTCACTTTAACCTCTTCACATGTAAATGTTATAAAGAATGAAGAGATTTGGAAGAAGAGAATGCATTAGAGAGTTCGTTCAGCTTCCTTTTGTGACAAAATGCGCACTACTTCCACAGATCAATTTGCAACTATACATACACAACCGAGCAGCCTCGCACAGCCAGTAAGCACATAAGAAAAATTGCTTCAAATTGAAAATCCAAGCCAATACAACAATTCTGAGTATCCCTTATGTCGTAATGCACTGGATAGAATGAAACATAGTATGCAGACAAGAAGAAACACCAAATAAGCATAGCATCAAATCACACATGAAGTCATAGGCAGATGGGTTAATCAATCGAGCTTCCCTTAAATCTGGCTTAAGTCACACAACATGTGTATAGCTCATACCATGTCAACGAAAAACCTATAAGATGCAATACTCAAGATGCAACCATGAACTACTCTCTATTCTATCACAATCAACCATTTCGGCTATTTTAGGACACTATCATAGAACTTATGGTGGCAGGGCAACGAGCAGATACAAACACAAAAACCCCTAAGAAAAACTATGAAAATCTGAATGAATACATTACCTTCGTGAGCACGCCGAAACCCTAGAGCTTGAAGTAAGTTCTTCCTCCCTGTGGTGAAGAGGAGGGAAATGGAGACGAAGCGAAGCGCGACTAGCGACGAAGCGCGGTGAGTGACAAGCGGCGAAACGCGGCGAGCGACGAGCGGCCAAGGCGACGAACAACGAGCGGCAAAGCGCAGCAAGTGGCAGCGAAGTGCGGCAAGCGGCCAAGGCGGCGAGCGGCGAAGGAAGCGCAGCGAGCAGCCAACAAGAAGCGTAGGTTGAAAGCGAAGCGTCGTTCGTGGATGAGTGCTTGAGCAGGTAACGTGGGTCGTGGGTTTAAAAATATGGGTTAAAATATAAGTCAGCCGGTGACCTATATTTTAACCCATTTTTTGAGCATTATATATTCTCCAACTCATTTGAGCCTATTTTTGAGAAAAGTGAGTTATCAAAATAGATATGGGTTTCCTAAAACTGAGTTATGAAATGGGTACATGACCCACTTTGCCGGCCCTATCGATAGGGCAGCTTGGAATTATCATTAGAAATCGGCCACTGACGTCAGTGGCCGTTGTCAATGGAAGAAGATCAACAAAGACCAGTAACCGACATGCGATAACTGATATGGCCAATTAAGGGATTGATGAAACGGAGACCAAGGCAATAGTCGATGTACAAGAACAAATACTCAACCACGTTCGAGGAAAGTCAAATCGAGAAGAATCCCGAAGATTTTATAACTGCTTATGGACAAAAAAAAAAAGTACAGTTAAATATCATGAGCACAGGGTTGAGAATCTCAGAGGCAGTTGAAGTTTGTGATGTAGAAGATAACCGCTTAGTGACAGTTAATGCTTAATGTCCCATTGACTCGGTTTTTTAGGAGTTTTAACGTCGAGCCCTGTCTCGTCTTTTCACCCTGTACTAATCGTTAGTGATTTGGTGCTCGCAAGTGTAGATATGCATCTTGCACCTGCTTGGGTGATCGCTTTTCTCGTTTGATATTGGGAGATTCTACTAAGTACACTCACCTGAAAAGAATTTTACTTAAGATGCCCTTGCCTACAGCCGGTGGGGAGATATAGGGATAAAAGAAAAAAATAAAGAAAATTTTATAAAAATTACAAATGTCGTTCACGTTAGCACCGGTCGTACCACATAGGACGGCTGTCGGGCTTATGACTAGGTCTATTTTGTATTGCAAAGATTCAACATGTATTGACCATAGGGAAAATGACGCAAATGGTTCATGAATTTTAGTCTAATACACAATATCGTCCATGAGTTTTTATTTTATTTAATGTAGTCGATGAACTTTGGTTCAATATGTAATGTCGTCCCTGAAAATTTTAACTTTTGCAATACAGTCCCCAAAGTTCAGGGTCCACATTATATAAATTAAAAAATTTAAAAACAACGTTACATAACGGATCGTGAACCTTAGCAGCTATTATCTTAAAGTTATACATGTTGAATTGATGATGAGCTTAATCCATATTCAGCCTAAGGTTCTAGACCCTCAAGCAGAATGGGCTAAAGTCTGAATTCAATTCTCTTGTTGGGCCTCTTTGAGGAGTTTCAAAGTCCATAAGTTTGATCTCACGTAAGGATGAGCATATTTCCAGTGTCGTTTTCTTTTATTTTGTATACTAAAAAAGAAGAGTCATTTTTTTTACTAGTGTAATTGAATTACTCTTTTTGTTCCTTGAGAAAGCATAAATAAAAAAAAATGCGCCACGCCCTACTGATTTCAAGTTTTATCACATCGAGAGTGACGGTCCAAAGGGGCGGTAGAGTTATTATTGTACTTAGGAGATCTCATGTGATTAACTTTTTCTCAAATTCGCTTCTCTGAAGCAAAGGTTTCGCGACATATTTTAACTTGCCACCCAACATAAAATTTTTTGCTCTCCTCATTGATCGTATTCGTATCTAGCCTTCTCTTTTAGTTACGAGCATTTGTAAATCTCAATTAATTTGAATTATCGTGAATGACGAATATGAATAACGCCACCGGATCTTCTTTTTTTGGTCTTCCTAATCTACCCTTCTCTCGCTCTCTCTCTCTCTCTCTCGAGGACTTTCTCTGCTCTCACATAGAGAGACGTTTCAATCCCTGCCCGCATCCCCACTCCCCTAATCGGTTTACTAGCAAAGCCGCATGGCTGCTGGCAATGCCACTAGATCTTAATGATAGTGATTCTAATATATAATCCACTTTTTGAGAAGGACCCGAAGAAGTACTTAACCACGGACTCTTCCTAATGTATCCACGGTCGTTGTCACGGAGCTTGTATCTTGTCGGCAAGTTGCGGTGATGTGAAGAGGACTGCTGGAACCCTAGATCCACAGGTTCATGAGGGGCACTTGGATGTCCACGATATCCATTTCGAATTTTTCCTTTGCAAATCAATGGTGGCCACCCGGGACTCCCACGTGGGGGCCTCACGTGCTCGCTTAGCTTATCCCCACCGGCTCACGTGTATCGGAATCCGGAGGAAGCAAGAATTTTTTTCCTTCTATTTTTAGATTTATCTCCCACCTTTCGTCACTCTTTGCACTTGTGCTTTCAGACAAAACTCACCGCATCGATCGCTTGTCGGAATTCTCCATGATGATTTGGTAATATGAAACGACGTCAATTTCGTAGTTAGCGAGTGCTCCGAGCCTGAATAATTTGGCATATTATACTTTACAGAGCAGCGAAAGCCCTAGTTCAAAAATAACCCGTGCATTATAAACTTATAAAATTTCTTCGATCGATAGCTTGGCAACTCGTGTGAAGTTGGCTAACAACCATGTACATAAAATTTAGCTCTCTAATCTAATCGATGCATGCCAAACGAACCTAGTTAAAACTAGTTAGAGGCGAAGTCGATTGCACAAAACTATGCCACAATTCCTTTTCCCTTTTTTGGGCTTCTACTATATACAAATATCGCTAGATGAATCATTAGAACATCGAATTGCAAACAAAATTGGATATGGCAAATGATGAAAAAAAGTTTTAAACCTATTACATTTTTACAAATCCAATCCTAAACTTGATAATTTGCCAATGTAGTCTATCCAGTTAATTTTAACCGAATATTAGCACGGTTAGCAGAACGTGGACAAATTTTATAATATTTTTATATTTTTTTTGTTTTATGATTTATAACATTTTTTGTATTTTCCTTTTCTTTTATTTCTTTTTCTTTCTTTTTCACTTCGCCAGTTGTTAGGCATCGGCGATGGTCGGCGACTGGCCACAGGCAATGACTAGTGAGTCGCCCTCACTAGCCTGAGCCGAGGTTAACCTCGTCGGCCTCGCCTATGGTTAGGGAGGTCGCCCAAGGGCGGCAAGGGTGATCTCGCTTGAGGCCAGTGAGGGTCACGCTTTCCAGTTGTCACCTTTGCTTGGTTGCTGGCTATCGTTGAGGTCGGACTTCTTGCGGAGAAAGAATGAAAAAAATAAATAAATAAAATAAAATTACAAAAAAATTATAAAAATTATCCACATCATTATCGGCCATCCTGTGTGGCATAGCCAATGTCCACGTCAATGATTTACAGTCATATATTGACAAATTTTCAAAAGATTTATGATCAAATTGAAAAATTTAAGACTGAATTAATACAAATATGATAAATTTATGACTTTGTTAATAATTTACCCCAATCGGACCCCTTTATCCCGCAGTGCCAATGTATAGACCGTCCGTGTTCCATCCTACCAATTAAATTGCTAATCGACCATGCCAAGTTGCACACATGACCAAAATAGAAATAGCCTCATGTAGTCACCTCATTGCAATGAGACGGAATTCGACCGAGCTTTCACTCGTATTAAGATTGGGCTCCCGCCGCTAATTTAGGTCGGGATATTGAAAAGGTAAATTATAACTTGTAAAAAAATCATTTCAATTGCAATTAATCAAAGCGTCTCTAGACACCTTTTGGGATTCTTTCTCCGTTGTGGAGCTTCCTCTCTATCCCCATGGTGATAGTGCACCCACAAACCCTAACACTCCCTATGTCCCTCACCAATCCTGCATCGTCCTTTTACCCTTCGTAGGTGTCCCCATTCCTCTGTCTCGCCACACTCACCCAGGGTAGTAGTCCCCTAACCCAAGTCCCCTCTTCATAGTCAATGGATCCAGTTCACCTCGGGGAGCTTCTCGATTTCCATTCCTCTTTCTCGTCTTTTTCACCTAGGGCAATAGCGCCCTAACCAAATCCCCTCATCAAAGTCTTTGGTTCTAGTTTGCCTCGGGAAGCTTCCTGGTCCTGTCGAGGTCAGCAACCTTGCGCTCCGTTTACAGAACTCCCCTCCGTGGTAAAGACAATGGGAGATCCAAGGTTGGTCAAGTTTTTACAAGCTTCAACATCGCCAAAACCCCTAAATTCTCTTCCCCTCAACCCTCCTCCCCCAACTAGCGCCACCTACATTATTAGCCTCTGCTTCCATACCAACCCTCCCTCCTCTACCTCTTAACTCTCCCCTATTCCTAGTCGCCGTGGGCTAAAGAAGAACAAGTTGGTCTAAGTAGTTATGCTTATGGTATCGGCTCTCTTAGCCAGATGCTACAGTTTATTGCTGCCCCTTAGTAGATCAGTCAACCCAATCTCAGAGGCTAGTGGTAGCCGATCAATCACATTGTGGTAGGTAGAGGAGGTTAGTCTTTCCTCTTTTCCCAACAGCCCCAATAGACAGCGAAGTAGGCTCTGATGATCACTTGGCAGCCTTGTGTAGAGAGTTGGGCAACCTCTGGTCGGAAGACGATATTGTGTTATTGAAAGGTGAGATCCCTGCAAAATAACAAATAGAATGTGAGCTAATATTGTATGGGAAGCTGTTTTCGAAACCAAATGTGAACTATCAAGCTTTCCTATGTACGATGAAGAGAGCTTGGAAGACCAACAAGGTAGAGTGCGAGTTAACTGAGCCGGGGTTCTTCTCTTTCTCGTTCAGTTCAATTGAGGAAAAAATGAGAGTTTTGGAAGCAGGACCATGGTCTTTTTTCAGTAACTTACTTGTACTACTACAAGGTGACCCAGCTACTCCCGACCATTACTATGAATTCTCTCATTGTGCCTTTTGGGTACACCTAGTAGGCATCCCACGTGGGAGGATATCAAATGAAGTGGCTTGGGAGGTTGCAGGGAAAATTGGCAATGTTCTAGAGGTGAAATTTGAATCTAAAGAAGGCAACCCAAACAAGAGCTGCAAAGCAACGGTCCAAATGGACCTCTCCAACCCTTTGAAAGGTGGGACCATTGTAGACCTAGAGTACAAAAAACTTTGGGTGAACTTCAGATATGAAAGACAGCCACATTTCTGCTATAATTGCGGCCATATAGGGCATTATGCTACATACTGCAAAGTGGTGCCATTTGAGGAGTTGGGGCCAAACAAAAATACAAGGGGCAAATTCGGACAATAGTTGAGAGCTGAAGTACGCGAACCCGGCCCTTTTTGGAAGATCTTTTACGAAAAGAATAATCCTATGCCCGAAGAAGATGTTAGTATTCCGGAAACACCAAGGGATCTAATCCTTAGGGAGTTAGTGACGCCTAGAGCTAAGAAATAGGAAGTGGCTGGGCTACTTGTGGACAAACCACACACTGAGAATCCAAGGGGACTGAACCCACTAGCTGAGTTGTCAGATGAAAATCAGCAAGGCCTTAATAGACAAGACTCCCAGATTACCCTCTTTTAGTCGACAAAGAAGGGTAAGTCAGCAAAGCTTTCAAGGATCGAGAAGATCGGACTGAAATCCTTTAAAAAGGTGGCAGCAGCGAAGAAACAGAAAAAATTCATCCCACTTGGTATGTGTGAGATTCTCAACTAACCTTTTAACGAAGAGACACTCCTTGATGCTCCGATCCTTTTGGTGGAAGGAAGGAATGAATGGACTTTGGTGGCTAACCCTAATAAGCTATCGGGGGATATATGAAACTATTGAGCTGGAACTGCTAGGGGTTGGGCTTTCCACTGACAGTCCAGCATCTCAAAGCCCTAGTGGCTCAAGAAAGGGCTAACTTAGTGTTCCTGATGGAAAATAAGAACAAGAGTCCAATCGTTGACAGAGTTAGAATGAGTATTCAATTTCAACATTCGGAAATACTCGACCTTTTAGGATTGGCAGGTGGTTTGGTGGTGTTGTGGAACGAAGAGATGGCAGTACAAGTGGAAAACAACTCTAAAGAGTTTATTGATATAGTGTGCACAGATTAAGACAGGAGAACTCTTATGAGTATAACCTTCTTATATGCTCCCACAAATTTCTAGCAAAGGATACAGCTTTGGCACCGAATTCAAGCTATAAACCAAGCTAATAACCTTCCATGGATTTGTGTAGGGAACTTTAATGAAATCTTATACCATTGGGAAAAGCAGGGAGGTAGGGCGGCAGATCACTATAGGCTGGTAGCATTCCAGGACCTTCTAAATAGATGCTCACTCATAGACATTGAAAGCAAGGAATATGCATTCACATGGGTGAACAACAGGGATGGAGAAGCACTAGTGCAAAAGAGGTCAGATAAAGTTCTCTGTAATATCACTTGGAGAGTGCGATTCCCCAACGTGGAAGCTTTTGCCCTACCAGCAATAGGATCCAATCACAGCCTATTATTCTGTCTCTTTCCCCAAGGACAACTAAGCGGAAAAAGGAATTCAAGTTTGAGGCGTTTTGGTGGAGGAAGTTGATTGTAAGAAGATGGTGAAGGAAATTTGGCGGGGACCAGAAGTCAACTTGGGAGTTTTCATGAGCAAACTGAAAAAGATCACTGATGCATTGTCAGTATGGAATAAAAACAAATTCTTCAACGCCCATAATCAGATTGAGTCACTAAAAAGAAGACTTACGACCCTCACAAATACAGGTACAAGGGATTCCGGCATTAGAGAAATGCAGCACATTAAGATGCAAACTGAGAAACTTTGGCGACAAGAAGAACAATATTGGGGTATGCGTTCCCGTATTAATTGGATTAAATGGGGAGATAAAAATACGAAATATTTCCATGCCGCCACGGTCTAGCGCAGACAAAGAAACAAAATATCAATGCTGAAAATAGACAATCTCTAGGTCCGAGATCCTAGTGGGCTGAAGCAACATATCGTCGGTTTTTATGAGTCTTTGTACGAAATAGTGGGTCCAAGGAACTTCCAGCCAGTACTAGACCAGTGCACTTTTCCTGCTCTAAACGGGTTGAATGAAGCTTTAATGGCGCCGATGACTTTAGAAGAGGTAAAACTGGCAAATTTTCAGCAAGGGGGCAGCAAAAGCCCCGAGACCCGACGAGATGAATGGCCAGTTCTACCAAAATCATTGGGAGGACATTCAACACGATTTACACCGGCTAGTCAGCATTTTTTTCCAAATAGGTTACCTTGACTCAGATATCAATAAAACACACATAGATCTCATCCCCAAAGTCTCTACCCCAGAAAGTATCACACAATTTAGACCCATTAGTCTTTGTAACTTCAGTTACAAGACCATTTCTAAAGTGATGGCGAATCGACTTAAGCCCTGACTTCCGAGCATCATTGCAATAGAACAAAGCGCCTTTGTTTGTGGGAGACAAATTCAAGATAACATTCTAATAGTTCAAGAGATCCTTTATCAACTGAGAATTAGGGAAAGAAAACAGAAGTTTCAAGTGATTCTCAAGCTGGATATGCAAAAAGCATATAATAGTGTGGAATGGGATTTCCTTTGTGTCTGTATGCTGAAAATGCGTTTCTGTGCAGAATGGATGGCTTTAGTGCAAAAGTGCATATCCACTATAACTTTCAGTGTCAAAGTAAATGAGGAGCCCTTATAGTATTTCCACCCATCACGGGGAATTAGACAAGGTGATCCACTATAACGACTCGATCCAACGAGGGCGGGAAGTGATCGCCGGGGTCCGAGGACCTGGACAACAAGCGACTTCTGGCAGACTTCTAGGATGGCAAGGGGGGGTATTGCTCTTGTCTCACATTGCTTAGGGAGTGAGATCTTGGTGAGTTTATAAGACTTGGCCCCTAACCCTTGTGCAACGCGTTTTAAAACCGTGAGGACTTAGTGTCCAAAGCGGACGATATTACATAAGGAATGGCGTAGCAGAAGCGCGGTGGGGCCGATGTTCTTACAAATGGTATCAGAGCCGACTCCCGACCGCATGTGGGGCCACAGCGAGGATGCTGTGCTCGAAGGAGGGGAGAATGTAACGACCCGATCCGATGAGGGCGGGAAGTGGTCGCCGGGGTCTGAGGACCTGGACAAGAAGCGGCTTCCGGCAGGCTTCTAGGATTGCAAGGGGGGGCATTGCTCTTATCTCACATTACTTAGGGAGTGAGATCTTTGTGAGTTTATAAGACTTAGCCCTTAACTCTTGTGTAACGCTTTTTAAAACCGTGAGGACTTAGTGTCCAAAGCGGACAATATTACACAATGAGTGGCGCAGTGGAAACGTGATGGGGCTGAGGTCCTTACATCCACTTTCTCCTTATCTATTCATTATCATGGCTAACGTGTTCTCGTCTCTCCTAAACAAGGTTGTAGAGGATGGGAACTTGAAGAGGATTAGCATGAACAGGAATTGCCCAACATTGTCACACTTACTTTTTGCCGATCATGCAATATTCTTCTTGGATGGGAATTTAAGGGAGTGTCAGGACTTGACAAATATTTTAAATCAATATTGCTTTGCTTCTGGACAAGCAATCAATCTCAACAAATCAGGGATATTCTTTAGTGCTAGCTGCCCTCAGTCCCTTAAGTACAATCTAGCGGCCGAACTAAGAGTACCTATCATGGAGAAAACTGGTAAGTACCTTGGTATCTTATCAGATTGGGGGCAAACAAAAAAATAAATGTTCGCGTGGATTCTAGCCAGGGTAAATATGAAGATGGAGGGTTAGAAGGAAAATTTGCTTTCAAAGGCGGGTAAGGAGATTTTAATCAAAATAGTGGTACAGGTACTACCCCAATATGCCATGTCGATCTTGAAAATCCCCATATCAGTGTGCAAGGCAATTGAGCAAAAAATCGCATCCTTTTGATGGAAACAAAACTCTTCCACATCAGGTATCCACCGGAAAAAATGGGAGACCCTTAAAGAGAGGAAAATAGATGGAGGTTTGGGTTTCAAGGACCTTGTTATCTTTAACAAGGCAATGCTAGGAAAACAAGCATAGAGACTTGCACAAGATCTGAATGCATTATGGAATCGGCTACTTAAAGGAATTTACTTCCCAAACGGAAGCTTATGGTATGCGAAGAAGGGCTCTCACCCTTCGTGGGGGTGGCAAAGCTTGTTAATGGGAAGGGATGCGATTTGTTCAGAAGTTAAATGACTGGTGGGAAACAGAGAAAATATCAACATTGGAGAAGACAAATGGTTGGAACAAGGAACTATTGGGGGTCCAGCAAATCGAGAAGACCCCCAAAGAGTCACCGAATTGATTAATCACGAGACTGATACTTGGAATGTAAACCATTTGTATGAACTTTTTGAAGAGAACATTGTGACAGAAATTCTTGCCATTCGGATCAAGCCAAACCCGCAAAAGGATAAACTCGTTTGGACAAGAAACTCATCAGGCAAGTACAAAGTCAGACATGGGTACTCCAATCTTCGTGCATCCACACCAAAGCAAAACGCAGAACAACCATCTTCTTCATATCAATCGCCCTAAGCCCTATGGACTAGGATTTGGAAATTACATACCGAGCCCAAGATCCGTTTCTTCTTGTGGTGTGTGTGCCATAATGCTCTTCCCACAACAGAAAACTTATTCAAAAGAAAGGTGTTTCTTGATTCGCTGTGCCCAATTTGCCCGAAAAATCCTGAGATCACAAAGCACATCTTCATCTTGTGCGACTGGACCATGGAGATTTGGTTAGACCTGAGGCTAAAGGTGGACGTCTCACCCCTAAACTTAACAAGAATGGACAAGTGGATTGAAGGAACTCTTACTGGTGGCGCAAAGCAGTCCTCAAGAGAGCTGGTCACAGTAATACTCTGGCTGGTCTAGAAGGAACGGAATGCCCAAATTTTCCAACACAGAACACCCAACCTAGGAACAATTGTTGACGACGCCTTCCTCCTCAGCAGCAACTATTGCATGCTAGACACATCTTAGCAGAGTCGATGGGTGGAGAAATCCTTACCAGAACACTGGACGCTACCAGCAGTAGGCATGGAAATTCAACGTCGACGGGTCTTGGATCGAAGGATCGACAGAGGGATTGGCAGCTGGGGTTTGTCGGGATCACAGAGGCTTGCTTAGGGCTGGGTTTGCTAAGAGGGCGATAGGATCTTCTCCGCTAGAAATCGAAGCCACAATCGTGAAGGAAGCTCTGCTTTGGCTGCGGGATATGTCGAAACAGAGGAAGAAATCTATGGAACATGTGATTATTCTATCCGATAACGTCTCCTCTGTGAATTTTGCTGCTCATCCTTCTCTGAGGCCGTGGGCTTCAAGAAGCCTCTTTGACGAATGCCATGACCTATTTGTCCAATTACAAGATGTTTCTCTGGCCCACTGTTCTCAAGAAGCCAACAAAGCCGCCGATTGGGTTGTCAAGACTCACCGAATAGGGACCCTCCCCTCCAATTGGTGTTTTAGACCACCCCAACCTCTTTGGGATTTATTTTGTTTAGACTCTTGTCAATCCGGTTCATGGAATACATCATTTTATGAATGTAGTGATATGTGTTTTGATCCAAAAAAAAAATATCAAAGCGTCTCTTTTTGCCCGGGAAGAATCTGACAAGTGTCGGACGAATAAAACTTTTTTCTTGCCCAAACATAGGAAGAAAAAAAATAAAAATCTCGACCTTTCGGCGATTTATTAAAATAATATTTTCTGTTGCATGCAGTCCAGTGCAGTGCAGACCCGCCGCCATTCCTCCTCAGCCACTCGTAATCATATAATCACATCCCTCCCTCGCTCCGCTTTCGTTCGACGACCGGTCGTCTCTTCCATTTTCGGTAGCTTCCCCGTCATTTTCTCGGCCGGGAAAATATTGGCCTCCCTTTTCTTCTCTCTGGAAAGAGAAAATTCTCAGCGCCGGGAAAATTTAAAGAAAGAGCGGAAAGCGTCACACGTTCCTGCAGTTTCCGCTTGTTCCCCCTGTGTTTTTAACGTAAAGGAACAGTGGTGGGGGCGAAGCGAAGCTTGGGGTCGAGCTTTTCCTACTGTTCTTCGGTTACTTTGGGCTTCTACAGCTGCGTGGTGATCGATTGTTGAAGGCGAAGAAGAAATGGGGAGGCGTGGAATTTGGTGGATACCCTTTGATCTGCTGGGTGCGTGGTTTGTCCAGAGGCATCGAATCTGCGCCTCCGAGCTGGATTTGTAGAGGAAGATAAAGGTTTCCTGACGAGGTGGGTCGGAAAGATTTTCCTGGAAAGGGAGCAGAGTGGAGCGTTGAGGGGGGGAAATTCAAGGGAGAAATGCCTTTGGCTCAGCGAAGGAAAGCTGCGGAGGCTGATAAAGCCTCCAGCTCCTACGAGGAAATCGCCCGGGACGCTAGCGAGGACGAGGACAGGAAGAAGAAGGAATCGTCGCCGAGGAAGAAGGGGAAAGCCGGCGAGAAGAGCAAGTGGTCGTGCTTGGACAATTGCTGCTGGTTCGTGGGTTGCGTCTGCATAGTCTGGTGGCTGCTGCTGTTCCTGTACAATGCGATGCCGTCCTCGTTCCCGCAGTACGTGACCGAGGCGATCACGGGGCCGCTGCCGGACCCGCCGGGCGTGAAGTTGAAGAAGGCAGGGCTGGCGGCGAAGCATCCCGTGGTGTTCGTGCCGGGGATCGTGACGGGCGGGCTCGAGCTATGGGAAGGGCATGATTGCGCGGAGGGGCTGTTTAGGAAGCGTCTGTGGGGCGGCACGTTTGGAGAAGTGTACAAAAGGTTTGGGCTCTTTGATTGAGAATTTTCATTGCGTGTGAGCTGTTTTATGTGGTGAACTGATTAGTTGGGTTTTGGTTGCGTATGAAAGTGGGCAAGTTGATATGTTTGGTTGGTTTGGAGGATCGACTATAGTTTTGACAGGTACGATGTGTAATGAGAAAGTTTGGATGTCGTGGTCGTGGGGGTAATCAGTTGGGTGTTTACTGGTGAAGTTGTTGACTGTTTTTCTTTCTCAGGACAGGAAGTGGAGTATAGATTTGGCAAGTACTTGTTTATATTATGGAACGACTCATCAAGTTGATCACCTCGTAAATTGTATTTCTGTCAATTATTCTTCGAATTATTAAATGTCAAAGCCCTGACCTTTTTAGGAAATGCTAATGAGTACTAGTTTGTGAGCTTTAGGACAGTATCTAACTAATGTCTTCCTTTATTAAAATGAGCTGGGAGAGAGGTGTCTGGTACAATGAAGATAATGTCAAAATACTGTGAGATCTTCTGTGGCTCGTCTCCTGATCATGATCATTTACATTCCCCTCATCCAACTTTAAGCCACTCCTTTTCCTTTTTGGGCAAGCGTAGGCAGATCATAATGGTGGCTCTGTACGCAGCCTTTTTAGTTTTGAGCTCTTGGCTAACTGCAAGCTCTGTAGACCAGACCAAGGCCTGTTTTCCCCCTGTTTTTTAGCATAGTGCGGTAAATTTTAGAATTCCCATTGAACCTGCATCTCCGACAACGGTTATTTAGGGTCCTGCTTCTGTTATGGTTGTGTTCATATAGTCGGTCTGACCATTTGACCTTTTACATGTGGACATATGTACAAATGCATTGCTGTTTAGAGGATGTACAAATTCTTTTATGAAAGAATGATTTGCTCTTTTCTTGCTAGATTATGCGAACGTGTCCAATAGCTCAAGTTTAACTGATTAAAAAGACCGAAGCATCTTATGCCACAATGAAGCACCTGTAAAAATTTGATTGCAAAGGACTTATGCAGGTCTTGATGCGAAGCCTTCAAGATCTCTATTTTGATAATGATGCCAATGCTGGATTTCTTCATTCAATCTTGCACTGCTATTTATGATCTATTTTAGGTTCTAGGGTGCTGAAAGGATCGCTCTCATCATTTGGTCAATATTATCTTTAGGCCTCTATGCTGGGTAGAGCACATGTCATTGGACAATGAAACCGGATTGGATCCTCCTGGTATAAGAGTCCGTCCAGTGACTGGACTTGTCGCTGCTGACTACTTCATGCCTGGCTATTTTGTCTGGGCGGTTCTGATTCACAACTTAGCTCGGATAGGATATGAAGAGAAGACTATGTATATGGCTGCTTATGATTGGAGACTCTCATTCCAAAACACCGAGGTATGCGCTTCAATCTGAACCGTTTGTTAAACAGCACCATTTGTAACTTGTGTGATGAAAATTCGATTGTTATAAGCCTGTCATTCTCAATAGAAATCCATTTAACCTCCTTGCTATCATTTGATTGATCAGATGAGGGACCAAACGCTGAGCCGGATAAAAAGTCACATAGAAATGATGGTGGCCACTAGTGGTGGTAAAAAAGCTGTTGTAATCCCTCATTCAATGGGTGTTCTGTACTTTATGCACTTCATGAAATGGGTTGAGGCACCAGCTCCAATGGGTGGAGGTGGTGGACCTAACTGGTGTTCTAAGCATATAAAAGCAATCATGAATATTGGTGGACCATTTCTGGGAGTTCCAAAGGCTGTTGCTGGGCTTTTCTCTGCTGAAGCAAAGGATATTGCAGTTGCCAGGTTAATTTTAGTTTGTTTATGGAATGAAGAGCCAGTATCTGCTGCTAAAATTCAACATGGATTTGGAAGATGAAATTCTTCTTACTTTTACTGAAGGCAAACTATTGTACATAGTGATGCGTATTCTTGTCTGCATCATCCTCGATTACACTAATGAACAAACCAATGAGAACATGCATAATGGCTTGCCGACGAAGTTCATCTGTGTTGACAATACTCTATGCTGGGAAGAATGTTTTCTCGACTTATACATCTAAATACATTTGAAAGTGCTATAATTTTGGATTTTTTTTTCTTGAAAACCTGGTCCATGCCTGATAAAGATGGAATACATTTCACGTCCACAAATATAATGCGATCCTTGTTACTCTCCTGATATAAGATGGAACCTTTCCCATGCAGATGAGATGATCGTCTTGTTGTTTATCTTTGAATGCAGGGCGATTGCACCAGGTTTCCTGAGCAACGATATATTTCGCGTCCAAACTCTGCAGCATGTAATGAAGATGAGCCGCACGTGGGACTCCACCATGTCAATGATCCCAAAGGGTGGGGACACAATTTGGGGTGGTCTTGATTGGTCACCTGAGGAAGGATATCTTCCTAGCAAGATAAGGCAAAGAATGAATGACTCACAGGTTTCAGGTGAAAGTGGCACCATCAGTTCCGGTTCTCGAGCCAGAGTTAATTATGGAAGAATCATATCATTTGGTAAAGATGCGGCAGAGTATCCGAGTTCTGAGATTGAGATGATTGACTTTAGGGTGAATTTGCCTTCTCAACATCCTTTTCTGATGCCCTGATTATGCTCTTATCGTCTTCTTAAATTATTTCCTATTTATTTGTATATATCATTCTTATGATGCTTGATATTGAAACTGGAAGATAGAGAATTTATAAGTGACTCTAAACTCTAAACCCCCTTTTGTATCGATTCCTGGTGACAATGGGTTCTAGGTTTTGCAATCTTGATTATCAGATAAGGTAGCTAAGTGGAAGAGAACCAATAATTTCCTGTTGGTCATTGGTTCTCTTTTATAATTTTACGTTTAAGCATTTTGCCCTTCAATAATTTTATATTCTTGGCAAGCATGTGTTTGCCTCTTGCTCATGCTTTCCTGGTACTAAAATGATTCAATCTTTTCACATGCTGCATGAGACTTCTTGTAGAAAATAAAATCAGGCTATATTGAGTAGTTGACTAGCTCTTTCAGTTAGGTAATTTGTATCGTTCCTCTGTGGGTTTCTTTTTTCCTTTATTTTTTTTAGCATGCGGAACTGATGATTTTGAACTTCTACATTCCTGGATGCAATTATTTAGGGAGGTGGGAAACCCCGTGTGTATGTTTAGTGCACATACATCTTTATAGAAGCCATACCAAGACTTTGACACGGTTCATTGACAATATTTGGTAGCCAATGGCAAATTTTATGCAATGTTTTGCCCTACTATTGCAAATTGATAGTCTAGTTCGGGTCAAGCAATATCACTATCCAGCGAATGTTCTTTCCAACTTTGTTTTTTCGTTAATATTGAGTAAGTTTCGGTGCCTTAGTTCCTGCTAATTCGTACATATCGTATCATGTATGTTGAAGTCGGTTTACTTATGTTCCTGGTTACCATTACAATTCAGGATGCTGTTAAAGGCCAGAATCTTGCCAATACAACCTGCCGTGATGTGTGGACCGAGTACCATGACATGGGAATTGAGGGGGTCAGAGCTGTAGCTGAACATAGAGTTTACACTGCCGAAACTGTTTTAGATCTGCTCCATTTTGTTGCTCCAAAGATGATGGCACGTGGCAGTGCTCATTTTTCATATGGAATTGCTGATGATTTGGATGACCCAAAGTACAAGCACTATAAATATTGGTCAAACCCTTTGGAAACGAAGTGAGAATCCTTAGAACTTTGGACTATGACAATAGTTTTTTAAGTGGGATGTTGCATTCTTCTTTCCACTGATGTTTGGAAATTTTTGCTTTTACAGCACTTGATTTGCTATTGATCCTTCACCTGTTGTGTACTTAAAATCTCTCTCTTTCTCTACAGATTACCAAGTGCCTCTGATATTGAAATCTTCTCCATGTACGGAGTCGGCATACCGACTGAAAGAGCTTACATTTACAAGTTGTCTCCCTCTGCTGAATGTTACATTCCCTTCCAGATTGACACTTCATTCGAAGGTGAAGATGAAGATAGCTGTCTGAAGGATGGCGTGTACACTGTTGATGGGGATGAAACTGTGCCAGTGTTAAGTGCAGGCTTCATGTGCGCTAAAGGTTGGCGTGGTAAGACCAGATTCAATCCCTCAGGAATTCGCACATACGTTAGGGAGTATGATCATGCTCCTCCAGCAAATTTATTAGAGGGTCGGGGAACTCAAAGTGGTGCGCATGTAGATGTAATGGGAAATTTTGCATTAATTGAGGACATCATGAGGGTGGCCGCTGGAGCTACTGGAGAAGACTTGGGAGGTGATCAAGTCTACTCTGACATTTTTAAGTGGTCCGAGAAGATCAATTTAGCGCTATGATTTTACACGGTATGTATGTTTCCTTCGTTTGCTAGTTGTAAATTGCTAGCACTAGGCATTTTATGGCAGTATCTGCATCCTTGGTCTACCAATTTGTACCTTGTATACGAAGTTCGTTGAGGACAAACCTTTTCTCTTCATTACTAGTGGAACCTAGACTTAACAGAGCGTGAATCATTCCTGAACAAGCAATGAAATTAGTAAAGTGATTTACTTATTAACTGTTGTATGCTGAGATAGGTTTCTGGAGATCGTCCGCTTGGAGAAAGGTACATGTATTTAGTTATCTGCAGGAAAACGTCCACATTAATATGATAGATGTTTAATGGACAAGATAAAAGGGTTAAACTCCATTTTAAGTTAGAAACTTTCTGTGAAGTACATTTGGAGACATGACATCCTAGAGCCAATACATCAACAAAAGTCTAACAATTGTTCCTATGCCATATTGTGTCATCTCTAAACCGGCGACAATTTCCTCTGGAGAAAAGAGAGGAAGTCATTGCTTGGTAGTTGGTCCAAGTATCACATGAGAAATGCTTGCGAGGGTATGAAAAGCTATCAAAGTGTCTGAAACCATGATCGCTTCTTCCTCCCTTTAGATCAGCGTTTTTCACTTAAAATAAGACAGATGAGAGGGACTTTTATATGGATGAAGATCCCAGAATATGTTCTTTCCCCTTCTTGTTATTGAGGTCATTGAAAAGGTTGTGCCCAATCTCAGTTTTCATTTCCTTTCATGCTTTGGTTGTTTTTGTTCTAGCCGCTTCATCAATGGGTGCTAAGCCGAGCAGATTTTATTTGCAGAAGCATCTATGGAAGCTTCTCTTTTGCCATCTCGAGAAAACGAAGGCTTTCCAAATGCTACGACTGCAGTCAAAATGTAAACCGCCTTGCTTCTGCAGATGCCGTTCGACATGCATATCATGAGGACCGGTCGTCTCCCTCTTTGTGGAGTATCTGTAAAACTATATCGCAGCAAGCGGACCAATATCTTATTCAAGGTTGCAGACAGTAATTTTCGCAACTTAATTTAGTAGCATGCGACTTGACAGACACGACAAGTCGTCGATTCATAAAGTTCTGCTCCTGCCCTTTGTATTTCCGCCTTGTAACATCGTCATAGGAACTTTCGAAGCGCACTTTAATCCGTGTATCCATCACTTTGTAGTGGTTTCTCTGAATGGCCATGTGAAGTTTGTGTACAAGGGCAGACATTCATCGCAAGTTGCTTGGTAAGTTGCTCAGTTTTATCAAATTCAAGCATGCATGCAAGGTGTGGCAAAAGAACAGCAAAGCGTATATTAAATGGACATGAGATTGAATGAATGAACACCAAAGCCTTCGGTCGGAAGATGTTTCCTTAACATTAGGATTCTCGACAGCATATAAACACGGAAAGATCTTGGAACTGTTGTTTTCATAATTCAGTCACACGTCTTGTCAGAATTTTCCACATATAGACAATAGCCCTTTTTTCAAATATAGAAATATTTTCGCCCCTTTTTTTAAATATAGAAATATATTCGCCGTCGAGATTCAACACGTGTGGAAAGCGCGTACCGTCGTGACCGAGCCACGTCCCGGGCCGGTTTTCGCCCGTAATCCAGCATTTACTCACCTGCTTATATCACGGGATAGGCCAAAAGCGGCTCTAAATCTCGGATCTCAACCAAAGTCCGGCAAATAAATTACCGATCGAGTAAATTATTCAAACTCAGGGATTAATCTTTTTAAGGTAGAATCCTAATGATTTTGGATAGACTTTCTCATAAAATCAATTGGGAAAGTCGAAATTGAAGGGAAAAAAAAATTGAAAAATTTGGGTGCCTTTAAATAAGCGTTTGACTTCCACAATTCTGTTTTCCTTTGTGTTCTCACGACGCAGGAGGAGGGAGCTCGAGAGCTCGAGAGAGAGAGAGGGAGAGAGAGGTGTACGGCGATGGAAGGAGCGCAGTACAATCCGCGCACTGTGGAGGAAGTCTTCAAGGACTTCAAGGGCCGCCGGGCCGCCTTGATCAAGGCCCTCACCACCGGTCCGTCCGCCGCCCTCCGCCGGCCCCCCGCCGCCCTCTCTCTCTCTCTCTCTTTCTCCGCGCCTTATTCTTTGCCGTTGTTTTTTTTTTTTTATATTTTTATGCTGGGTGATTCGCGCGCTGAATTGTCCGCGAGCGCTTCGTGTGGTTGTTGCTGTTCGGTAGCCGGTTGCGTGCGTGGAACTGAGCAGCGGAAGCGGGAGCTGCCGCTTCTCGATTCCGGCGATTCTTTTCTCTGTTGTTGTCGTTGTTGGTGGCTCTGCTTCTACAGTTGAAAGCATTGCTTCTTGTCGACTGTTGGTATTGTGTGGTTTTCTCTTTTGCGGGGAATTGTAGTCGTGAATAACGTTCGTGTGTGGTGGGGGGTGTTTGTTTGTTTGTTTGTTCTCCATGTTATGTCTTGTATATATATGGTCGGTTGCTGGACCACAAGTTACTTGATTTTGCGAGTTTTTCGCGAATTGGATTGATGGGTACTCCTGGGAACTTGGGTGAGCTTTGAATTGTCTGTGATATTTATGGTGAGGAGAAGAAGGCGGATTCTGTGTGTAGCTAGCATGGTTATTTAGCCTGTTTTTTTGGAGGAGGGAGGTGGGACAAAGAGATGTCGATTCGCTGCAACGTGATCTTTGTCCTGGTTATTTTTTGTGAAGATGGGTGCGTCGAGTTCGTTAGCTAGATAATTATCCAGTTGAAGAGTAGACAAAAAATGTTAATGTTGAAAGTTTTGATTCCTTGGTGATTTTGTATGAGCAAGCTATAAGGAGCATGTTGTTGCACTTTCTCTGAGAAGGATAATCTTGAGAATCAAGTGCTTTTGTTCACTGTATCATAGATAGTTTTTGCTGGTCTAGTACCCCACAGATATTCGTGACTGTTCTCTTCTGCTGTTTCCCTAAAAGGCTGCTTGCTCTACTGTTGCAGATGTCGAAGAATTTTATCAGCAATGTGATCCAGGTTAGTTTTTCTTCAGCCTTGCCATAGCATCGCTGTATATTGTTGGTTGTAATTCCTGCAAGTTTTGGACTACCTGATCATCACTGTTTCTTCTGGGGTGCACAGCCATTGAGCACTCTTTGAAGCTGGCCTTTGTTTTGCACTATTACATATATGTAAAATGGATTCAATTTTTTCGATTCATTTCGAAACTTCCATAATCCCAGTTGTTATTTGGATGATGTGTCTGTCGCTTATCCTTGTAAACTTTGATTTTTTTTTTTTTTGTGATGGGTCAGTGGTTTACTTACATAAGTGGAGCAAATTTTTCTTTTTGTCTCTTGGTCGTGTTAATCTGTTGCTTGCTAACTCGAAGTATTAGTACATAGCAGATAGGTGTTAAGAAATACTGGGAGCCAATCTGGTGATGATGATTATCCTGATTATTTAGTGGATCAATTGAATTTATTGACCGTGTTCAAATTGGTCAAACTAGGAGATACTTTTGGTTTTCTCAGTGGATCTTTCAGTTTTATTTGACATTTATTTTCACTCTCAATCTTTTTGCTCTCTCTATGTTGTCTACTATTGTCCCACAGGAAAAGAGAACCTCTGCTTGTATGGCTTTCCAAGCGAACAATGGGAAGTGAACTTACCTGCTGAAGAAGTGCCCCCAGAGCTCCCAGAGCCGGTTTTAGGTATCAACTTTGCGAGGGATGGGATGCATGAGAAGGACTGGATTTCTTTAGTGGCTGTCCACAGTGATTCCTGGCTGCTTGCGGTTGCCTTCTATTTCGGTGCTAGATTTGGATTTGATAAGGCTGATAGGTAAGATCTTACTCTTACATTCCATTCTTCTTTTGCGAGGTCAACTTGCTTATGCTTTATTTTTGCGAAGTGAGATCAATATCTAAAGAAGATATTTAGTATTCGCACTGCAGCAGAACAGATATAAGGGTGATTCTAGCTCTGGTTTGATAGATTTACTTGTTCTCCGTGAAGGAAATTCTTACATAGCTGTTTCCAGACTGCCGGAATGGACTTCCTCATCAAGCTAAATTAAACTGTGAATAACATTAATCAGCATAAATGTCTCAGCTGTGCAAGCAATCTATTACTCTTCTGCTGTAACTTTTTAATAGTTCATGTGGCTTTAAGCACCCTATGGTTTACCTTTATGGTGCAGGAAGCGGCTCTCCAATATGATACATGACCTTCCAACAATCTTTGAAGTGGTGACCGGTACTGCAAAGAAGCAAGAGAAGGCAAAGTTGTCGGTAGCCAATCACAGCGGTGGTAGCAAATCCAAGTCTACTTCCAAAGGGGTACAAAGAACTTAACTTGAGTATCTAAAGAGTTGGTAGATGTATGCAGCTATATTTACATGGTTTGATGATATTTAGGAGAGTTGACCATTCTTGTCATCTCTTCAAATGCTCCAATTTTATTAACATCTAATAAGCAATTGCAATCAGAGGAAGTTCCTTTAATTTCTGATGATTTATAGGCATTCTATAGAATTCATGCTGGAATCTGGGTTAAGACTTGACTGTGACTTTTGCGGTATTTAGTCAGAATAAAGCTATCCATAAGTAATCCTCCTCGAATATTTCATCCATGCAGATGCTCCGTATTGTTTTAGCTGTAGTTAGCCAACCGGTCATTTTGATAGCCAGGTTGTACATATCTTTTAGTTGTAGTTGGCCAACCAGTTATTGTAGTTGCCAGATTATACATATCATAGCAATTCTGTTACCCTAGATTGCTCCATGTAACTCGTAATATCTGATGTCAATAACTGAACTGGCTGACTAATTGTAATTAATCTGTTCATCCATTTTCATCGGCTACAATAAGCTGTCGACAGTGGTTTGACTGCATGCACATGCGTTTTGCATGTGAATTGTCTGGCTGGCTACCTATCAAATTCGAGTGAGCCTGGTTCTGTTCTATCTAGTACTGCGATTTATTATGACACTGCGTAACCCCTTCAAGGTTTAGTTTGCAATGCATGTGTTATATGTATGACAAACACACAGCATGTGCTCATATACACATGGGATTGGCGGATGGAGTCACTCATCTATGATATGCGTAACTATCAATACTGGATCTACTTTTCCAACTGATTCTTTGATAGTATTCTCCCCTTTGCCCAAGATTTTGATCGAGATTTTTGATGCCATCATCCCACAGCGAGCACCTGAATCTCGGGGAAAATACATGAGAGAATTACAGGAGAAGGAAGAAGATGAGGAGTTGGACGTGGAAGACGAGGAGGAGAATGGGGAAACTCTATGCGGCGCTTGTGGGGAGAACACTGCCGCAGACGATTTCTGGATATGCTGCGACCTGTGCCAGAGGTGGTTCCATGGCACGTGTGTGAAGATAACTCCAGCTAGGGCCGAGCATATAAAACAGTACAAGTGCCCATCTTGCAATAACAAGAGAGTTCGGACGACTTGACATTAGTCCGCTGTCCAGGCAATGCAGCTTGCTTCCCTTGCTCTGCAATCTCTCCCCGAGGCGCAGAGTTCACTGCTGGTTTCTCGTTTGTCTTTTACTAGCACCCCAAATGACCTTTAGGACATTGAAATTAGATGTTGGGAGCTATTTATTTAGTTGACATTGCGACATTTCATTTCGACTTTTTTGGTTACCCATGTAGATGCTGTGAGGGCAAGATGTTTGCACTCCTTTTCCCATTTGCTTGCTGGTAGTAGTTCATTGCTCAGCTGACGTCAGGATCGTCCGTCAATTACTTTGAATTAGTTTTTCCTTACAGTAAGCAGCCATTGTCCTGATGAAATCATGTGCATCGTCCATATATCCTCTCTATTGCCTGTACGTTCCCCCGCCTGGAGGAGAACCAGAACCATGCATGCTGATACGCCCCCCCGAGATTCTTTAATTCTGGGGTTTGTGACGATAAACCTATGCCATCTCCACTAAACTCACTGGAGGTTCCGTAGATACCCGTAATCATCATGATGATGAGATCTTACTTGAGTCGTTCAAGATCTCCACGTAGAGTGCATGCCAAGGCAACGAAAAGTTGATTGTGTAGGGACGTGTGATACGGTTCTTCCACATGTGCCATATCCATTTCCTCCATTCTGACTGCCCGCTACTTGCCCCCACCATAGGTAAAGCCATCCACGGAGCAAAGAAATTGTAAAATACAGGAAAGATCAGGTAGAATTACTTTTAAAAGCCTTTGGCTCCCGTTTGTTTTGCGCAAACGGTCTGATTTGAAAAATGCATTCCTAAAAATGATTGCTCGCATTACTTGAAATGATTGGCTAATGAAAAATGTTTTCGTTATCGACAATAATTTATATCTTGAACGCTTTTACAAACGATGAAATATTTTTCGCTCATTTATTTTTATAAGCGATCATTTATAATAAAGTAATTTTTAAATCATTCATTTTTACTGACCATTTCTCTCTCCTCAAGTATGCTGCCAATCATTTACTATCTATAGACCCAAAAAATACAGACCCCATCCATGGAAGGTTTAGTTTAACTCCCGTGAAATAACAGGTACCATGGCTAAAGCATTAAAGAAAAGACTTCATGGCGAGGCCTAGTTGGAGAGATTCCTAAGGCCATCCAAGGTACCGGATGCTGATTCCAAATCTGGGAGAATCTTGAAAAGTCTACATGGCCCACAGACACAGACGGAACCAAGCTCAAAAAGACATTGCTGAACCAAAGATAAACCCCTAAAACGCATCACAAGAGGAAAGCAACACAACTGGCATGGACCATATGGAACATTAACAAGCTGTGGAGCAAGCTAATGAATATATTGTGGAAAGTGGATATAACATATCTGACGGATAAACCCGCTAATACAACTTGTACATTGCAGGCAGGCAAAGAGGATTAAGAAGGCAAGGAAGTAGAAAAAGGGGCAAATAAAAAAAAAAAAAAAAACAAGCGAGAGAAATCAACAGAGTTTCAACAAAGGAAGAGAGGAAAATCGCTTTCCCGTTCCTTCTCATCGTTTGTCAACTCAAACCGTCTTGATTCTTCGCCGACAGCCGTTTCAGGAACTCGTAGGTAGTGATCATCGTGGTCGCCGACATCGACATGGAAGCCCATCTCGGCCCCAGGCCTCTGTAACAAGCCATCCAGCCGCCTTCCTTAACCAAGTTCCTAACGGTCTGCCCGACGGTCGGTCCCCGCCTCCCATTTTCCTCCCCGTCCAGGACCTGCAGCCTCGTCTTGATCGTATCCAGGGGCGTCGTGATTAGAGCCGACACGCCGCCCGCCATGGCCGCGCTGACTCCCTGAACCGCCATCACCATTTTCGAATCCGGCCGAATCGCATTGCCGCCGTTCTCGTTGCTCCCGCCGCCATCCTTCTTATAATAATAGCAGCCAATCCCGCCCCACACGAGGCGTTGCGCAACAGAGTAGGATGCCCACCACACCGCATTCGACGGCGCATACGTCAAGATCGATATTCCGAAACCTCTATACAAGCCCCTTATCCCATCAGCCTTGAGTATCTTCCTGAAAGCATCGATCCCGTTGAGATATTTACAAGCCGACGCACCGGGAACACCCGAACTAGGAGGAGGGCCGCCGCCGCCGCAACAAGCGCCCTGCACCATGAGCCTCTGGCTCACCACATCGACCGGAGTCCAGACGAGCTGCGCGGCCATGGCAGCGCTCAAACCCGCCATCGCGTTCGCGATAGCGGCCGCGCTGGGCTCCGAGAACCCCAGCCGCACGGTCGCCGACCCAACATTACTCTTGGTGACCTCCAGAGCTCCCATGTACAAAGCCCGGGCGGGGATGGTACCCATCAGAGAAGTCCCGAACCCTCGGTACAAGGCCCTAAAACCCTCGCGCCGGACGATCGCGAACGCGGTCGTGACGCACGGGACCTGGGACTGGGCCACCTGCTGCCGGGTCTTGAGCAGCACGATGGGGTACAGCGCGGCCGAGACGCCGGAGAAGAGCGCGGCGCCGAGGACGAAGAACTTGGATTTATCGAGCATCTGCCAGTCGATATCGGCGGGAATGTGAATCTCCTGCTCGGCTTCTTCCTCGGCCGCGCTCAAATTCATCTTATCCACTTTCGAAAGGGCTCCCTCCACCCCCAACTCGAATCTCGAGCAGAACAAACGCCAACGATCTCTGCTCTCTCGCCTACCCTACCCTCGTAACGTCGCCGTCGGCTAACAAACAACTGAAAACTGTACAGAGTCCTCGAGCGCTGGAGAAGCAAAAACCCCCCCCCAAAAAAGGAAAACGAAGGGGGGAAGAAGAAGAAGAAGAAGAAGAAACGCGAGCTCAGTCACGGAAACAACAGTATCCGGGGCCTCGAATCGGGGGAGGATCGGGGGCCCTTTTTCCGCTTGTGGAACCAGGTCTTGGATCGGACTCGGATCAGGGCGGCGAAAGGATCGAACATCTCCAGTCCTCAACAGCCGGAAGGGAACCGAGGGACGGAGTCGAGCGTATCGGACCGGAGGACCGCCTTCATCGCCGCCGGCCGGCCGATCGATCGAGCCGGGGGGGAACCAAGCAGAGACTGGTCACGATACGTACATCGAGAAAAATCGCACGCGCACGAGGGAGGAGCGTATCGATTGTTCGATGCGCAGAGCAGGGGTGGCGGACGATCTTGAGCCGGCGAGCGAGCGAGAGCGAGAGCGTTTTCGTTTTGGGGAGGTTTGCTTTTCTTTTTTTTTTTTTTTTTTTTGTTGTGGTGGGGGAGGGGTCGGTTCTGGTTACAGGTTGCAGATGAAGAAGCTCCGCGAGCGAGTGAGAGAGATGGGGGTGGGCGACCGGCTGCGCAGGTTGGGCTCTGGATAGGGCGGGGCGGGGGTGGATGGACACGTGTCGGTCGCGGGTTCGCGGGGTGGCGCGGGGTTCGTTAGGGTTACGAGAGGGGGGCAGGGGGGGGGGCCACCTCTCTTTTCCTTCTTTTTTTTTTTTTTTTTTTTGTTTTCGGGTTCAGGCCATTGGCGGGGGGGCCAGAGAGAGTGACGTGTTATCCATATCCATTGAACGGGCCTCGAGGGATGATCCGGTGCGGGGCGGACCCATGCTAAAGGTCCCCCGCCCCCCCCCGTGGATCAGGGGACCCGGCAAAGACACGGCGTCGTTTCCCGACACCGGGAGAGGGTGCTCTTCTTTCCTCGGGGTCTCCCACACGGTGTGGCTTCTCCCATTGCATGAGCTCATCTTATCTTTTTACCAACTTGGTAATTTTTTTTTTTTTTTTTGGTAAGGGACCAACTTGGTAATTTACGATAGGCAATTACGGAAATTCCAAAGCCGCCCGCGTCTTCTCGACGGTGACGACAATTTGTCGCGGGCATAACCGACCGGAACCGATAGGGGCTTTTCCCCGTTCGTCGGGAAGACAAACTTTCATCGACGACAGTTGATTACTTATCGAGGGGCGGAACCAGCAGAGCGTGTTGGAGATTGAAGAACTGACGTAATTTGTACAAAGATGCTGCGCCGTAATTACAATATTCAAATCCAGAAGCATCTTTGGTGTTACAAAAAGAATTGAGTGAATCCTACATGTACAGGTGACTGCTATGTACATACTGTACACACATCCGCTGCTGGTTCCATTGGTGTGGTTTGACCCGAATATATATGGCTCTGCGAATCTTCTCGAGGACCAACCATCTTTTGCAGGATTAAGAGGCGCGGCTGTCATGTCGATCTTGTATCCCTTCCGAGCGCGACAAATGACAGATCAAACACCGTCGCCCCAAAGATATGGGCCTTTCGCTCGAGCGAGGCATCGGCTTTCCTTGCCTTGCAGGAAGTCGTATGCAATGATCTAGTCTCGTGAAGACTGCATAAGCTCGAACCACTGCGTAACCACGAGTCGTCAACAGTCAGCATCGCAGATGACAAACATCGGTAAAAAATCAAGGGTCGACAGGGAATTACCTGTCTCAATAAATCGGCAAGAGTTCTGGGTAGTGCTTTGATGTTCCGCAGCAGAATATAGTACGGGAAAGGAAAAGAGTCTAGATACTTAGAAAACTTGATATTGGCACCCTGGAAGGTTGCTTCCTGCATAGGAGAAGGAAGTTCAGAAACAAGAGGTGGCATTAGAATGGTCACTTCTTCAGAGACATGTGGTTCGGCGAAAATCGCAAGAATTACCATGAGATCCATGATCGACTCCTCCGGACTATCCAGAAGGAGAAAAGCCACCAAACGCTTGCTATTCAGAAAATCCCTAACCCGGCGCTTCAAGCTCTCCTGCAAGCAAAATTCAGGAGCCTGTTACGCAGCTGTCGGAGAAGCTCTATCAGATTGTCAGGCTTTGCTTTTCGTTCATTGACATGGTATTTACCTTCTCATGGAAGCGCCCATCAGCAATGATCAGCACTAGCTGCTGTAACGGGTTCTGTCCAGAAGGAAGACGGGCTCTGGCAACGGCAACGTCTAGCATTTGGTTTAAATGCTTCAACAGGTCAACAACCGGCCCGTCAACGATTGTATTCTCTTGCTTGAACGTCAAACTGGAGATCATCTGCTCAAATTAAAAGAACGGCAAATCCCAGTCAACTTTTTCCCCATACATGCAATGTGAAATAAGAGAGTGAGAAAAGCTTGTGCGGCACACGGTTACGGAATAAGCTTTCTTTCTCATTCAGACAACAATAAGCAAGGAAATCCCGAAATCTCAAAACCAACCTTGATTCCGGCCTCCCTCGTGAAAGGCAGATCAAAATCATGCAGCAATCTTATGTTCCCCTTTTTTCCAAAACTTGCAACAGCCAGGTTACCGATTTCGAGTTGGGATAGAGCGCGGCACACTGTAACCAAAGCTTCCACAGCTACATCTCCACAACCACTCTCTGACATGCTACGAGAATCATCAATAGCTATCACAACTTGGTAATCACGTTTGTCCGGTCGCGTCCTCCTCAGCCATATTTTGTCCTTTCGGTAATGACTCGCTATGTATGGAATTACCTGATATACAATCATGCACAAAGGAATAAGAGGAAAGATCGCAAATCTGATGAGTTCAGTTTGCGACTAATTTAATCACAAACAGATTTTACCTTCTTCATGTTTATCCTTTTGCCAGTTTTATAGTCTCCTTGCAGCTTACTAGCTAAAGTAGGTTCCATCACTAGACGCAGTTGTTCAGCCAACTCCTGAGACAGTCTCGTAGTACGCAATTCATATCTCGTCCAAAGAGAGGCGGCATCATCTCTTGCATCGCTGGAAATATCTTGGGAATCTGGGCCATTCTGCAGATTGTCAATGCCAATAGACATTTCACCGAGCTGAAGAATGTCATCGCTCGTAGGTACTTTGTTGATACGAACCAAGCTCTCGGACAAATTTCCAGGATTACTTTCACGAGGATCCTGGCCATGAGGAGATCCTTCGTTAGGCAACTTGTCCAAGTCAGAGACCGATGAGGACTCCTCAGATTTTTTCCTCGTGATTGAAGCAAAATCGTGTCTAGGCTCTTCTGAACTCTGCACCTCAGTTTCCATCTCGGTAACTTCATCAGTACGGTCTACTGCAGAATTCTTTTCATTGACCATGTTGCCATCAATTTGGTGCTCAATCTGTTCGGCGGTTGCAGGTCCCAACGCTTGCGCTGTCCCCTTCTCACCCTCAGAAACAAAAGCATACTCATCTGCATTTCCATCCTCCATCTCATCCCGTGCCTCCTTTTTGTCTTCTTGAATATCAACAGGAATTTTCGCTCTCTCTTTCCAACCTTCAAGTGCATCCCCTATGCTGCGATAGGGATTTGGCTGTGGTCTTTGAAGAGGTGACGGCTCATCCATAGGTAGCTGATGTTTCGGTTGATCATCACTTAATTTACCACCTTGTGATGAATCGGGAACCGTAACTTCAGGTTCAGTACCAGAAGGCAAGTTTCTGCCAGGAGCTACTTCATTTTGAGTATTGCCGCTATTCGACCAGTTCATTTCTGGCCTTTCATTCGCTGAATCTGATGCTGCCAAGTCACACCTCAGTTGTAACCCTGAATCTGCCATAGGGACATAATCATCGTCTTTCCTGGAACTTTCTTTACTTGGAAAGTCTTTCTCTGCCGTTAAATCCATCGCTTGACTATCATCAGAGGTAGCATTTCCATCATCCTTTCCAGAAGTTTCAGTTGCTTGCTCAATGTCTGCCTCCTCTAAACTTTCATCCATAGCATCTGAATTCTCTTGCTGACATCCGTTTTCTACCGGTTCATCTTGCTCTTCTTGACCTGCTTCTTCCATAGCATTGATATCGTTTACTTCGTCATCAATCTGCATGCCCTCTTCAGAGGTTTGATTCAACTCATTGACCTCTATTCCAGAGATATCCATATCTGCTTTTTCGTCTTCCATATTTGTGTCCATATCCTCCATGTCAATGAGATTATCCTTATGTGCAGCAGCATCGTTTGTTTCGTCGGCATTATTACTGTGAGCTTCATCCGGCACCGTTGGGCCTTCTTCCTTTGCTCTGAGTTCCCTTTGGTTCTCATCTCTATCTCTAACTGAAGGTCCAGATTCATGCTTCTCATTTCCCTTTTCTTGGCTGTTATCATCATCCTTGTTCCAAAGTCTCCCGTCGACAACCTCACTGTCATCCCCATTTTTTCCCATTGCAGATTCAAGTTCCTCACCATCGCTGTTGTCATTGTCGTCCTCCGTGGAATCCTGACTCACGCTAAACGTATCAGCTGCAAAATCCTGCTCCATTTCAATCCCTTTCTCATTCTTGTTTGGGATTTCTGTGGAGGCAATTTGTTCTTCACCTGGCTGTGAGAATCGAACAAAAAGGTATTAAATAATGCAAATTTGGTACAAGGCGTGAAAGGGGGATGGTCAAGAACTGTATATTTACCTTCGCAGAATCCCCAAGAAGCTGATCCTCATCAATTATTTGATCACTCACATCGTTGATCCCTTCCCCCTCACCCATACCCGTTCCTCTATCATTCTGAGATGTGGCATAGCCACTCTCGTCCTCCTGATCTTCGAGAGATGTGCCAAACCCTCTTGAGTATAACAGAGCTAGATCTTTAGCAAGTGTATGGGTCATTAAAGAGATCTGTAAGCAAGTCAGATGGGTTACCTTCGCTATAGATGGAAACACTACTCTATATAGTAGCCATTATCATCAAGTGGAATCATGCATCCGACACTAAAACAAGACTTACTGTTCTGTTCACACTCAAAAGATCTCTCAGAAGAGCATTCCCGAAATCCAAAAGTACGTTCAACATTGCGCTCAATTTGTTAAAATACAACCCAATTTGCAAAGACAGCCCCGCATTTCCATGACCAGGGAAATTAATTAATTTTTCCTGTAAATTCAGAAGATAAGAGCAAGTTATGATCTCCTCAAGTAATTCTTTACAAAGACGAAATACAGTGTTCACATACCGCCAGACAAATTGCTCTAAAAGTAATGTCACATAATGGCCCTATGTTTAAATCTGCTGCATAAGCTTTGAACAGAGTTTTCCATGAGGTGATATTCCGTTGTGATTCTTTAGAAAGATCACAACCATCACAGACTGAGGTAAGTTTCTGCAACACGTGCATGACATGTTCGTATGCCACTGTTAAGGCCCCATGAAATCCCGCTTCAAGTTCAGAGTAGAGTGAAGATGTCGACTCCATCCTCACTCCTAAGGCAAATGTGAATTGTTCCTGCATCTGTTTCCCCTGATAAAAGAAAAGCATATAGGCATTGTAAACATACTGCAGTCCTATTAGAAATAGTTCGAAATTTATTACCAAATCCATGCAGGATGGTAGCCACGTCAATCTATAAGTCAAGCTCAAATGATTAGAAAGAAAAGCAGCACGGCAAATCCACCCTTTTCTTTAGAATCCAAAGAGGACAAGGGGATGAACACAGAGAAGGCTCTTCAACATTTTCTTATCTCAAAGTTCCCCAAAAGAAGGCAAGCCGATCCATCCGAAGGACTCTTAGAAACAAGTTGTACACAATTCAAGCTTATCAGAAATATCAGTCTAATGTATCTTGAAATCATTACCATGTCACAATTCACCCCAACTTTTATGCTGTAGATGAATAGTCAATCACTTCAGATATTCCATTGAAAAATCAATCACGGCGCAGATTGCCACCATATCATGAAGACAACAATCGTTTCCTTCATCCACATTTTCATCACAATACGTCACGAATTATCCCATTTAGTACTTAAATACACATTGCACATCTCTGTAGTTTACTTCTAAATTTGGTACTTAAATACACATTACACATCACAAGTCAACTCCAATCATAGGCCATACATATATTACAATCAAGCCAATTGGCTTAATTTCCAACACTTTATTATAGCTGCCTCTCAGACAATAAAACTCTTAACTCACTACGGTCAGGATGCGGTCCCGCTACTTTGATAGGTCTAGATGATGACAAAACCAAAGCTCTGATATAAGTGGCATTTCCTTCTCCATTTCTCAAAGTTACTTTCATCCTTATGTTTAACAAAGGCAGGCATAGGATATGCTCGAAATATTTAATATAGAGTAAACATGCTTAAGTAGGGAAAGAAATATGTTGAAGTGTTATCCCACATCGATTAGCAACAGGTCCTAAATGCTCTTTATATTCATATGATCTCCCTCCACCTAATAGCTTAAGCTTTTGGGTTGGACTTTCTAACAGAATAAAAACTTATATATTACTGAGAAGTCTAGAAAAGCATAAATACCTGCTTGAGTATGTAATCCAGACAACCGAGCAGTATGAACCTGACAGAGCTTCCATCACGACATTGATTGCGAAATGAAATGAGATGCTCCTCAAACTCCTTTAGCACCTCAAAATTCTGGAATACCAGCCTTTCCTCATCTGTTGAAATTACAAGAGCATCCAAGGATCTATTGAGTATGTTTACAACTCCATCACGACCGAGAAGACTATGATCCAATGCTTCCTGTAATTAAGTTCACGTGAATCTCCAGACTAAAATAGCTACAGTTCTAAAAATAGAAGTATTGAGCACATTGAAAGAAAACACAGCACCTTAGATTTGTGGATGACCGGAATGAACCTCTCAAAAAAGGTTTGAATTTCATTTGCAGCAGCACGAACACTTTGACAGTTACTCAGATGAGTGTTCTGCACCTCTTTTAGCAACAGCGAACCATCACGCAACATGGCCCACAAGCTGTCAAATAGTTGCTGCACATACAAAAGAGATGCATCAGACCACATTTCTAATATGTCAGCATCAGGCAATGATATAGATTGAAAGACACAGCCAACCTTTTGTCGCCACAAGCATTCCAATGTGGCATGCTGATTCCTAGCAATGGTGCACTCCAGAGGTGAATCGGAATATACATGTTCAAGAGCAGATACACATCCACGCAAGCACTTCATATGATGAGCTAAATCATACATGGCATCCCGCTGCTCTTCCTGAATGACTATTAGATGGTACACGAAAGAGAACGATCGAGTGACCTACAAAAGGTGAATGGATGTATGATATGACAAGTAGTTTGACTTGTAGAAGATGCCTCATCAATAAACAGGACCAAATTGATAGCAAGGACGAGCTACGCAACTATTAAGGTTCGCCAAATAGCTAACCATTGCACTCGAGGGTAGCTGTTCTTATGAGATAATTGGTTTACTTTTTTATCTCTCCTATAGCGTAGATAAATGAAAATAATGTGTTAATGAGCACAAGAAATTTCGTTAGGTGGTAACAAAACTGATCACAACATGTTTTAATTGGGCTATTTTGTAGTTGTTTTAACGAAGGTGGTGCCTGGCACAGGTGAGGTGCAGTCTTCCATTTCCTGTCTAAAACTACCTGTTCAAGAGTGAAATCTTTGTGGAAGTTCAAACGAATATGCTGTAGAAGCTGTATTGATGCAATGCTCTTGAAGTAGTATTCGTTGGCTATCTTCCATTCACTATCGAATGTGTCAATTGGAACGCCTTGAGAATCAAAAGGAGAAGAAATGTCCACAGCCCTTGATGACAGTCCACAACATGTTGACAGCAGATGCCCCATTATATGCGACGACTGATGCAACCAGCTAGAGTCCAGTTGATCCTATTATCATATGACGATCTATCAACAATCGAGACTAAAAGAATAGGAAAGAGGAAAAAAAGAGAACATGGACTTTCTGTCATTAGAACCTCGATCAACTTTGACATGTGCCTTGATAAGCCCGAGCTTTCTAAATACTTTAGGAGATCAGCCATAGCCCTTCTCTTTCGTATTTTTTTAGTCACATCTTTCCACAGATTGCCGCAATCCAATACAGCCCTAGACACACTTTCAAGAGTTGACCAAAGATCCTTCCATTCTTCCTCATAAACAACCGTCCAAGTAGCTGGACACTTCCTGATAATGTTAGCCTCTGCACAAGTTATGAAACCTCAAATCCCCAATATCTCACAACGACAGAATTTAAGAACTCCTACATTATGAATAAAGAGTAACCTTCAGAATGCTTAAAGCATGACAACAGCTCGACAGATTCAGGAGTCATCCCAGTGTAAAGATTCTCTGAAACATCACACACTTTCATCATCCAATTTGTGTACCAGACAAATCTACATGAGAAATTAACATATTAGTATTCATAAAGAGTGTTGAGCTTATGAAGCACTCGGGATTGCAGGTGCAACCCACCCGAGAAGTGAAAGCTAATACAGCAAGTTTAGTCAACACGGTATATGATAAGCATGCTCATGCAATGCAGACTGCCTCTGCCAAATACAGAATACTATATGGAACTCGTTCTGGTAGATTAAATTTTTATTTTTCAGGTAAAAGTGGAGAACAATAGTCTAACCGGTCTTTGTTGTTAACGCCTGTCACATCAAAAGCAGCATTCAGCATCCCTATGTTGTCATCTGGAAAAACATGTAAAAAGTTTGGAGAACGCAGAGACTGAGCATCTATTCCACTTTGTCCTGTTTTTTGGTTCAGAATGGATTTCACAGATTGCTGCAGCACATCCTGGAACATACATAAAATGGAAATCCAGATGTTAGTGATTTAATTACAATGGTTTTGGCCTGGAACATAAATAAAATGAAAGTCCGGAGGTTAGTGATTTAATTACAATGGTTTTGGAAAGTCCTTCCTGACATTTAACATATTGACAGATAAAATTTTACTCTTATCATGTTTTCCCCACAATGACAGACTAAATCTAGGTAACGTGATATAAAAAGAAAAACTATCAGAATACTCAAATCCGGATGTTTGAGATGCTTCCAGAAAACAATAAATCATTAAATGAAATCCATTTGAAAAACTGCCAGAGAAGCACTGTGAAACACATTCCACGTACGCTGTACTTTTGCATAAGCTTCCTGAACCTGTGCCTCATCCTTTTTGAAGTCTCAATTGACAAGCAGCTCTCAACACGTTCTTCCCACTTATACAGTTTCATAAGTTCTTTAATTTCCATCTCAATACTACTTCTACTAGCCTCCATATACTCCAGAATTCTGCAAATCATATCAGCATAAGCAACCAGCAAATCTCCAAAAATAAAGATTATGCAATGGAATGCAAGAAAAAAGTAATTGAAAACTCACATTGGCAGAAATTGCATGTTAAGTCCAAATAAATTGTACAGAACTTTCAGATTTTCCTTGTGACAAGAACTGCAAATCAATAGAAAAGAAAGGACATTATGCGCTAGAAACAACAGGATATTGACAACACCAGCATAATTGCATATGCCAACAAGATTAAAGATGGTCTTTGGACCTCTTCTTCGGAGTCTAAGGATGGAATGAATACTTTCCTTGCTTAAAGCATTTATTCCATGTAAAAAACAAACAGTGAAGTACTAGGTAGATTCACCACTATACCAAGCATTGCACATGTTATACCTTGAATATATTCCAAGTTGTAGACCCGTGTTGATTTGACCATGAAAAGCAAGAATCAACTGGACACGTCTTCTAAATTCACCTACATTTGATGTCTGAATGAAGTCCTCCAAACTGCATTTTCTATTTTTTGTTAGATGCAACCACTCAAAAAACACTAGATTTCTTTAATACACATCCAGTAACTATTTTTTTAGTACCTTTGTATCGTAGACTCGTCATATGAAGAAACATCAGCAGAATGACTATAAATAACCGTATATAACGGGAACCAAAGCTGCAAAAAAATGAATGGACAAACAATAAGGAAAAAAACTCTTGAGAGAGAAAAAAGATGGTTAAGACTAGTAGGAGACCAAAGGTTAATTCCGTTGGGAAATAGCTGCGAGGTAGATGTATTCATCCCTGAATATTTTCTCTAGCTTTTCCTAATTTAGAAGGAATATATGAATCAAAGACCAGCCTCATTAGTCTTTTGTAAGCAAGTTGCCAAAAGTTTTATCTAGCAACAAAAAAAAATTAACAGTTCAATTTCTTTTTGCACTAGACTACTTTACCAAGAGAAGCAATACAACTATACTGAGGCCACTGCCAAGATCATTTTACCAGTTTAAAGTTGCAAGATAACCTAAGATAAATATGATCTCCATTTTTCAAAGTAAAAGAGAAAGGGCACAAAATCTCGATAAAGAAGAAACTTAAATGCGCAGAGAACCGCAGAAGCACAATGTCTAGCTACTTACCCTCGTAAATTAGACAAAAAAACCATATTCACAACCTAGTTTGCTATCAAACATCATTTTAATTTTGTAAGCCCCACAAAATTCTGTAGCTCAGCTTACCTTCGCAGCATTCATGTCATACTGATCCTGCACCTCATCTAGCAATACTGGCCAACACTCAAATTCCTTCTTTTGCCATAAGGACACCAAACCAACAATAGGCTCCAGTTGATCTAAGAAAACATTTAAGAAGAGGAGCCAGAAAATTATATATAAGTAGAATATCAGCCTTTTTAAAAGGCAGAAGAATATGAAAACATTTATTACCAAGGGACATACCAGATAGAGACAATCTGGGCATACTATCGTGTAATACATGAGCCCGGTTGAGCAAGAACTGCAGTCCTGAAAGAGCCTTTAAAGGGAGGGAAAAACAATTATATGTCTTATCCAGAGCAGAAAATACAAAGAAAAGATCCAACCTCAGTGCTATGTCTCGACATGGTTATGTACCTTCAGTTGGTTTAACTGAAATAACCTTATCTAGTGAATGCACAGAACAAAATTATTGATCTACTAGCAACCAACCAAATGTTTAGTCCTTGCAATCTTGTATTCTGCATCATTTGACCTTTCCATACAGAAAAGACTGTGTTGTCTTTACCTTAGCCAGGGGAGTATCAACAGGAAGTGCCAACAGCATTCTAATCACATCCAAAATTTTCTGAAGTCCAGGATGATCTTCCCACTCGCTCATAAGAGCAACAATGACCTTTTCCAATGGGAGGAGGAGCTTGACCATTTTATCCATATCGCACACATTTGAATCCTATATGATGCAACCAACATGTAAGTAGTACTACATATAGTCATGCTTTTCAACCATAGTCCAGATTGCAGAGGCAGCAACAAAAGCAAAACCTTATAAAAATTATATCCACGGCCAGAGGGAGTGGATGAAACATGACTCAAAGAAAGATTAAGCAAGTGCTCCGGCATAAGCCTTGTGTCCAAACTAGCAAGATTGGGACTTCCTAAATCTGAAATAAGAACAGGTAAAGTAAAGTTGAGTTGCCAGGGTAAAAAAGAAACCATTTATCAGTACCAAACAAGAAAATTTGCTACCTTTGATCATTCCTGCTCCCAATCTGTAAGATTCCATGAAGTTTCTCAAAATGTTTTCATCAGACATTCTAAAACTTCCAGGCTGAGAAAAGAAATAATCAATTCATATATGGTGTGAAAGAATGTCTAATCATTAAAGAAATTGGTCCAACAAAATTTAAGTCCAGAGCAAGTACATGAAAAAAGGCAAATCTCATTAGGGAACATATGTTTAGACAATCACATACAGTCTGATAAATAAAAAATCTAATGGTTAAATCAAATAGCCCAAGCACGCTGACACGTGACTATATGAATACCAAGATGTCAAAAAAGTGGTTTATCTCCCAAACCTTGTGCTATATCCATAAGACATAAGAAAATATTTCTGCACGGAAAAGCGATATAGGAGATTTTCTGGACGCAGGCGTCAAAGTTTCTCGGAACCTATGCAGCATCTAATTCTCTATTAATATCAATACAGAAATTAGAATCCTTTTAGAAGATTCTTCTTATCCCTGGAACTCACTGTATTCACATTATTCTCTAGTGATGATTACTCCATTGACTTGCCCCGAACAATCTAAATTTCATCACAGCAAATAAATGCCTTCTGTTGTGCGAAGAACAAGTACTGAGAAGTGTAAAGAAAGACTGCTTCCACCACAACACGATCTGAGTAAATTCCAGATTATGGACTATTTAATAGCAAGGAAATAAGGCTAGCAAAGGGCGGTAAACAAGCAAAATCATTCCAGAGTAGAGGGATATTTATCATAGCCTCAAATACAATAGAACATATAATGTCCAAGGAAAATTAACTCACTGCAACACGAAGATCGATCGACCCAAATAATTGATTGTGGATTTGAACCATGTCACTCAAAATAGGTTCTTGAATGGAACTCCATGCATCATCCACACTTTCAACCTCGTTGGCCTGTACATAAAGACAACAAACACTAATAAAAGTGCTCCGATAAAACAAGAATGACAAACAAACATGGAAGCATTACCCTTTCAGTGCTTTCATCTTCCGCAGCCAACTGCTGCCACTCTAGAAAGCTTTCGCTTGCAAATGACTGTCTAAGACTAGCTATGTTTACTTCAACAACAGTGTCAATGTCAAATGCTCGAGGTTTAAATTTGAATTGCTGAGAAGAAGATTCTTCTTTTATTTTTGCCTGAACTTTCATGACCATCCAAAGGTTGGCAAATGTGGCAAAGATTTTCTCCATTATCTGAATCCGAAAAAACATTGGATGAAGTCTAATCATCAAGCACATGCATAAAGATAACTAAATAGGACTTGAGATGCTCCTCCCAGACAATCACTCAGCGAAACATATACCATGAATGATGAGTCACTCATAAGTTGTGAATTAGCCACATAATGAGCAATCCGAACAAGAATGTTGTGTTGAACAGAGGCTTTAAGTTGCTGGGTTGATACGTCCTACAAGGTAAATCCATACAAGTCAGGAGACGATTATAGAAAATTTAGCACTAAAAACAATTCAAATACTTCACATACCATTTCATCAGCATCAATGACACACGCAACAGAAACCAACTTCTCGAGCAGTGTCACATCAGCTGATGACAAAATTGATGGAAAATCTAGTTCATATGATGAGACATCAAGCAGCCCACTGATGAATTTGACATCAACAGATTTGTTCGATCCACATCTAGGGAATCTCATAAACATGTGAAGAGTTTCCTGCAAAGGACCATTAGATGAGCTCTACCACGTGCATAAACAATATCACCATCAAGACTAGACATGAATTTTTACATACCAAAACTTGCTCCATATTGTCCTCCAGTAGCTTCTTCAGAAAACTTTCCTTTAAGATACTCGACAAAACTAAAGATAAGCCTAACTTCATCTCGTAGACTGCAACTTGAACTGGCTGAACTATATCAAGATACTCAATGTACTCACGTGACATTCGATCAATAAAGGAGGTTGAAGTTTTCTGAAAATCAGAGAAACAGGAGCAACCTTTAGAAAGCAAAAGTAGATAGTAAACCAATTGAAAATACACTCAAGTCAAACCTGCCAATCGCAGACTTGCTGGATAATCTGAACTGAATCTGTCCCTTCAATATTGCTCAACAAGAGCATCAATGATTTGACTAGAACAGAAAAATCATTTAATTCGCCTCTTAACTTTCTGTATTTCCTGGGATCTGAGCGAAACACAACCTGAGCCAAAAGAATAGCAGTCAAGAAAATAGAAAAGCAAAATAAAAGCAGAATAGCTGATTCGAAATATAACGACGAAAATGTTAATGCAAGATTGTGAATAAAGAACTGACAAGCCATCTTGCAGAATAACCTATACAAATGACTCCATGCGCAAATTTCAATAGCAAGGTAGCACAAATAATTATGAAAGATGCTCGTATCATAAAAAAGTTCAAAAGAGACCACAAAATCAGCAAGTTATCCACTTGTTAACAGATAATGTTGACAAAAAGAAAGAAAAACACTCCCTTCCATACCTTTCTTTGATTCCTGTCACGTTCTCTCTCTAGATGCTCTAAAACTTGCAATCTCTGCTTATCATCCTGTCTTGCGGAGAAACTCCCAGCTAAATAATTGCACTCTTTTCTCACCTACAAGTTATTGGGGAATAGAATGTTAAAGTTTCCTAGCATATGCATAATAAGACCAGCTTCATGCAGTTATTAAAACCAAGAACTGACAAAATTATTAAGCAGATTCTCTAGACAGCTACCTCTATTTCAAGTTCTAGCAAAGAAATCTTCTTTGCCAGGAATGACTGCTTACAAGAGTACTTCAGTGCAGGATCCAAATCATCGGAGTTAACCAAGAGATGATACCGCACGCCACCAATATGTAACCATGCATGTCCGAGGTATTGAACATCTATCACATTATAAATGATAAGATAAAATCAAACAATACAAGCCATAAAGATCAGTGACATGGATGTATATGTAGCATTTATAATATTCCAAACCGAAGAACTAAAATAACATACAATCGTCAGAATGTGAACAGTGAACATAAAGTTCTCTAAAGGCTGGCTCAATCGAAGTTTGCACCAAATGTCTCAGTCCTTCATGGCTCGATGACAAAATAAGTGTGCTCAGCAGCTGCATGCTATTTTCCTGTTAACCCAAATGCAGTTTTAACTAAATCAATACAAGTAAAAGCACCAAGATGGAAATAAACCATCTACATCTATCTTATATTCATAAATATCGAACTGTAAGAAAATGGTTCCATTGTAAATTCCATTAGAAATTGCAAGTTACATTATGAAGTTGTCGAGTGTACCTTCACTCCACTTTCATGTAATGAATAAATGATAGACTTGATCTCAGCAAATTTTTCTGGATGAAAAGATTTCCGGTGGGCAAATATGATCTGGAAGGGGGACAAAATCATCAGAGTAATGCAAACCATGACAAAAGCATCAACTAAAGAAAAATAAAGACCTACCTGTGATAAGAGTACTCGAGCAGAAGATAGGAGAAAACTAAGTATATCTGTCTCTGGCGGAGTACTTCTCCAAATATCAGATGAAGCAACTCTAACCTTCAGACAGTGTGCAGAATAATCCTTGACTGTAAACGAACGTTGCCTGATTTTTTATTTTTGTGGGTGAGGCAGGTGGAGCAGAGGAGATATTGTTAGAACAACCGTTGAGACCAATAGTTGTACGAGAAAATTATTAATTGGTGCCATAAAACATATAATAAGAATTCTTTTCAGGATACTCATACTAAACAAATGAAACAAAAAACCAGTTATCCAGTACCACCAGACGAAAGCAGATGTAAGTCAGTGACACCAGCAACGACAACAACCAAGTCTGATTGATACCAGAAAACTAAAAATAAAGAGAACAGGATATTTTGGGATTATCATAAAGGAAGACCACGAAAAGACTGATTGATTACTGATATGCTAGCTCAACTTCAACCCCCCCAACCCCCCCCCACCCCCCCCCCCCCAACACCACCCCAATAAAAATATATACAAAATCTTTGTTTCTAAAACCTAAAGCAGCATTTGGTGGTCGTCTAGACATTTATATCCTATGCATCATTCAGTAAATGTCCGAATATAACTTGGATATAGACATGCTCGCCACACACATTTCGCTGTCCACAATGCCTTAGCCCGGATCAAGTCGAGCCGCCACCTCTACCAACCTCGCAGCCTCTACCCTTGCGTTGTTGCTATCACTCAAACCTCACAGCCACTGTATTCAGATATTTTCCAAGCGCCACAATACCCTTTCCCCACAAACAGCTGCGAGCACCTCTCTCACCCCCCTTGGTGCTCAACCTCAGCTGTGCACACGGTTCAATCTCTCCCTCTGCTGTCACCACTGTTGTGATGGGAAGGGGATGCAGCGACACCCAAGCATGAGGAAATAGAGCATGAGAACAAATCTCAGGCTCATTGTCACTTGACCCTAGCCCTAGATCTTGGATCCAGGGCATGGTCGACCTCAGATTCGAGATCTCAGGCTCGATCATGCCAACCGAGCTCAGGCTCTACAACAACGAGGATAACTACAAGTCTGCCAAGTGGAAATCAGTGATGAGCTGCCAGCCAAGATCAGAGGCATCAGTGGAGATTGGGGCAAAATGCAGAGGACGCAAGGATGGTCAAGGGAGGAGACGATCGGTTGTCATGGTGATCATCCTTGCGTGGTGGCTGGCAATGCTAATGTTGGAGGTGTCGACAGGTGGCAAGGTGGCGCTGGTCTTGGTCGTGCGATATTTTGACATATCCGGATTATATCTCACCCCTAGGTGGGATTTTTTCATCCAGATCATATCTGGAAAATATCCAGAAAACTCCGGATTTTACGTTGCCTCAAACACCGGATAGGATAAAGTTATCTTATCCAGAGTTATATCCGTCCCACCAAACATAGCCAAAGGGTAAGTCTCAATTGGTTTTGTTAAAGAATAACCTTCTGTTGTGTCGCTAAAAACTAGCAGATGGAAAATGTTTTAATGGCTAATGTGTGAAAGTGACAATTCTATCTCCATAACCACGGTGATCAACAGGCTGCCTCAGCTGCCAATCACCAGTGGAGGCCTATTGAAGGTGAGCGCTTCTCGCTACCAAAAGTTTCAAATAAGATTTTCTTCTTACACACAGCCAAATGCAGAAAAATGTTACCTAGCAAATATATGAATACATTTTTTGAGCCATTGGAACAAATCAAGCCTTGGTCAACACCTTTTTAGATTTGCAGACAAACAATATGAGAAGAAACAAAGACAGTTCACTTACTGCATCTGCAATGTCATTGCTGTTCTCAAAGGCTGCATGATCACACCGGGTAATGGAATATCATAACCATCATGACTCGAGGATTTCTGCCGCCCAAAGATAACTAGTTAGATAATTGAAGAGTTATGGCACAGAGCCAATACCGAATGTTCTATTAGGAAGAGAGTAAATTCATGACCAAAAAGAGAGAAATACATTTACCGTGAAGGATGGAAAGCAAAAACTCCACAGAGATGCGTGCCACATACACCACATTTCAAGAACAATAGCCGCGATTCTCACATCCACTGTGATGCAGTAAACAGGAAAAATAACATATATATGTACGTATATGAGAGCTGATATCATATCATAAAGATACAAAAATATTGAACAAACCTGCATCAATAGAAATCCATGAATCCAATGTCCACAGAGCTTTTTGATGTGGAGAAAACATCTGTGGAGGTCTTGATGAGAAGGTTAAAGAAAAGTTCAGAGAAGACTCCAGAAGGTGAGAAACACTACTTAGCACCTGGATGCAAGAGATGCAAACAATATACAAATAATTAAATAATAAACAAAGGAATATTCTGACCACAATGAAAGTATAACCCAATCCCAACCAAAAAACTAACTCCCTGTGAAAAAAAACCTCTATGCTAGAAAACACGAGACTGGCGAAAATGCTTCTTCCAGATGAATGATCTTTCAAAAAACAGAATCAAATACTAGATTGCCCCTAAATAAGCAAAAATTATAGGCATCTATTGTGCCGTTGACCAGAAAACAAGTACTAAAGGGATCAGTTACCATGGAAATGAAAAACGGGTTCATATTTGACAGTAAAAAGCTTCATAAATTCTAAAACATGGCAAGATTTTAAGGTGTAACTGAATAGGAAAAAAAGCACTGAGTACCATAAAAAATTCTGCTTCACTTATATATTAATGTTGTTGGAGGTCATCCCCATCCACTTGCAAGATTGCATCAACCAAATTTTGCTAAGAAATAGAGATGGAGAAATAGTGAAAGTAACACCACAGCATTTGTAACAAATAATTGAATTGCAAATTTCAGTTTCTGCCTTTTGGGAGTTGAGTAGTTATTAGACAGACATTCTCTGCTAGATATTATAATGCACCCTAGACACAACTCAGTCAGGTTCACCTAAGCAATCACCTTGAAGCAATCAAAATAATGTATATCTTCTCCTTTTTGCCTCGGGTAAAGTCCATGATATTCCTATGGTTCCATCAGCCAAATAATTGAGATATCTAATAATATGATTTAATAGAAACAGTATCTAAAATAGGGCAATGCAATGTCGTTGTGCCAGTGATGCAACTACAAGAGAGCACTGCCTGCTAACTTTTTGTATTTAGTGCCCGTAAGATATTTTACTTAACTATTAAAAGCTCCCCAAATCATATTCGATTATAATTTCTTAATTGTTTTTGAAGTAAAAAGTACATGATGTTCAGCATCAAAAGAGTGCATAAAGTTGATGTGCCACTGTATTTTCAATGCAGTTCTCCTAAACTGTTGTCATGGACCAAAACAAGGGAGGAAGGGATTACTCTTCCTGACATTTTGCTTATGAAAGGGACACATTGTCAAGCAACAAATTCAAAACTCATAGGACAATGTCTCGCACTTTTAATTCGAAAGGAGACTGGAAAGTGCCAGGACCAAAGGCGAAGATAGACAGGGGCAGGACAATGCAAAAATGCCTCTAAAACTCTCACCAAAATTCAGCTCACCCCAGTTATATGTGACAAATAACTAAACCAAGAAGCTGTAAAAGTTGGAAAGAGTATCAAATAATAGTGGATGTAGAAAAATCTAAAAATTAAACAATCTTACTTGGTGGGACTCTGCAGGACCAATCAACACAATGGATGATAAATTTTGAAGCAACCGAGTGTCAAGGAAAAAACTAGTGCAATCATTCATCAGACGGGTCTCCATCCAACAAGAAAATCCCAGGTCAGAACACAATATCTGAGGAAGTAGAACACAACAAGCTGCTGAGTCTGCTTCAATACAGGTATCTTCATCAGATGTCATACTAATCTCCACTTTGTGCTTCTCATATTCAAACCTTTCCAAGAGCTTCTGAAATCAACAAAACCATGTGTGGGTTGGAGGAAAAAAAAAAGTAAACTAGTGAATTTAGGACATCTGTAGAGCAAACCTCATGGATCTCATCCAATTGCTGGACAATCACGTTTTGATCTTCATTGCAATTATTTGATAGTTGCAATGCAAGGCAAACACCTACATGAATATTCCAGTAAGTTTTTGGGTAAGACCGCTGAATATATGGGATAAGATGAAGCTATAGATTACAAAAGAGAAATGCATCCGAAAATAACTTCAGTTATTAATTTTGTAAAAGTGATGCGGTACGAACTTATCTAGGAACATCCTTACCAAAAAAAAAACTTATCTAGGAACATAAGCTGTTGGATGGAGGTACCATTTAATACACAAATCACAATAACAACCTCATTACAAGAGTTATAGTACTCATAGTAGTAAATTAAGTGAGCTATTTAGCTGATTAGTGAATAGGAAACCTCTGTTGCTAGAGATGATATAATTTCGTAGGGGGTGAAATAAATTTACAATAGAAATTGACTTTCTGAGAGATGGCCAAGTGGCTGCTGTCTCCCGGTCTTAGAGCAAAGAATGTGATTGCATTAAGGTCATGATCGAACAGATCAAGCAAATTCAAATTGACATAACACGGTACCTTCTAGTCCAAAGCACAGGGGAGGGAAACAAAATAACTCACGATGCAACTACGAAAATGCTTTTGGAGCTTATACCTTGCATTGCCAAGATGCGGAGATCAAGACAGGAAGATGCAATGAGGTCAATGCGGTCACCAGCTGTCATAAGAAATTGGGGCAATAAATTTGAGAGTTTAGGAATTATAAATTGGTGAGGCTACAAAGGATAATCTAAGTAGAATGTCTTACAATGCTTCCAAATTGATTCACAAAGCTTGGATATGTTGAGCTGTTTATGATACACATCGGCAGAATGTGGCAATAGAGGATGCCCACAATTTACCCATAGCAAGGACTTATCAGGACGTAAGTTCCAGGAAGAGGCTCCAACCAGATTCCTACTCTCCTATGCACAAGAAAGAATTTTAATTAGGCTTGCAGAGCTCAAAAGCAGCTGTACAGCAAAGGATATCATGCATACAGTATAAGCTTACCAGAGCAGCTATGGTTGAAGCAGCCTGTGGATGAAAAACCTGCAATTTCTCAGCAACCTTCAACAAGGAACGCCAAAAAACCAGCAAGGTCTCAGACTGGGACGACACAACACTTTCCCAAAATTGCATGTGATCTTCAAGAAGTCGACTGTATAACTTGAACAGAACATCGAAGGATGGAGACCTGATAAGCATATTCAAAATCTGCTTCTCCAGGATACGCAACGATTTTAACAATGGACATAGATTCTTAAATTCGCCAGTCAAGTTGTGCCTTTTCTCAGAAGTCCACTGTTGATAACTGTGCCGTAGCAGGACCACAGACCGAATAGCATTCCAGAGAAAGGTACTGGAAAGAGCTGAGGCATCACTCAAAGCAACTAAATCAACTAATTCAGACGAAAGCAAAGGTACTGGATGCAACTCTCTATTAATTTCACCAAGAGATCTAAGCTTGTGACTACATGACGTTATATATATCCATATAGGATGTTTCGACTCCTTTCTAAATGAAGTCAAGAAGGAACTAAAAGTCTGACAGAAGGGATGTAATTGCGAATCAAACCAGCTGAACCAATGGAGATACAGGTTCAGATCACTGTCCGTTGCCTGCTCAATTGCCCAGTTAGCAGCAAAAAGTAGCATCTTACTGACAAGGGCCAAATCAGCCGTTGTTTTTCCACCATGAAACAAAAGCCTTTGATTTGTATCCTTAGGAAACATAATCTGAAGCAACGTCTCAATATCCATCAAGTAAGGCATCGCAGAGCCACTCACATCAAAAGCTTGATCCACATAGTACGCACCATTAGTGGTTTTACATTCAAAATATGCACACCTTGCCCCAAGGAACTCAACATACATGCAGTTCTGTTTAATTGAAGTTTCTTTTGGATAGTGGACAAAGTTCCCCAAGTTAAAGGGCACTGGCCACCCTCCAGGCAAAAATAGGGGATATCCAGGATAGGCAATATGGAAGGCAGGCCCTGATAGAAATGCATGCTTTGCATGGCTGATAATAGTTTCCCCTTCAGACTCCCCAAAAGAAAATAAATAAGTATGCTCCCAACTTATTTGAAGGCTCCACAAAGGCCGGTTGCCTTCTGCAAGAAGCTGCTGGAATAACTGTATCCATCGTGCAAGCTCAAAGTTCGTGACTTGAACATGTACACGTAAACCTTCATCCCTGGCGTAAATATGTGCTTTAGCCATTGCATCCGCCAACCCACCAATGGGAATGCCTGATTCAACAAGGAACCTTTTGACGTCTTTCAGTTCCATCTCATCAACATAACATCCACTTTTCCAATCAAGCAGCCATAAAGGAGGCATCATAAATATTTCAACTCCTCTGTTCCTCATAGCTCGTGAAACATCACCATGGTTTGGGTTGACTGTGAGGAACATTCGAAAATTAGGGTGTGGGTGAAGAACAACAGGCTTCCCATCAACTGTCCCACATTCATTAATGGTAATTGACCCACTAGGTTCCACCAAAGAGTTAATTCTATCAAGTACCTATTACAGATGGAGACAAGGGTAAAGAAAGTGAGCATAAATATGTACCTAGTTTACTAAAAATGAAAAACAAGGTTTAAGAATACCAAATCAAGAACTCATATCTTACCGTGGGATTGCAAAGATTCGCATCCTCCAGAACAATCCATTCTCCATTTTCAATGGCTCTTACCAGTACTCCAGTAACCCATTCAAATTTTGCTGAAAAGGTCATCCTTTGGTGAAGTTTTTTCAATTTCACAATTCTAATTCGGATATTATCAAGTTCCTCAATTGAGTAAGACAAGGGTAAGGAGCTTTCCTCTCTATCCAACTTAAGTTTATCAACAATTTTGATTAGCAAACTAAATGAACTGGAAATTCTTTCCTCCAAATTTCCTGAATCAGATCTGGACAAATTACCAGAGTAAATGTGAGAAAGGAATGCCCGCCATTCAGAAATAAAATCTTTCTTTCCACTTATAAACGTTTCCATAGAGTATTCTACTTGTAATCTGCAAAGCTCATTCATGTGATGTTCAATCTGAGAAGCAACATAGCGCAGATTGCGAAAAATACTATATTGCTCAAAGCAACCAAGTAGTTCAGATATGTCTGTTGCTGATGAAAGATTTAATTCATTTAGAGCATTGCCGGTGAGCTGAGCAAGGATTCTTATAAGTGAAGTCTTGCCAGATGAAGAAGGACCAATCAAGATACACAGCCATTGATACTTTACGCAATCAGCAGCAGCTTCCAGGTTCTGACGAATTCCAGGCACAATTTTCAGCTTATTTGAAACTATAGGTAACACCTCATTGTTCCTTCTAACGGAAGAATTCCCCACTATCAAGTAATGAGAAGTTAGTTGCACTCGCGGGAAAGGATTTACAAATGGCTTCACCTCAAAAACCTGTTCATAGAGGTGTAGAACTTCTTTACGATCAGTCGCTGTACGCATTCTTTGGACATACACAAGATTGAGGAAACAGTCATCTTTCGACTTGACTGGTGCATCTGCATAAGCAGCAACATTTTATTAAAAAGGAGCTGGTTAGAAAAAAATGAAAAATAGAACTGTCAAATTTGAATACCTTGAATAATTTGACATGACCTAATCACATCACGCAGATTAAATTCCCAAGGTGAGCCATCCTGTGCGAACTTGCGGAAAATCATTGTTTCCTCATATAACCTTTTGTTGAACAAAATTAACTTGGAAAGAAGAGAGCTTGGAATTGATGGATATAATGAACTGCAGATGGAGAGGTAGTCATCTTCAACTAATTCATCCACATAAACCTGAAAGCACCAAATAAAATCATAAGTTATGATGTACCAATTTCAAAACAAACTTTGGAAAGCAAATGGGCAAAAGCCAAATTGAGAAAACAAGGGAAAAATGAACCTTCATGAAACGGTTGAGGAAGGACTTTGGAAGGCCTTTTCGGCCACCACCTTGACTTGAAGGATTTTGACATGCAAATATTCTGAAAGATGGTGGGCATTTGAAGGTAAGATCCAGCTCTGGGATATAAATCTCAGCTCGATGATCTAGAACAGCATTCAAACCCTGATCAAGAATTTCATTTGCCAAAAGTAAGCACATCTGAGGGGAAAAATTTGACATAAAATAAAATTGAAGATTTTAAGAAAAGGTTTGGTTCATTAAATTTTTTTGCTTAAGCAAGAAGAGTTGTCATTATTTGTATCAAACATATAAAGACATTTCTGAAACACCAAAGTCCTTTAATAAATACCTCTAAGACGGATTGTGGAGCAAGATTCAGCTCATCAAGCAGCACCCAACAACCCTTCTTAAGTGCCTAAAAAAACAAGACGATATTATCTGCAACCAACTATAGAGAGAGAAAGAGTAAGAAATTTAGAAGAAATCGCCACCTGTAAAAGAATACCATCCGACCAAGCAAACTTCATTCCTTCATCACTGTCAACAGGTAAATCTGAGCCCAGCAAATCCATCATATCAGTCTGCAACATAGACAAATACGGAAACTCGTAAAAAAACCAAGCAAACTGTACGATAAAATCAGTTGCTAGAACCAACAAATCTAAAAAGATATAAACAGAAACAAACCTGCTCAGACAGGTTAATTCTTACAACTCTATGCCCAGAGAACTTGCCCAAAGCGACAACTAAACTAGTCTTCCCAACACCAGGACTGCCTTCAAGTAGAACTGAAAGAAGGAACTGTGATTTGAGCAATCTGCAGAAGAGAAAGGAAAGAGGCAAACCAAGGATGGGAGAGATTCTGGACTGGTAAACATACCAGGCTTGCTAAGCTGCATCGCCCGCAGTACTCGCAAGGCATTTCTTCGTGTTGTTGGTGCTAAAAATTCAAACCCCCCAACCTCAAAATTTTCATGTCCTGCCAAACATGTGTAAATCAATAAGGACTAAGGCAAGTCTTCAATGGTTATAAGTTCATAAGTCATGTACGTAAAAGTCATTGTGCCCTCCATGGACATGAAAGTGTGGCAAAAGAGGTAGACAAAATCTCTCTCTCTATCCCCCCCACCAATCCCAACACCACCCACCCACAAGAACCAGTTAGAGGAAGCTAATAATTCAAATTTCTCTAACAACGGCCAAACTCAACAAATTGAGACAGTCCACCATAGCAATGTACATACATCAAATTATCCAAGTCCTAATCAAAAGCTTAAGCCCGTAGGTAGAGGCGCGGTTAACACGATGTACTTCAATCCCCTTCCCCATGAAGACGAACCTGACCTTATTATAATAGGGAGGAAACTGAGGGGTCTAGAAGCTCAAAGCCAGAAGCAATGTCATGGAGAATTATCAAGGAAAACTGTACCACCAACCTATCTGAAAGCATTAGCTATAAGGAAACATGGTTTCCATTGCCAAGCACTTAGACTTGACACAAATATAAGTACATCGACATGATATGAAGAAGTAATCCCTTCCCCAGCCCCCCACCCAAAAAAAAATTAAAGAAATAAAAAGAAAAACCCGAAAGAGGGCCCCAAAGGGATAAGGCAAGGAAATGCTTAGGACAAGCATACATCCTTATTGATATTCCAGATAAAGACAGAAAACTTAATGAAGAGCCAAGAATGATCATGTTGACCACACTCAGATACAAATGCTTAGGACAAGCATAAATGAAACTGTGCAGCTACAAAGCCAAGGCCAAAAAATATACAGTGCTTGAGAAATTCAAGTACACCAAGTCAAACATTACCTTTCTCAATGTAGAATGGATCAACACCGAATATATTATCAAGTTGCACATTATGATTGCCAGACAAATTTTTTGCCATTATAGTTTCACCCCAACCATAATTTTCTATCCTTGAAAGTTTTGGGTAGTCAGCACTATTTTCATCCACCTGCAAAAGTAGGACAAGGAAAAAGTGAGTAATTGCAAAGAAAGATAGTAAGACATTCAAAGTCAATAAAGCATGCCGCGACCCGCCGCACGAAATTAATATGAGCAACAATTTTCTGAAATATACATTACAATCAACATAAGAGCAAGGAAATTTATCACATGAGGTAAGATATCTAAACCAATTGACTATGGAGTCTTTACTAGGAAACAAGTTAACCACATAAATAATAATGCTAGAATCTTTTTCTTCTTGTATTTCACAAAGAGAGGATCTTATCCTCTGAGAACATTCTTTATTCATTAATGGGTCATAATTGTTCAACTAATTTAAGGAACCATCCAATGTCAAACAAAAGACTTGAGTATCAAGTCTCAAAAGATGTGAACTTGCGAAGGAAAAGAATGTGAAGAATGATAACTAAACAAACATATAAAAGAACTTTGTTCATATAACTAGTCACAATTTCATGACTATTTATAGAACTTGGCGGCAAGAAGGCAATAAGCCTTGCAAATGCAAAAAGGACAGAAAGCATAGTTTCACGGCAGATAACAATATATGGGTCATAATTCTTCAATTTAAGGAACCTTACAGCTCGATTATACTACATTCTTTTCTAGTAGCAAATAGATTTGGTGCCGATAACCTAACAAGCAAAGAAAAAGCACCTCTAATTGTCCCAAAAGAAAATGCAGGCATTTGTCTTTCAGCTCTTCTGCGTCGCTCTTAGAGATTCCAGTCCCTGAGTGAAAATAGGCAAAAAGCCAGAATAAATCCAGCTTCAGTAAAATGCAGAGTGGAGATCAACTATAAACTTAAGTATCAAGTGAGCATCCACCCATTTGACAAAGTCATTTACAAGATACAGAAGAGGTCTAATACTTCCAGATTCTCCTCTCCCTAGTATGAAAATCTACTGACTTTCATATGGGAACGATGGAGGAAGCTTGTTCCCAAAGAGAGGTACGAAAACAGAACATAAGTAGAACTCAACGAAATAGACAAGTGAACTACAGACAAAATATCAGAACAGCTTAATTACATTAAGAAAAAAATAGTCAAGAACCCCATCAACTGATATTGCAGTACTGTATGGTTCCAACAACAGATCGGCAATGTATGAGGCTCCTCATTATGTCACTTCTGTATTGTGACGTAACAAACAAGTTGCACTAAAATTCCTGGTTAATCTGAACTTGAGAATGGTGCTTATTAGAGAACTTGGAAACAATAGTAAAAAGCAAGTCATGTGTACTCACAAGCTCCTTGAATGTTTCATTTTATTGAGTGCTGCATCTGACTTGGGTCATGGAATTGCAAGCATTACAAGCACACAAGCAATTTATATTATTTGGCCATTTTAGTTGAGTGACTCGAGGTAAAAATTTGAACAAATACTGAAAAGAAGGCTCTGCTTTCTGACTATCATGTCCATTGGTGGTCTCTAAGATTTGGTAACCCACAACTATAGTACAGGCTGTTCTCCCTTCATTGTGCCAATTGCCTTTACCCATGCACCACACCCATTACACATCAATACTAAGATGTCCTGATTGAATGTATCTAACCAGTGGTCATGAAAAAAAGAGAGTACCTAAAGTCAGTCCATCAAGGAGAACAAGGAAAGACCCATGAAGCAAGGCGGACTTGGCACCCAAATTTCTCTCAGTCTCGTTAATAAAAGAAACCCAAGAGAGTAGATCTCTCACAGTCAGAGTTCTCCCAGTCTGTAATCTGTTAAACCACTGCACCAGATACAATACATATATAGGTTACTCAAACTACACAAGACAACACCAGACACTGACGTAAATAAAACAGTAGTAGTTAAAAAGAAGATGAAGTCAAAGCAACTACAAGCAAATGATTCCTTTTCAAGTGAACAACTTGTTCCCAAATGAAAAAAGGTGATTCGATGAATCACTTTGGCAAGATTATACTTTACAAATCCAAGTAAAAGCACCATAAAAAATTACAGTTCCCTAATAATGTATGGTAAGCATCTGGAAACAACTCAAGATAAGTGCGGACCCACATCTCCCGACCCAAAATGCTCTCAGCAATCAAGTAGCACAACATTCTGAATTGGGGTAAAATATTAATTAAGCGGCAAAAAACATACAGGTACATGCAAAGACCAGCATCCAGCAGCACTATCGGCTTTTATCAGCAGTTTCTCCCTTTTGTCATTCCAAATTTTTTTCTTTGATAGGTAAAAAGACTAACGATAGGGCACCAAGGGGGTGCAAACTCATATACAAAAAGAGCTCACAAAACCAAAAAGGGAGCTCAATTACAGGACAAAGTATCAACTATATCAACCAAGGCATTTATATCCATACACAAGATTCCACTACGCCAAAAGTGTATAACCTTTAGCCAATTTTCAATAAAAACGAAAGTGAAAGATTACTCTCCATCAAAAACTCTCTTGATCTGGTCCTTCCAATTCAACGAAAAAACAGAGAGACAAATTGAGGTAATCCTTCTTTTCTTGTTGGCAGGCATTCAATTACAGTGCCGTCATTCCAGTTTTATTTTATACGAAACATAAGGAAGCAACAGGAGAGATAAGTTTGATAGGACACCAGGCACCAGAAAGGGTAGAATGATGGATTAGGCAAGTGCATTAGAAGATATTTGAGCTATAATATATCTGTCAGAGGGAGATATAGTAATAGTAAACAGGTGCTTCCTACAGAAGGCCAGCTGATATACTTGGACCTTAAGAGGTGAGAAATCAATTGCGCTACAAGTAACTAACTGATAACTGATCGGTTATAGAGGAGATCCTGGCACAGATGAGGATTCCCTTATGAAAGTGGGGTCAATCTTATGGCTCTCAATAATGAAAATCGACTTAAATCCCATCATGAAAACCAATTAATCAACTCTTTTCAGTCCTATACTCAGAGAAATAGCTTGCCCTAGCGCCTTCATTTTCCGACCAATTATGCAACTTTGGCACACTGCATACTAAGGTTCGTAAGGAGAGGTAGCTATGGATTATGAGTGTCCCAACAAGTTTCCTGGGCCCCCCTTTGACAAATTTGATCCTCCAACCGTGAGGGCATCTATTCTGTCATTTTCCTTAAAGGTACAAGAAGGAAGGATTCAGACAACTAAAACAAAGGAGATATGTACTAATGATAAGCCACAAGAACCAATCACTGATATTTTTATAAAGTTAAAGTGATAAACTGGGAATAAACCAAGAGAATCGGCGAGAAGAGCTCACACGCTTGAGGGACAGAGATGAAGTGCATACAAATCCTGTGTTAAAATTTTGTGAGATAACAAACAATTAATTTAAAAGCTCAAACTATTAGGAAACAAGACGACAACGTATACATAGCATATTAGTCAACAATAACAATGCAACAGGTAACTACACGAGAGATTTACCGCCCAAAAGTTTATCATGGGATCCACGACAAACAGAAGCTCTGGCTTGGATATGCTGCATATAACAAATGTTGGAAGGGATGTCAAGCAGGAAAATTTTTGAAGATTTGCCTCAACTAATACATAATCATACAAGGATACCTTTGCTGAGAAATACTTCTAAGTTCACTAGGATCACCAACAGAAGGTACCCAGATTTCTGTAAATCTATTACGAAGAGCAGGCGATAGCTCCTTTTTACCATAATCACCACCCGGGTTCATGGTTGCAAGAAGGATGAAGTCATTATGAGCAGTAACTTTCTCCATCGTAGACCCCCCTTTCTCTGGCAAAGACTACATGAGTAGCAATTGTGAAAGGTCAGAGGAAAATTCGATGAAAAAATAAACAATTGAATGCAGCACCAAGCTACAGAAAAGCAAGACATAAAAATGACATACACCCAAAAAAAAAGAATGCCAAAGGAAAGAAATAGGAGGGTTCCAAAAAAAGTTACTATAACAACAAAGAGAACCATTCATATAGAAGCAAAAAACACATCAGTTATCTCACTGCAAATCAATTAGATGGCTCTGGACATGTAAAAACCAATAAACAAAATATGCCGAGTGCAGCTACTGAAGCTAAGTGCAGTTATTAAAGCTTAGATAAATGTAGGATATTCCTATTTTGAGGATAATAAGCATTAGAGTCAATTGTGCATTAACAAATAAAAGATTAAAACTGAGTGAGTACATGATCAACAATATAAAACAACAATTCATTTAATGAAAGCCTGTGAAATGTTGATAAATGAGTGTAAAGTGCTAGGACTTCAAAAGACATGCAGATGAGCATTTGTGCGAACATGAGGATGAGCAATCACCACCCAAGGTATAAGCATTTCAATTTAATAATTAAAAGAGACCACCATCAGTACCAATGGAAGAGATGATGCCAGTAGGACATGTATATGTAAATACAAAAAGTCTCAACCAAAGTCTACCCACCAGAGTTCTTTCTGGCTCCAAGACACTATTCAATCTTTCAAGTACACTATCATTAGCCAGAGATATTTCATCCACAAGAAAGAGATGACCAGCCCTCATTGCTTGCACAAGAGGGCCATCTTGCCACATAAAAATAGTCTGCCATTTCTGGTACAACTGCTCGAGTTCCACTTTTGTTTGCTCGAAATAGTCCAGATCTTGCGAAGTGACTCTGGGAGATGTGACCAGACCCTGTCGATAACTGTTTATGATCATAGCCAGCTGGTTGAGAGTTGAAGAAGCTTGACCAATATCTGATAAAATTGTCTGTAAACATAGAATGGATGAAAAAGACAGACGAAGAAGCACATATTGCGAAAAGGGAGTGTTGTCTACCAATCAAGAGCATACATACCAAAGTGCTGGGATAGAAGACAAAAGTATCTGAAAGCATCACTTGTTCAACTAGACGCTTAAACTCAGAAATCAACCTCGACCTCTCTCGAACAGGATAGAAACCCTGTTCACCATTTGTTAGTTGCTACATTGCACAACAGAAAAATGAAGTTCACACAACCCAAATAAAGCAAAAATCAGCAAGTACCGCACCCCCACAAAATCAGAAGTTTCGGTGTACTGGTGACAATTCAGAATATGCAGTTTTGACTTCAAAACAGTGCTTAGCATCTGGCAGACAGTAGTTTTCCCACCACCTGTTTCTCCTACAAGAAGAATGGGCTCACGCAACTCATAGCAACGTCTAATAAGAAAATACAACCTCCACATGCTCCTCGTCCAGGTGACACTGCGGAGACCAGGTCAACAATAAAAAAGAACATTACCACAATGAGTTCACAGTACAAACACAAACACACTGTTCTTGGGGGAAGTCATACTTTCCAAAGTTCTCCGAAACGTCGGAAATATTGTCCAAATTGACAGCATGTCCTTCAGATGATTCCTGAAAGACATGGTGAGCTATAAACCATGGGACTTTCAAAATAGACGAAGTCACAGAGATCCAGGAGTTGTAAGAGAGCAACATCAAAGATACCAAGAATTACAACCTAGACAAAGCCATAAAAACAAATACATATAAACAACCAAAATAATAGGTGAAGAGCTGCATCGAAATTTTATTAATGCTTCAATGTGTCTCAGGCACTCAAAAACATATATCTACTTTCTTCTTGTGTTACTGACACAAACAGATAACATGAAGGAAAAAGATAGCATTATCCAACACAAAAGACTAGTTAGATTATATATACATGTGCGCGCGCGCGCGCATGTGTGTGAGGCCTTTAAAAGATGTAAAGCTAAAGCCATATTCAAAGATAACTCCAGACTAGGCGGACCTTCAATTCTTCATATTTCTGATTTTATTGCTTTAAGTTCATACTTTGTGTTAGGTCATTCTACTTTTAAAAGCATAGAGTTACAGCCAACAGGCTGTCGAAAATTTCAAGTCCTGGGTTCCATTTGGATGAAAGTTCCGAGACTGCCCGCTCAAATTTGACATTCAAGTAACAACATTTGGAAAAAAATACAAAAGGAATCAAATTGTCCTCACAACGGACTGTAAATGCACTGCCTGGCAAAAAAAAAAATGGCAAGTATAATGACAAATCTCTAGAGATATAGACAAAACAGGGCTTCAGAAACATGGTAACGAAAAGTTTTGCAGGATGACTTCAACAGTAAAACTCAGAGAGCCCCAACTGAATTCATTTACCAACTAACAACAACAGAGAATAAGAAAAGAAATGCCAATGCAGAGGAAACATTATACAAATAATACAGGAATTCCATACACATGCATAAAACATCAGCACGCCATATAAGTACAATCATCCAATGGTAACACGTTATTTTGCCTAGGAAGAAGAATTGTACCTGCTTGTACAAGCTATGATCATCAAGTGCAATGTGAAAATGTTTTTTTAGAACATCTTTAACAACAGATTTCTCATCATCATCTCGCAATCTTTCAGCCAAAAGATAATAACCTTCTCTAGCTAGATCTTCATAGCGATGTTTTGAAGACAAGCAATCTTCAAAAGTGTTGGCTTGCAACCTAACCCGATTGGCCCAACGAAACAAGTCACGTGGGGTTATAAATCCATGTTTTCCAGCAAATACATTGCTACCCTGCCGATGCAACTGCAAATCTTTCATGACTTCAACCATCTTCTTGGCATAGCTTCCGCTAATCTTGCATCTAATCTCCAAGATTATGCTTATCTCTTCTTCAGGAATTTCCTCAACATGAATCTCCACAAAACGGTTGCGAAATGCTCGAGAAAGCATTTTACGTCCTCCATATACTGTTGGTGGATTTTGAGTTGCAAACAGCATAAAATTCGGATGTGCTTTGATTGTTTCTTGCAATTCAGGCACAAAAAGCTCTCTGTTGTCATCTAGCAATCGGTTCAATGCTTCCAGCACATCAGATGGGGCTAGGTTAAGCTCGTCCAGAACAATCCAATAACCATTGCGGACAGCCCTAACTAAAACACCTTCATGGAATACAAGCTTCCCACTAGTGTCGGTGACATAAGAACCTAAATACTCTTGCAGATCCGTGTGTTCATGATTATTGATGCGCACAAATTCATTACCAGTTACTGCAGCAAGATATCGCACAAGACTAGTCTTCCCACTGGAAGTGGGACCCTGTAAAAGGACAGGATATCTTTTAATGAAAACAGCACGCGCCAAGTTTCCAAGTTGTTCTCTGACACTCTTCGTCAGGACATAATTCTCAACAAAATCATCGGGAACGGAGTTCGCCATGATTGTCACATAACAGTCAAATGGTTTTTGCCCAGGCATTTTCCCTCCCAATAAGTATGACAAAATCATTTGGTTCATTATCTTACCACTAGATCTGTCCAACATAGTGAGGAAAAACATACAAAATCCATCATATAAGGCCTTTTCAAAGGTGAACTTCTTTTCTGCCTTCCTTGTGTATTCAAGAGCACGGAAGAGGGACCTTAAACTAAATTGTGGCTTCTGATTAGCTCCATCCTGAAGCCTCTCCTCCAACTCCTTTTTAGCAGCTTTGTAAAAACGCACGATTTTATCTACCATTTCTCTCTTCAAAGGTCCACCTTCTAAAAATTGATTTACAAATAGAGTCAGATCCTCCTCATCCAAGTCATCATCAATGAAGTATTCGGTAAATCTAGTCCGCAGAGAATATGGTAATTCCCGTTTCCCTGCATCAGTTGCTGGATTCATACATGCAAATATGCGAAAGTTGGGATGCCTCTTTATGTAGCTGATATCACCTCTCTCAGCTAAACAGAGAGACCCATTCTCTCCTTCAAGTACTCCAGTAATTCTCTGCAAAATCTCCGTAGGAGCCAGGTTGACCTCATCAAGCAATATCCACTGACCCTTCCTAAGAGCATTCACAAAAGCTCCTTCAACAAATGAGAAGATCATAGCAGATGATGCACCAATTTGCGCACGGGCAGCTTCCAGTTTCATAGAAAAGTTATTCCATGCATTGATCACTTCCTCATTCAATGGTTTCTTCCGCTTTTTCCCATGTCTAAGATCTTCCACCTTTGACTGCTTGAAAGCATCCACGCCCTTGTGCATACCATTCAACAAAACTTTCCAGTTTTTATCAGTCAGTTGTTTTCGCAAGCTATCCAGAAAAGTCAGATTAACCTAATTATCAACATACAGCGTCAGCCATCTGCTTTAGTAGTAAATAAGGAAACAAGCAACACGTGCAAACCTTAATAAAAATACCTTGGCCGAAAAGGTCTTTGAGAAAAGCTCCTCAAACTCCTTGTAAAGAGGGATGCATACATAGTGTGCACTCAAAGGCTTAAATCCCCCCAACAAATCAGCAATATCACTTTGCTGACTCAGGTTCTGAAGCAAAGGAAATATTTGAATAAGCACAAACAAGGGAGAAAATACGCAGATTCAATATGAAAACAGATTTCATGAGTAAACAAGCCTGCCCATGTCATTGCGCATCAAAGTCTGTGGAGAGAGAGAGAGAGAGTTTATTCCCACATACCAAAACAGTGAGTTTCTGGCCCAATCGTGATGCAAGATTTTGTACAAGTGTGGTTTTCCCTGTCCCAGTTTCACCAACCAAGAGCACAGGCTCATTGCACTTAACAGAGCATGCTATTCTCTCAATCGCGTGCAGAGATCTACGAATTTCAACAAATGGTTTTTTCCCATAGTGGAGCTGAAATAAAGACATGGCAGTATTGAGCCTCAGCAAAAAACACCTAAGCAAGGCATGCAAGAATATTCAACTTACAGCTTTTTGAGCTCGTTGGAGAGTGACGCGGCCAATTCTTAGCTCTGAGAGCATATCCTGTAGTAACAGCCGATATGAAAAATTGCCAATGGAAACAACCACAAAGCCACATACAATCAGTTGTCTCAATCAAACCTGAATTACAGGTTTCATATCAGGGTGTAATCTTTCCGCTTCCGAAATTGGAACTCCCCACAGTCGTGCAACGTCTTTCTTTATTTTCAACCTGTTTTCAACTGATGTTGAAAAGGCTGAAAAAACATCCACAGCCTGGAGAGAGGAAAAGAAAGGATAAAATTCTTTGTGTCCCACTACACAGGTTATCTAGCTCATAAAGTAGGGATCACCACAAAACAACGTTTGAATCAGACCTCTTGATAAATACAATGACACTGGTAAGATGATAACCGGTTGTCCATTAAGCTAAAACCTAATCCTTCTATTCGCTTGCACCATTTAAGGAGATCCCTGCCACAAAAAAAAATTGCCATACAGTTATCATAATAATTTCAATCTACAACATCAAGATTATTCTTTACCTTGTTGAAAACCTGCCAACGGAAACTGAGTCCCCAATTTTGTGCATGATCGCAGCATTTATATTTTCAAATGTTTCTGCATGGATAACATCCAACTAGAATATTCAGTCTGAAAATGCTTGAGAGGAGGAATTATCATATGTGAATTATTTCATTTAACTATTTAGCTTACCAACTAGCCTATCAGCAAGAGGATCCAATCTTGGATACCATGTCTTCACTATGCATTGTAAGTCTTCATGAGTTGGCTGCCTGACCATAACCCTCCTCCACAGAGTCCCAGTGAAATTGAAGCCTACATGAGGAAGCTAATTAACTCATTCTCAAGTTGAGATATCCATTGTGCACTTGTACGCATCTGACTGCTTCATCACCAACTAGTACATAAAGAAACGCAAATAATAACACTAGAAAATCAGTCATTCAGACCAAGTCAAGTATCTCAAATGAGAAAGGACTTGTTGCTTTTCAACGGTACTGCAGAATAGAAAAGGAAGCTGATCAAACCCGTCATAATACAAACCTCCTGTACCAGAAGACATGTGCAATCTGGACGTTGATATAGTGGAGAAAAGTCGAAAATTTTCCGCAACGGTTATTTTCTGCACAAGTGTGAATCAATTCAACATGTTCCAATTAGAATAGAGCCTCACATATTTATTCCAGACAACCTTTTTTCAAATTGAATGCCGGTAATAAAGAAAACCAAAAACTTACTAAGAAAACCTCCGTAAAATTGAAACAAAGTATCTCTTTCTATCTTAATATGGGATATTACTTCTATCAATTACCTCACTGTGACCGGTTACAAAAGATCTTGCACCCTCCAGCAAAGGTAACAAGATGGAGTGCACATCAGATGGTGCTTTGTCAATGTCCTCAAAGACGACCCAAAGTCCATTTTCAATGGCCTACGAACAGAAGTGCACACATCAACAAATAAGTGCTTTAGTTAGGAAGTGCATAGTCACAGAAAGGGGATATTATGTTCTTGAGTGGAACAAACCTGAGTAAGTGATCCAGGTTGCCATCTAAATTCACCAGGTTTCTCCGTACATACATAACTTCCTATCAACGTTTTGCTGTCAATCTGATCATCCATTTGAATGGATAAAACTGACAAGAAGAGGAGTGTGAGAAAAGAACTCTTGGAATAATTATTTGCTTCTTTAAACATCTAGTGAAACCACGCATCTTGGAGGAAAACAGGACACTTCCCATTCCTCCCTTCAAAAAAAATAGATCTCTTAACTCCACCCAAACAAAAACTAAAAGGAAGAATTGATGGATAGAGGAAAGGAGATACAATCAACACCTTACATTCCACCACGATTGAAAATATTGCTATCTGGTGTTTATCATGCCAGAGCAGGAGGCACCATTAAAGTTGCAACCAGTTGCAGGCAAGTAACAAAATTCGTTCATTAAAAGATTTCAATTTGTAAAAGATCTCCCAATCTCCAATTTTTATAGCACATGTAAGTTCCCTGCGCAAGTATACCAAAAGTAAAAGCTAATCCTCGAGAACTTATCCTAACAATCCACAGAAACTTTTTTTATCTTACTATAAATGGAGGAAAGTAATCAACAGAACTATCGAGCTACCTACAATAACAAAACTTCATATGCCTTTTCCTTTCTAAAGGAAAGGGAAATGGCAGTAGTATCATCTTTTGTGCAAATGCTTTAACTATAAAGAATGCAGTCTCAATCATCCATTACTATCTGACTATTGTTAATTCAATAATCAATTTATGAACCCACTTGTCATTTTCAATTCAAAGTAATCAAAAAAGAAATCCAATTCTTTCGAATTTTGGCACTAGAATTTGGAACCTACTTTAGCCTAAATTGGTTATAACAAACTAAATTTTTGTTTCATTAATACCCAGTCTTGGGATTAGAGAAAGCAGCATGAACATCAACTATTGGGAAATTTCATGTTCACCAAAAAGAGTCAAAGTCACGAGAAACGTAAAGCATAATATGCAGCAGCATTATTAATAACAGTTACAACAAGCCTTCGAGACCTTGACCGACACAATGGAGCTCTAAAACGAGCTAAGCAAACAAACGGAAGGCAAAGGGTATGATAGGATAGCAGAGACAGTGATGATTTATGAATTAAAGCCAATCTACCTTTAGCAACTCATTTGAAAACAAAATTTATGGTTGAGGATGCCTATAAAAGGTGAAATTTGGAAGTGTGTGACATTATAAAACTGTTTTTACATTTTTCAGCAATATATCCAATAGGCACAAATAAAATTAACAACTAGTATAAACTAGATTTAGTATTTAGATATAGCATTCACTAATTTGCTATCTAAACTTAAAGCTGAATGTTGGTTCGTGGCGTATACTCTAATGCTAATGCATGTGCCATAGATGAGCAAGCGACAAAGAGAGAGAGAGAGAGAGAGAGAGAGAAGGGTTGCCACGATTTTGTTGCTTTATGGTGGGGCTCAGAACATAGAAATAGGTGATGCCGCAAGTATACTAAATAAGCCCTAAACCATCCTAAAAAAATTAGAGGGCGCCAGATAGGTGAAGTGGGGATTGCTGGAAAATATAAAGAACATATGACAAAAGAGGAGAGGAAGGCATGAATATCACAATCTTTGGACTCGTTTTATGCTGGATGGTTTAATGATAGATTTAGGAGCCACCTCCAACGCAAGAGGAATATTACTTTACTCATCCATTTTACATCCAGATAGAAACCCAGGACATATGTTTTGAACTTGACACTCACTTTGCAGTAGTCATCCAACTTACTCTTTCAAAAGTTTCCTATGAAAATCTAACAAAAGAATTCAAATTCATCCATCCTAGTCAAAAAAAGCTGCAGAGCATTCCGCATTTTAAATCCTGACATAGATATACCACCATTACAGACAAAAACAGTCAACGTTATCCATCAATAATATGTTCATGTATGGGCCACCGATGGAGAAATGCAGCTTTTTCACGCACAAGAATTATTATATGAGTAGGGCTCAAATTATACAGGTTCTTAAATTCATTTACAACTTGTACTTCATGGTGACAATCCAGTTAAATCCAGAGATAACAAAATCAAAGAATGAAGATTACCGCGGTTTCCACTATCGCAAGCCAACTTGCTAACAAGAGCAGATTTGCCTACACCTGAGGGACCATAAAGAAGAACAGGCCATCTCTGGGAGACTGCCAATAGGACCATCTCAAAACTTCTCTTTGTTGTTGACGTCAACACAAATGGTGCATTAACTGCTTCATCGTCCCTGAATATTAACACGTCAATATGAAACCATACAGGCAAGCAACATCTCTATGAAATAAGTTAAGGCACATCACTTCTTCCAGCTCAAATCATAAATAATTTGTTAAGTTGATGGACAATATTTTCCATAAGTGAGGGAATAAAAATTAAAAAATTTGAGTGAATTTCGCAGCCCATTTCACAAATTTAGCAAAAAAAATTATAAAATACCAAGCAAAAATTCAAATCTGCAGTAAGTTACCCTGTTGCGAGCCTTTGATGGCGAGGCCATGCCTCACTATAGCTAAACGGTTGCAAGCCCAGAGAAATCAAAACGCAGGATTCAAGACAACACTCTTGATGGACATCAACCATCTCATCTGATTCTATTTTCACAGATGGCTCAATATAAGTGCCTGCTTTCTCCAATGAAACATCCCGACAAAATTTTTCCCAGCTGATGATCAACAAAGCAAAGTAAGAATGTCAAAATGGCAAATCTTCCCAAAAGAAGAGTTACTGTATTTACTTAAGAGTCAATATATGTGATGATGAATTCTTTAAGAATGTCAACCAACCGTAGCAGACAGTCAAACCCTTCTTCAGGTCCAATGCCAAGATTTAACGTTCCTGCATCACCCAATTTAAGAATAACCGATAGTATTTGTGATATACACCATCTTAAATCTGCTATATCCTTCTCCGATTTACTGCTGCCTGATAAGCTTGTTGACTGCCTTGCAAGATCCATGAAACAAGACCAATCCCAAAGCTTAGAGAACACCTCAGGCGATGTCAGCAATATACGGTAAGATATCCGCACGACATGTGACAATTGACCTTCAGCCTAGAAGAGGGAATAAAGAACCAAACATTTATTACTAAGTAAAAAAGTCATTGGAGAAACTTAGGACTGCACATTGAACTAGTTCTATTCACTACTCCTACAAAAATCAAAAGAAATCAAACAATGTACTTAAAAATTGGCAATATAACAAGTCTTCAGCTCAATAAAAATGTGCAAATGTATGAGGTATAATCAAAGCTGCGCTGACAACAGCTTAGGCCATACCAGATGATACTACAAGCAAGATGGATGGCATGAATTGAGGCATGCACTATTGACATGCACTATTGACAGTTTTTGCCTCAATTTGAAATTGTACAAAATACATTCTGGCGGAATAGGACAATCTCCTTGATGAACAAAAGAGTTTAAAATGTCCCTATAAAATTAAAACCAATGAGATTGTTCCATGCTCAAAAAATGCCAAATGCATGGCTTAGCCATAGCTAAAAGAGCATGAATATCTACTGAAACAAAAGGACGTTTTAAAGGATAGGTTCTAATTACTATATACTAAAGCAATAAAATATCTACACATTAAGCAAGATGAAATGCATATGTCTTCATAATCCCAATTGTTTAAAAAGAGTATCATTTACAACCCTAGAAACCCAGTAGGTCACAAAGCACCAACTTAAAAACTTGATGCTTATGTACAATATATTGACATTTTATTACATGAATATCCTAACATCAAGTTCTTTAATGGGAATCACACAGTTCAAATCTAGGGGTAAAAATTTTTATCATGTGGTCATCAAAGATGTTTAAAAAGGTGATCTAGATTAGTCAATTTTTTATATCAAAATTTTTAAGAGATCTCTTTGTATTTAGTCATGATCTAGAAACATTACCTCAAACAAATTGGTCAAATCCAAGCAGAACAACAAGGACATTTAGCTTCTAATGCCATGAATTTGAGCAGACCAAACAAAGCCCAACCCCAACTAATCATAAATAATCAACCAAAACAACCCAAAGCTTTCCAACCTTTACTTAAGAATCATGGATAATTCCACAGTCAGATTTGCAGGTAAAGCTTATGCTGGTAAAATCATGACCTCATTCCTTTGCATTTAAACATCACAAGCAATCTCCGCAACATCAATACAATATTATTTGATCCAAGTCATTACAAAACCAACTTCCACCCTAACCAGACCAGTCACTAAAAAGCAAACTATAACTTAAAAGAAACTTCATGCCCCACAAACTAGGACTCACACGCTTTGTATGTCTCAGAACATGCTCATACTTGCATCTGGCTCACCAACGTTATTTTCATTTGAAAGCAATATAAGGGCTATATTTTCATCAAACCATAACTCTGATTGGAGGGTGATGTTCGTACTTGTAACCCACCAAACAGAGGTATGGTTGGAGGAAACAATGGCTCTAAGGAAAATAAAAAGGCACCATGGGCATATCACCCCTATACAAAATTCTTAAGAAAGAAAGGTTGAAAAGTCTAACAAACCATCCAAAGTGGATACTCCAAAACAACCAAGATAAACCCACCAACTTCAACTTCCCTTGCCACCATACTCCAAAGCCAGACAAACACACGCCTCGCACACACAAAGATTCTATGATTATCTCAGAAAAATCGTAAAAAAAGAAATATAAATACCTCTTGAAGGTAATCCAAAGTTCTTCCTCCTTCCAAAATACGCTGAAAAGGTGGTGGAGCAAATTTAAAAAACTCCAATAAAGACCTGCAGAAATTAAGAAGGTAACCAAAGTCGGAATAGGATTTAGCTCCTTTCAGTAATAGCTGTAAGTTCTCTAACAACAACAATTTCAGCGAGGAAGTTTACCATGCACAAATGGAATCTATCAAGAGAAAACACCGTGAATCGTCCACCACTCTTATCTTATCATGGCCAATATTAAACCAAACTCATTTTACTCTGTGAAAACAAGTAGGAAGTCTGGAACTTGCTTCCATTAAGATAGGGAAACAGTCCATCAGGTTAAGGACAAATTGTCACCACATTTTATTAAGTCACGGGATTCACATCCATTTCAGCTATCCTTCAAACCAGAAAACTCAAGGATTTCTAGCGGACTGAATAATCATCTTTAATCATGTTCAATGTGTGCAGGTGTTTTTTTTTCTTTTTTTGGAAAGCTGAACAAGGAATTTTGCCTTCACCCAAAAAAAAAACAAGGAATTTTGCAAGAAAGATGCCAAGAGCTAAACAAAATTACAAATAACAACAATCTACCACTTCTAATAAACTTTCTAATGTGAATAGTGGTACTACAGTAACCAAAAACTCAAAACCTGCAACTATCTATTCTATACATCAAGAACGTTAGACTCTAGACTCTCAAACACCCAAAAAAAGCCGCAAAATGGATAGTAGAAAGTATCTGTCTTTTCTCTTCGTTTATGTACAAAACAAGTTCTTTCCTAGCCCAGAGTTCTTCCTAAAACATAGAAACCTCGACCGAATAAATGCCTAAAAGTCCCAATGCATCAATCCTAAGAAGTCTCGACCCACGGCAATTAATAAGGGTGTGGTCAACTAACTCTGGTGTGTGTGCAGAGAAGATATCTATTCACAAGTTTAGAAAAGCACAGCACGTAGGACTATAAATACAATGAACCAGAAAACTAAATGTTGACATACCCCAACAAAAAAGGAGCCAAATCAAGTGCGCGACAAAAGGCCAGGCAAGCAAGCTCGTGAAGATTCAAACCCTTTCCTTTTTGAACGTAACAATCAATAAGGTTACCATCACAATCTTCTGCTCCTTTTAAAATTTCATTATCTTCGTCAACTTCTCTTTGCATGGAACTTGAATTGGACCTTAAATTAGTCACAAGTCGAAGGGATGACACCGCCTTTTCCACAATTTTTCGTGCTATGGGCCAGAAACACCCCATCAATGGGATTGTGTAAGTAGGGTGCAAAAATATATCCGCCACCAAAACGATCACTTCATCCTCATGTAACACACTTCCCTGGAAGCACAGAAACCAAAATCACCACACCAATACTCCGAAATTCCTAAAGAAAATCAGCTTCAAGTCTCGCAGTGTAGATTTGATTACCTCCCTCGCTAGCATGGTGAACCGCGGCCTGCTTCTGAGCTCAGGGCAGCGTGCCAGGAACCTTCTGAGCGCAAATTCGAGACTGAAACTCCCATCTATCGCCATCTCAGCTCTAACACTGTATGTAATAACAATGTATACCGACTAGGTAAAATAAAATAAAAAAGAATCTATCGGAAAAATGACAATTAATTTAAGCGGTATGCTGCGTTTCCCGGCTTTAACAGGGGGATATCAATCTTCGAATGCCCCGCCCGACCAATCACTCGAACCAGTTTATCCCCTGCGATCAAAGGACGCAAACTAAATAGGAACACAAGAACTGAGGACAAAGGAAAGACAGTACAGACTCCAGCGGCATGACCCAGAACTTGGTTTCGAATTATTAGCAAACTCCACCACCGGACATAGAAACACAGAAGCTAAGGACGAAAGAAAGACAACACGGACTCCAGAGGTATGACCCAGAACTTGTTTTCGAATTCTTAGCCAATCCCACCACCGGCCATAGGAACACAGGAGCTAAGGTCGAAAGAAAGGCAACACAGACTCCAGAGGCATGACCCAGAACTTCGTTTTCTAAATTTTTAGCAAAACTCTACCGCCGGTTATATAGACAAACTGACCCAAAGCTTGTGAGCAAAAGCTTTCAGCTTTGAGGTGTTTGAACAGTCAGAAGCTGCTTCCGCTCTCTCTCTGCTTCTGCTTCTGCTTCTGCTTCGAGGGTTTAGGGTTTAACGACCGCGTCTTTATATTTGCAGACGCATTTTTCGCTGCGCCAGGGGGTTGGGTTTGTCATGCAAGGCGGCTCGGTGGGGGGTCGAGTCGGGCCGGGTTATTCCTTCTTATATATTCGCCTTTTCTTGTCGGACAGATGATCCGACCCGGGTATGGGTATTATTAGGAGTTTGGAATTAACTTTAGGATTAATACCACAAAAAACCTTAAATTAATATATCCATGATAAATTTATTTCGAATTAAATTTTTGACCACTAAAATCCTCAAACCAGTATACTTGTGATAAATTTATCCTCCGTTAAATTGGATTAATATCATGAAAAATCACAAATTGATAAACATGTGACAAACGAAGAAATAGAACCCCAAACTAATATACCCATTAATTGCGACATGCCATCCAACTTAGGCTCCATTTGGTTCAGCATTTAAAATAAGTATTGAGACTCTAAAGTCTCTTGGGCAAATGCAAATGTGTTTAGCAATTTTTTTGAAGCACTTTGGGGAAATACAATTGTATTCCCAAAGAATTCTAAAGGCCTTTAGCCCAAAATAGGTTTGGAGATACTTTGGCAAATTGCATTTCAGAATGCAAGTTACTATTCATCTTCCTCAAGTAGCAAGTCCGACAGTCGATGACTGCTGCCTAAGGCTCGCACGACCCCGGCGACCGCCGCCTGGGGTCGCCGAACCTTAGGCGTCGCTTGGGTTGTGCGACCCAAGCAACGCTTGAGGTCGTGTGACCTCAAGCCGCCTCGCCTGAGGTTCAATGAGGCTAGCCAACGACCAAATTTGGCTATCAGCGATTGGCCGGCAACCAAATCTAGCAGGCAGCGATAGCCAATGGCTGAGTTCCACCTCAAGCTTCTTCTTTTTTTAAATATCAGCAAAAGACCTTTACAAAATATAGTTTTTACCAAATAGTATTTAGGCTAAATTTGTTACAAATATATAGTTTTTACCAAACGGTATTTAGGCTAAATTTGCTTTCGATTGCGATTTTAAAATACACTTACCAACACTAATTGTATTTTCAAAAACCAGTTTAGCCCAAAGGCCTTTGCATTTTGCTAAAAGCATTCTCCCAAAGTCGAACCAAATGGGCCCTTAAACTAATAGAAAGTTTGTCACAGATGCATCAATTTAAGATTTATTATGGTCAAAAAATAAATTTGAGGTAAATTTGTCACAAATGTAATAGTTTGAGATTTTTTATGATATTAACCATTAACTTTAATTACTTTGCATAAAAAGACCTGAAAAAGTTCTCGGTTAAGAGTTAAAGTGAGCCAGTTTTAACTTGCATTACTAGGAAAATGTTATCAACATGACTTAAGAAGCGTCCTATAGCACATTGATTCTTTTTTGAATGGTCTATAGATTGAATAATTTTTCTGTGGTGAATTATTAATGTGCAAACGTAGATTTTGTGGTTTGATTGACTCAAAAAAATTTTAGATGTAACATTAAGACTCTGTTCGTTTGGCGAAAAATATTCTCCCGGAAAATATTTTCCGAGTTTTCCGGTATTCGGGAGGCATAAAACGTTTTCTGTGGGAAAACATTTTTTTTCCCCCCTCACAAAATAGCCTAAGTCTATGGAAAATGACTTCCGCTTCTAAAAAGCGAAAATCATTTTCCGCCAAACTCCTTCCCCCCTCCGGTCGCCAGCCGCCGCCGCCGCCGGCTGTCGGCCGCCGCCAGTCACCAGCTGCCGCTCGTCCGCCGCCGCCGCTCGTTTGCTGCCGCCGCCGATCGCCGCTATCACCGCCGGCAAAAAATATTTTCTGAAACTTTTTTATATTGATTATCGAACACCGGAAAATTATATTCCGCGAAAACATTTTCCAGAAAAATGACTTCCGGGAAAACATTTTCCAAAAACACAATATTTTACGCCAAACGAACGGGACCTAAAGTCAAAATTATAAAAAGAAAATGAAGACTATACACACAGTATTTGTGAATCAAGTCGTGCTTTAGATTTCTACATCCATCTTCAGTATTTTTATGATTCTCAGCTGCACTGCTTGAACAACCTAACCAAAGTGTTCACGGGAGATTGAACACTGGTAGTGAAGCTAAACATTATTATTTGTTTAGGGTATAAGCATCAAAATATATTGCTCTGATGCACAATTTACAAAGGAATATATATTTGACCATCTTCAAGATATCAAGAACTACATGTATGGTACAGACACTTTAATACAGACCAGCAGTGACCAAAAAAACGCCACCGCTGCTGCCTACCTAAACAGAAGACAGCCTAAGACCTGGGCGGCGGACACCAACCCGAGCTTTTTTAAAGATTAAAAGAATGCATGTACAAAAGAGCCATGAACAGCGGTCATATTTACATTTACGAAGCAGAAGCAATCTTGCAGTGGAAGAGCAGCCTCGTGATTGGAGCTACAATCATTCTGCCCGTTGTAGCAAGAACGTAAAGCCTGTATTTGCACGAATTAGAGGCGGAGGTTCAATTTCGGGCACTTCGATCTGTTCGATCGACTTTGAAATGTCTTCCACCGTGAACGGGATGCTGCATGAGAAACGCGCATCCTAATTATCACCAAGAATGAGACACGAAATTAAGGATGGATTTTGCAAGGCAAGTGTGCCAGTTGGAGGCTGTCTTGGTACCTCGAATCATCATCCAATAGGAAAGAACTGCTTACGGCGTTGTTGGAATCCTCTGTCATCATAACTCTCATCGTTGAAATGACCTGCCAGAGTGGATCCAACAGTGAAATATCAGATCAAATCAATCCCACGACTACAAGAGTTCGGTAAATTAAGACCCATAAAAGCAAGCCTACAAGAATCAGCTAGTTCCCATCATAAAGCTTATGGCAAACTAAAGAAAACTATAGCAATAGCCTTTTTGGATTAAACCTGAAAACCAACAAGGTGATCTGAAAACTCCCGTAGTTTATTTGGCTTAAATATAGAATCCTGAAGAAAAAGACAAACTAGATATACAATCTGTCTCGAGCACAAAACTTACATCTGTCGATACACTATGGGTGCCGTATTTGTCATCCCAGTACATTGTACTGATCCTGTATAATTGCTGAATGCTAAGAACCTGAAACAAGTTCCAATGAAAGTGTCATCGGAGAGAGAGAGAGAGAGAGAGAGAGAGAGATTGGATGGGGTTGTCAGGTAGAAGTACTCACAGGACAAAGATCATTGGTAATCTCTTTCAAGCTCTTCTTTGGTTTTTGATGTATAACCTAATTCCAGAGAAAATTAAATTTTAAGCCAAGTCAGTCTGATTAATAGAAAATTGAACTTGTCAATGAGGAGGTGATATTAAAGGAGATGAACCAACCAGGAAGCCAACTGCTTGTCTGATGTGCTTTAATTCATCCAAAGCTGATCCCACAAACTGAATGTAGAGAAGATGTAAATCATTAAATTCTCGAAAGACGAAAAAAAACCACTTAACTCTTGAAAATTCACCTCCTCAGTTGCCTCATGGCACCACTGATCCAACTCGGCAAGCCCTGTTTTTACATACTCCCCATTGCTAAAGGAGCAACATTCACGCCTCAAGAGAAGACTGCAAATATGGGTTTTCAACTGTTACTACATCCAGTCTAAGTTTTTCAAAAGTTATAGGGAACAGGTCAGGTTTGAGCATTCAGTGCACCCACCTGTTAAATAATTGGACATTAATAAATGAAAATATCTGAGTGAAAATCTTTCGGACAATTAATGGCAGCACCTGCACATACAAAAACATTCAAGCAGGTCATGCCAAAAGACAGCATCTCAAGACATCTAATTCGGAAACTCCACCCACATAATTGGCTCTCAATGTCTTCAAGCAATTGTTTAGGCTGTTCACTATACTTTTCCAATGAGCAATTAAAGCTTGAAGAGCAGCAGCATTGGCCTGAGAACGCCCCTTCACCATGCTAGCACGTGATGTTCTAGGTGCCTACACTTGCAAAAAGTACTTCTTAAGTACAGCAGAGAGCTATGTTAAAAGACCAGAGACTATAACATAGACCGTACTGTTCATGACTCACTGAAACATAATTGACTCTATATGCTTTTGGACTTATTTGTTCACCATAAGTTGACAGTATTTGCTACACACTATTCAGGCCATGCAACAACAGTTGGTAAGCTCAATTTTGATTACTTTAATAAAAGATCTGATTGAGAATGACAGTTCACATATTATTTATGTTGCTCCATTGATAAGAGAAACAAATTATGAGCTATTCGTTAGACTACCAAGTTCCATTAGAGAATCTTACGATGCAGCAGCCAGAAATTCTCATGTGGAAAGACTGTCATTTGAAAACCAGGCTTCCTTAGTCAAACACAAGTTAACAAACTAGTATAATCAAAGAAAACTAAAATGGGATTTTGCGAGTGATAGAAAATTCTTTATCTCAGGAAACTCCACAAGGGGGATAATCAATCTCATGGTAGCTTGTTGTAACGAAGGAAGAATCAGGGATGACCTGAATACATTGTCCCAGCAAGGGGGAGATCTCTTTCTTCAGATTATCTCTAATCAGTCCATATATCTTCTCCAGAAAAGCTGTAAGTTGTTGCTTGAAAAGCAAAGCTGGATACTTGGCTTCAACTTGTCGCAAGTTGTCAGGGCCACCAAGCATCCGACCATTAAGAAATGAGAATCCAACACTTTGTGGAGAAGCTCGTAGACCCTGAGTGTTTGTGGTAGTTAGAATTTCCAACCAAAAGCTTAACCATTATCTGGAGGGATACTTTAGGTATATAAAGCAAAGACGAATTTATGTTGATATCCTTTTCGAGGGCAGAAGCTATGGTCATACATTAACATTAGTTAGTCAAGACTAAAGAACTTTTCTACTATTGAAGACAATGAAGGAAATCTAAAGGAAAATAGACACATTTGAAGCCTTTGTTGAAAGCTAAGCAAAGGGAGAGAAGTTTGTGTCCTTACTTGAGACACCCTTCCAAATAGAGAAGCTGATGTCCTTCGCCGCTGTGGAGTCAAGCTTGCCGCTCCACTTGCCTTTAGTGTACGCTGTAAGAGTAGTAGCAACGTTGATGCATTGGACAACCAATAAGCCAATACATCATTGTTATCCTGCACCTAAAGTAAGAATTGGATGGGGTAAGTTGATGGCATATGATATCGACACAAACACATTACTCACTCGTGTAGTTTGTTTCACTATACTAACACTATAACAGAATCAACACAAGCTCATCCTAAAGCAATTTGGAAAACGTTCTCCTTGGAGGAAAATAACTATAGCACACCTCAATTGCTGAGCCAATTGTTTGAATGATACGGTCAAAAATCCCAGTTCTCTCAACTTCAAATGATCTCCAGTGCAGAAGGCATTTGAATATGAGACAAGCAGCAACAGGCCTGCCCCCAGAGAACCCTAGATCTTCCGAGATACACTTTATAAGGATATCTTGATTCTCCTGCAGCATGGAAGAATATATAATGAGGGACATTATCAATGCGAATGACAACTTGAGAATATATCAAAATTTTGGTGAAATCATGCTGATAAAATTGAAGAACCTGCTTCATACATGCCTAAAAATGCACATACAAACCTGCTGCTTCTCATTGAGAGATTTCTGTGGCTTTTCCTCTGTCTCAGGTTCCCGTGAAGGAGGGAGAGAAAGAACCAGATCCTGTGCCTTCAAAAAGAGATGATCAAACAATTTCAGTCTTGATATGCAGATATAGCACTTATCTCAACCAAGAACTCAATCTTACCAGAGCTTTTCGAATTTCTCCATTTAGAGCAGTATTGTTTTCTGGATTTCTCTGCAAATGAAATAAAAGGTGCAGGTTGGTTTTCCTATATAAGTTAACACGATATAAGTATTTAAATTTGGGCTCCTTTCATACTTGAATGATTGTTGTCTTTGATCTCACAGACACAGCTTTGCCAGCTGGTGATATGACGAGTGCCTGTTGGCGCAGTACCTGATTTTCTGATTCCAAATTAGAGAGCTTCTCTTCAAGCCTGTAAAGCGGGAACTAATCATGGTCAAAACTTTACATTTTGTCGTACATTTATCCCACACATAGACACTCACATCTGACAATAGCTAAGTAAAACCCTATCACAATACCTCTCAATGAAAAAAACACATGAGACATGTCATCAAGAGCAAGCATATCATGCTTGGTTCAACAGCAGAAACTATTTTCCACTGAACCACTTCATGAATATATACCTCAGCTGATACCTAAAACTTCTGGTGAGAAGTCATGATAACATCTAATAACAGCCCATTCATGGTCAAGTTGTCTAATCATATGGTGTTTGAAAACCTAAGAACGTACTTGGTGTTTTGAATGTGACAATAGCAGAACACATTTCAGCAATCCAGTGTTAAGCGAAGTAGAAGGCAATATGCAAAGTTGCAGAATTTGACCATCATAAATATGTGCTTCGGCAATCAAAAGATAAAAATCAAATTTTCAGAAAAGATGGATGACTAAATTTCACAAGGCACTTGTGCTTGACTAACACCACTCAAAATTGCACAAAAGACACAGTACAAAAGGGATGGAGATAGACAAAAGAACACTATATTTAAATCTACTAAAGTGTTCAAAAATTGTCAAATTCTGCATCTCTTTCACAAACCTCTGCACTAAAATATGTTGTTCATCCGCCTTCTTCTCTGAATCCTCAAGCTTCTCAATCAAGTCATTGTTTTTGGCCTCAGCAAGAGCAGTAGCTTTTTTTGCATTCTCTGCTGTTTCTGTCTCCTTTATCAACAAAGCCTAACCAACAAGAAAAAATATAAGCTTACTTATTAGGTCAAACTAAACTAGACAGAAAAACACGAGTCACTAGATGATTAGAAGCCAGGATATGAGATCAAGCATGATGATCAGTAATTCAATTGAATATTGATCCTTATCTCTGGCAGAATTTTCTTTGTCAATCTGAAATGTGCTTAATTGTACTTGCAGAACGGAAAAATTTTCTTAAATCAATAGAAAAGTGATTGCATGCCAACGGGATACCACCGCCATCAACTGTCATTTCCAAAAGGATATAAAATCCTCAGCAAGCCAGCAATCTACCTTAAACTTTTCAACCTCAGCTGTCAATGAATTGATCTTTTCTGTATCTTGAACAATGACAGGGGTTTCCTTCACAACTGGAGGTGCTTCTTCTATAGCCTTCCTGGCTAGTTCTCGCTCTTGAATGACCATAGAGTTGGCTTCTTCCACCTTTAATCGCAAAGCATTTATTGTGTCCCGCAACTTGGCAAATTCCTGGGCTTTGGCCTCCTCAAGATCAATCTGCACAAAACAAAGAAAGCATGAACTCATATTGAAAGCTTGTTTAATAGGATCAACCCTACCTCATGTTAATAAAAAATCCCACAGGCTGCAGAAAATTATTAATATGTCACCCTTAATCGCTTTTCCAGTTGTAGACGCCATGTAAGCTCCTCCACACGTTTTTCTAGCTTATCCTTTGCTTCTTTAAGAGCACCAGTTTCTCGTGCAGCCTAAACAACATTTTCAAGAAAATATTACAAGTCAACCTAAGTCATCATTGGAGCTGTAGAATAATCAACTATTGTAAGTATAAATTAACATTGTTGACTAGACCAACCATTCTGAGATTTCTGAGCTCTCTTCTTGCAACTCTGCCTCTCCATCCACATTGAGCAACAATTGCAGCTTTCTGGAGACTCTTATAATAACAATATGCTTGGTGACACCGCCAATGAGCCTGCAGGATACCAGTTTGACATTTTACTTCTGTACTTGCAAATTTTTCAGTTACTGAACCATCAATGTTCCATGTGCCAACGGAAACAGTAGACAGCAAATCTACTATGATAGCGACAACCACAGGAAAGGCAAATTTTACTCGACATAATAATACCTGGACGAGGACGGAAGCTTTGGTCTGTTTTCTGAATCTGAACTCATTCCTATCAATCATTCCCCTATATCCCGTCTGCAATACAACAGCACATGACCTTAGTTTCAAGTAAGATTTTCTTGCAATTAAGGCCCTGAAATTCTTCTGGATCTTCAGTGCTCCAGCTTCTCTTCTTAACTGCTCGTAAAGTTCACGAGCCATTCTGCCTGCAAAGGTAAAACAAAATGCAATTCAGATTGGACAAATGGACTATTCAGAAAGGATAGAGTGATATGAAGAGTCAAAACATCCAATGTTTCAAAAATATAGGGCAGGGACAGATACACTTGGAATTACCAAAATCAGAGAATATATTTAAAAGCCATCATTGCTCTTTGATCATGAATATGCTTGAATAATTCACAAACTCATCTCCTGACAGCTTAAACCTTAGGGACAAACGGTCGCCCAATGAAGTATTAGAGCACAGAACAAGAGTTTGAGTGTTGACACTCCAGGTGATGTTTATTCTTCTTATTTTCTTATCATTGTGTTTGTGCTCTCATTAGTTCATTGATTGTGGTCAAACCCATATCCTGTATATCACATGGAAGGCTCGGCTTACGCTGGAAGAGTCTACGCATATGTTTGCTTTACATTATTGTTTGTTACAACTTAACTTTTGCAACAAATTGTCGCCTAACATTAATCGAAACAGAAGATATTCATAAAGTATTAAATATCAAGCAACTTACTTCCCCTGCCATTAGATCGGGCAGCTCTGATATTTCCAAGCTTATCCAAGATCTTATGATGATTTCACAAATGTAATGGACACTGACATCTAGACCCACCACAAATAAAAAATAAAGATATACTGAATATAGCCTGGAAGTTTGATTTGAGGCAGTAATAAGAAAAGTACCTCGGCAGTAAGACTGCATTGTGATAGAAGCCTCACGTAACGCAATAAACTGTTTCCGTGTCATATAAGTTCGTGTTCGCAGCTGAATGGTTCTGGCTGCATTTCCAAGTACCTCAGACCTCCTAGCATCTAGCTCTGCCATTTGACCTGCTCTGAGAAAAACTTTGGTCTTCCCCATCTGTCAAGACATACCATAGGTAAGGAACTTAATAGAAGAAAACTTTTCAAATTTAAAAACCAATAATCAAGTAGGATATAAAAGAACTTCCAGAAGATAAATGGACATTAAGCAAGAATTGATGATTAAATTAACATGTCTTTGATAACAAGAATCTTTCAAATGAAGTTACTAATAGTTTCCTGTAATTACAAAACAAGAGCTTAATCAATTTGGTAAAGCCCTAACCTGTTGTTTTAATATTTAAACTTAAGAATGGTCACAAATGTACAGGATTGAAATATTGGGATAAAAAGAATCTAGCATTTGGTACATCAATCAACTTGTTCTAATTGAACTAAGCATATGACAAAGTGAGTGGGGGTGGTCAAGCAAAGAGTTCCATGGTTTGGTCATCTTAATTTGAAGGAGCAAGGTCAAGCTAAAACAATTACAAGGTAAGCCAAGCAATAAACTACCAAGCGAAATAGTAGATGGTTCATATGTAACCTTACCAAACTAATTAAGCATCTAAATAGACAAATAAGAGTAAAAAGGACGCTATGGGTTACCCTAAAAAGAAGCCAAATGACAGAGCATCACCCACATTATTCTCTCGACAACTAACCAAAACAAGTCTGTAACGGCATCCAAAATAAAAGAGCAAACAAAACTAGCCAAAACATCAGATTATATGGCAATGCCAAAAGTAATAAAGGAGCATAAAAAGGGAACGCCCAATTACCTGGTAACCTTTCAATCCCTTCTTATCAAGGATCATTTGACAAGCAACTTTATCATTGTAGCTGAATGACAACACAACCACACGATGGCTCGTTATAAATGTTTTGATAGGCAATAAATACATAACAAAGATCTCCAACTTCAACCGATTTTTGAAAGCATTTATGTGATTATACATGATTTGGTACTTACTTCCCTTCTAAAACTTCTGGAGATAGAACACTGAAGCGATCAAGAAAGTCATAAAAGGTACGCCTGGTAGGATATCCAGCACAGCTTATCCTAATTGCCTCAAGGACGCCCTATTACAGATCGACAATAACATTGGTATTACCGAAAATAAAAGTCCAGACAGCACACAAAGTGAAGTTCAAGCAATTCATTGTATACTCACACCACAACGTAACTGTTGGATGACATTGACGTTTTCAAATATACCAGGTTTCAGAACATTATTTGGTTTCACGCATCTGATGTAGTGAGGTTCAGTCGAACTCAGCGTCTCCATTAGAGAATGAAGTTGCAGCTGTCATTTCAAGAATGTACACATGTCAACTCATTCCCCATCCAAAACCTTTAAAGTTGTACAATCTTCAGATAAAAGAGTTATTCATCCTATACCTATGGCTGTCACATAAATCTATTCGAATTCAAAATAACAGAATCAAATCAGTACTATTACAACAATAAAGTTAAGGAAAAAAAAATTTGGAGAGATTACGATATAGGAAATGAAGTTTAGAGAAATCAATCAGTCTTTACATGGCTGTACTAATTCTAAAGAATTTCTTCCTAAATTTTGGAATGAAGTCTCATGATTCAAATGACATTGTTGAGAGGCATCAACCCTCTCAAACCTACTAAGCAATCCAACAATATGCTTTCAATTGCTAGTTTTAAGCTGCAGAGGAACTGATTCCCACAATAAAAAACACTAGAGCTACCATTCAATCTCACACACAAGAACTATAAAGATATCAGCAAGACCTTCATTCTTGTTACAACGCCTCTAGAGAAACAAATTCAAAGGACCTTGAGCACATATACTTATTCAAGACTTTTCACTATAATGGACTAGAAAAGAAGTTGAAGCATAATTATCAATTTCAGAACAGGAAACAAAAGTCATAAATGTAAAAGCATCAAAACAGTGCTTTGTAAAAGCTGCAAAATTTGTCAAGTAGAATTACTGGACCAGATCTACATGTTGGATCCATGAGCACCGTTTCAACATAGAAAGAAGACAGGAATTGGACTACAAGTACAGCTTTTTTTCTTACCCATATTTACACTCAACAGACTTTTCTGGTTCAATTATCAGCTCAAAGGAATTGTCAAAGGAACATATGTGTTAGCTTTTTCTTTTCTAATATGAAAGGTTAATATATAGTTTCGTGGAAAGGTACAAGGGGGTACCACCCCATATAATAATTACAGAGAAAGTGTTCATGCTGAAATATGATGAACCCAAAAACCCAAAACCTGCAACCATGTGTTCTTTTGGTAAAAAGGAAAAAATTAGAACCCAGTACCTTAAAATCTCTTAGTGCTGACCCTTCAAATTAGCCATAAAGTGGCTTGAGGAATAACAAACATACATCTTTCCATTTTTCCCTTTATTATTAACAAAAATAAATGCTTCCTTCTTTTTTAATGAAGACATCTTCTTGTTCGAGCATGGTCCATTTCAGCTCACAGCCTACCAGAGAACTTTCCACATGTATGCAACAGACCCAGAAGGGCACCAGCTTAAGCGATATATCATTTCATAATCATATCTAAACTCCTGGAATTGAGACTGATAATGGTCCACATTTGAACACTAAAATTGAGTTCCAGGAGCAATGACCATGCAAACATATCCAAGTTCTGAAGGGAATTATTAAATGCAAACAAAGATTCCTAAATTTTGCATTAAATAGTAAAAGCAACCTCATAAGCCCTTTTTCTTGTTTTGCCAAAACATCATAAAAATTCAAAGACTAAAGTTCATCTATTAAACATACGGAGTTTAAGCTTGATTATGGTCCCAACTTGAACTCCTAAAATTAAGCTTCCGCATGAGCTATGCCAATCCAAAGATATTCAAGTTTTCAGGGCACATATTAAGTGCAGAAAATGATTGCCGAACTTCGCATTAAAGTATAACAATCTCATAAGCATTTCAAGAGGAAAACTTATCCGATGAACTTATATGGAATTGCCATACATGATTCAATATTAAACCTTGACATCTATGAGGGGAGCTTGTGGTCACTAGCCATGGGGTATGCATGTAATATCAGTAACATATGTGGATCTTAGCGAATTTATAGTACAGTTGTTCTATTTTCAGCATAAGCTAAAAAAATCCATGCCATTACCTTGAAACGGGATCCAATAGAAGAAAACTTAGAAGATTTGGACGATTCTTCTGGAAGTGGGGGGAATAAACCTGCCGCAAATGGGCACTTTGAGGCAGTAAGCAATGCCTGATGTTCAGCCACCACATAATCTTTATTTTTTTCCAGAAATAGATTGGCCTGGTAGGCAACCTTTTAAAACCAGAAAGATTACAAATTCATTCAGATTCTAACCTTTGAACAAATTCAGATTCCAATAATTTAGCACATTGAACTAAATTGACACTTACCTCCCCTGCATAGTGTAATATAGTAAAATCAGTACGAGAGAGCTTTGGTTTGATAAAACGTTTGTTGATTTTAAAAGTCTGGTACAACTTCTGGGCAAATGTTTCATGGGTAGATTTGGGAAACATACTGCATGAAACCACAAACGAACAATTAATTCACGGGGAAACACCTAAAGGAGAGAAATATTAGGACATCATAGTTTGGCAATGAAAAATATAAATCAAAGTTGCATACCAGGCCTCATCAAGAAGAGCAATAATCCCTCCGGGCTTCTGGAGAGGATCCAGTGATTTTAGTTCATAGCTCACACACAAAAAAAAAACAAAAGAAAAGGTAGTTGAATGTAAAGCACGAGATTTGGTATGGTGTCAAATTTGACATACCTTTTCAATTAAATCCAATACATCTTGATTATCAACAAACTCGATATAGCTCCAATTTATCTCTTCTTTACTATACTCTTCCTGCTCCATTTTGAAGACATGCTGCACATTGGTTACACATAACGAAAAACAAAATCAGCATGAAGTCTATAAAACTTGCAAGATAAACAAACAGAATTATCAAATTAACCTGATTAAAATGTTGTTGCAGCTTCTCATTGGTGAAGTTTATACAAAACTGCTCAAAACTGTCAATTAAAAATGCAAATTAGAATATAAACCACACAACATGCTCAACATCTCTTGTTTTAATTAACATGGAAGCTATCTGCATTGGCCAGGCAAAGCAAACTTATGGCAACACATGGGCACGTTAACCAGAGAGTTCACATATGAACACGCAGAGGTTGATCAAATTTGTCAGATATCGAGGGAGGAACGGCACCAACCTTCTCGCGGATCAAGCTCTTATACAATATGGTAATGTTATTTATGCTTCTAGTAATCCTCTCTTGTATCTTGACATATTGAAAGGATAGTTAAAAGGATCTAAAGGCCATGCAAATTGCACAAGGGGCTGTTGCCAATCCATCTAAATGCTCTACATACAAAAGCAAACACCGCCACTTGCCACAACAATATTAACTGGTCCTTTGTGAACCTAAAGAATGACCTCCCCCAAAAGCCCATTGAAAATTTCAAACTAATAAGTCGAATAATTTTCACTAAAGTTACCATCTCTACGAAGAACCTCATGAAAGTTCATTTTGATAGATCCCTATAAAGGCTACTAACATAAACTACAATGCCATGCTTAGCTTAAACTCACTGTCATCATTATTATTGCCTTTTGCCATAGAGTATCCTATGCACAATATATCTAACAAAGCTTTAGCTCCCACCCAAATCGAAAATATATCCTCCTCTCTCGCAAGCACTGTGGAGGATTAAGAACGTAAAACAGTTTTGGTCAGTGAACTTACCTGTTGGATTTAAAACTTTCAAAACCATAGATATCAAGAACTCCAATCAGGGACTTTGATGTTGGATCCTGCCCGATTGAAAGGTTAATTTTTTCAACAATCCTGTAAAATTTTGACTTATTAGAGTGCAATTCGTAGAAAAGGGAGTACCAATTTAAATAGACCGGTTAGACAAAGAAAAGGAATAACTTGATGCAAGTTCACTACCAATCAAACAAGCGAGAGTATAATGTCTTGGCTAACGCATCTCTGCTACCAACTGCATTAACAGGATCAAGAGTTCTCGTGATAACTTCTTCAGGTGTCACCATTTCACGTTTGATCAGAGCATCTTCCAAGCTTTGGGCATCACATCTAGAACGCCATTAATTAACATGAAGATAAAGCCCCTTTAGATAGTTATTGGAAGTGATACAGAAGTTATATCACCACAACACATTCACAATCTCCAGTGGAGTAATAGAAAACACCTAAGAAGTTCTGCTGTGGTATTAAGATGAAATCTCGACTTCTCATCCTTTATCACCGAAGAATCAATCTCCTTTCCCTTGGCAAAATCAATGTTTCCAAGATGAAGGATTGCTGCCACAACCCTGAAAATTGCCTCCTGAACAACTTTTCCTTATTCAGAATCTATTGAGCAATCATCAATCCCATGAATGGCCAGGACAAAAAATTGCTGACCTGTTCCTCCTCATTGATTCCAACTATATCCATAGCCCTCCTTGTTGCGAGATATTCATGAGCATCATTTACACCTTCTAACTCATAGCAACTGGATTGATTCAAGTAGTGATAAGATTTAGGGCTTCCTAGCTTATACCTTGCAACATCCTGAAAAAAGTAGCAGGATTCGAAAATGCCACATATATAAACAGCTTAATATGAAATTTCCAACAGAACCCATTGAGAGAATACCTCCTCTGGAGCAGCACAAAGAAGGTAAAAGCAATGGTAGTTTCTCTCGGGGTTGGAAATCTGACAAACGCGTGACCTTTCAAGTAGATAAGTTCTGATAGCAGCCCCAGAAATTCGCCCATTTTTGTCGAATTGAATCTCAACAAATTTACCAAACCGACTACATTATGGATCATGAGAAGTATATGAGAACAAATCTGTTGAAGTAAACCCACACTATCTCCAAATGAAACAAAGTATATAGACAGCAAAGAAACAAAGTATATAGACAGCAACATTGAGATGCACCTTGAGTTGTTGTTCCTGACTGTCTTTGCATTGCCAAATGCTTCAAGAACAGGATTTGACTGCAATGTTCAGTTGCAATAAAAAAAATTAAACTTAATAATTGCCATGTTCATAATTCGAGTGCACATAGTGATTAAAGAGATAAGTTTGGATCCTCAAGCGCATTCTCAAATAAGAAATGGCAAGTTATGCTACCTCTAGAACTTGCTGTTCCACCGTTCTTCCCTCAACTCCTGATCGCCCCCCCAAGTGTGCAAGATATCTCATGAGCATCTTTGTCGTCTCCGTTTTACCAGCCCCACTTTCTCCACTGACCAGAATCGAATTGCTCTTTCCTTCATTGATCATAGCCCTATATTCTTGTGTCTCAGCACATCAGCGAGAAGACAAGAGGGAAAAGAAAAGGTTGCACCAGCGCAACTAGGAACCAAATTCACCTGTATGCAGCATCACCAACTGCAAATACATGAGGACTCAATTCCCCAAAATCAGCTCCCTTATATTGTTCCATCATGTGGGTGTCATATAGGTGAGGCAATCTTTGAAATGGATTAACAGCAATAAGTATGTTTCCTGTGTAGGTCTGGAAGCAACAGGCAAAATTTATTTACTGAAACCAGTAAAGTAATGCAAGAAAACTCCAAGGCTAAAAGATTATCCTGTGAGGGACTGCCAGTAGCTCACATAAATCTCATTGAGTTGATATCTCGTAGCTAGGTTCTGCAGCACTCCAGGTTCATGCAAGTAAGAAAGCTTTGTCATGTCATCCACACCTCCAGGTGGAGCCTCAGTATCCTTCGGGTATACTTTCGATACATTTGTCGTGACCTACAGGTGCAATCCACTGGTCATTATACTGAAAAATACCTATAATCCAGACCACTGTTGTAGATCAGCATAAAACAAGACTGCAGAAAAGCTAAATATCATGCTGAGCAACAATTAGACCCCATAGAGTGCTTCAGTCGCTGAGACTCTCTGAAACGACCTCACTCTGCTTATATGGACATTTCAAAAATAGATGTATTGAAGAAATAAAACAACTGCGCAGTAATATTCCACATTCTGCTTGAAGCCTGCATTATTGCTTAGTTTGACTATACTCATTCTATAATTAAAAGTTTAATGGTCAGTTAAAGCCTTTTGAACATATTAAGCACTCTCGATCTCACTTCTTCTAATCAATAGCTCATTATTTATTTTGAAAAGACTCTCTGATTGTTTTTTCCTTTCCTTTTTTCAATTGCGAAGAGACTTGTCAAAAAGAAATTTAGCAAGTGTCAGGACTCTCAGTTAGATTACCCCCAGATGTTTACAGTTCCAAGTATGGCATGCATTTGATGACGGTGCACTTACTGTCTTTCCATTTTTCGTCTTGACATGTACCTCATGACCTTTAATTGAAGTAACTTCTCCATCAATCCATGCAAGAACAGGATCTTCAACCCATACATGAGAACCCACAATTATTTGCACTGGTTGAGCCTGCGGGAGCAAAGTTGCGATAGAGATATCAAGTTACTTTAAAATAAAAAATTTTAAAATGACATGAACATCGACAAATGATAATGATAAAGCAAAGACCAATAGAAACTTTTGTCAAAAAACCAAAAACGAAGCAAAATAAATTACCAGGTGAGAAATAATGAAAAGCATCGTGGGTGTTTGGAATCAGATTTTTCATAATTTATAACCATTCAATTTCGACGACTCTCGTTATTTACTTTGTAATGCTTGTGCTCAATGAACACTGTTTTTCCATCATTCACGTCATCTAGTTTTTTTTTATATTGGGAGGGGGGGCAGAGGGGCTCTAGAATGGTTCATAAAAGATTGTCCGTGAGTGAGCTATATGTTTTGTCCAAAATGTATTTGGCTTGGCATTTAGGCACAACAAGTGTTGGAATGAGGTAATTGATTGGCTATTGCCAACTGCTCTAAAAGCTTAAACTGTTAGATGAAGACGTGGTTTAGTATTTAAATATTCTATCACTCCCTCTCACACTTAGCTTGGTTTTTTGCTCTTATTCTAAGCATGGACATATATAATTGGACAGACAAATGGGGCTTAGAAAGATTTGAACTGTGAACCTCCTGCTATGATAGCATGTGAGATTTTGTGAGACTAATACCAATTATTCAAAAAGCTTAAGCTGTTAGATAAAGGCGTGCTTTAATATTTAAATATTCTATCAATTTCAAACTTCATTTCCATGCACCCGTGAAGATATCCCTATCATGTACGATGTGCAGAGCCAAACACCACCATCACATTGCATTTCTAAAGTGACTTATTCTTTCTTTCCTTGCTCTCTCATTACTAATGCTAACTTTAGCATTGGACGAATTAATCGCACGAACATCTCCCGACACAATTTCTTTATCAGTCATCGTCCGATTCAATCCACTGCTCCGCAATTATGCAAGCTATCACCCTAAAAACTAACCACATAAAAAGCAAAGGTCTCAAAAGATTTTCAATACAGCCCCCATTTAAGCGAAATTCAGGGTTCCACATAACAAATGGCACTACCAAAAAGAGAGAAATGGAGCCTTCCAGTCAAGCAAACTCATAAGTCCATCACCAGCTTAGCAAAAGACCATGTGAGCGAAAACCGATCAGTCAATTGTAAGTCAGCAGAATTCAATTTACCATTTGTTGGCAAACACCCCCACGATCCTCAGCTCATCAAATAGAGCGAGAGCTCAGCCCCAGTTTCCGCAGATCAGCGAGCTGATTCACAACAGCTACAGCTCCAAATTTCTCTATCTCTGCCCCCTTCAACTCCTCAACCAAAGCCAACAAACCTCCCTCCACACACAGACTTCTTCTCCTTCCTGCTCCCTTCTCCCTCGACCGACGGACAACCGGAGCTCGCGCCTCTCTCTCCCCCCTCCCCCCACTCCCCCGATTTCGCCGCCGCGCTCCTCAGCGCACCGTTTGGGATTCGCCGCCGTACGCCCCCTCGAGCACGTGCCGCCACGGGGGTGGCTCTCTCTCTAGAGCGCTGGCAATGCTTCTCTCTCTCTCTCTCTCTTGAAAGTCTCGAAGCTTTTCGGTTGTGCGCGTGGTTGCGTAGAGAGAGAAGTAGGGGAGGTGGGGACGGCTGTGGTCTCCCACACACAACAACGCAGAAAGCAGCTTCCTCTCTCTTCTGGTTCCGGTGGAAATTCAAAAAGACGAGCCATTGACAAACATCATCATTGACTAATTAAGCAATTCCCATGCTGCTCCCGAAATCAACCGCGCTTTCCATAATCGCCCTCCGATATAAGGTATTTTTACACAATTGCCACGCCCGCCGTCTCGAAATATCATCTTTGCGAAATGAGATAATTATAAAAAATAAATGCGATAATTAAAAAGCATTTTTCACTAGATTTGTGCAGGATAAGGTGGAGAACAAGATCATTTTGGAATTTCCATTTTTGCTTTCGACGATGAAAAATCATTTTTTTTAACGGGAGGAAATATTAGATTAGAGAAAAAACGAAGACAAATCCCGAAAATAAAGATGAGGGTATTCTCGTAATTGGAAGTTAACGTTATTACAGCCTTCTTACATCCCTTCCACGACAAGGACACCCGCCCCGTATCTGCTGGAAAATGATTTCATTTTGAAATTTTTTTTAAAATGCCATTTTTTTGAGAAATAAAGGAATCGTACGATTGGACGTAATCGATTGCCCGAACATGAATCTCGCCGAAGTGACCAAACTAACCTCGTCCGAAGGGCGCATTTCTCGCGAAAAGATAAATGGAAAAAAGAGAAAGTAAAAGCTTTGTAAAGACAAGACGGATCGTCCAAAACGCCTTGTCGTAAAGGTGGTCGCTGTCGTTTCGATTTTTTTCCAACTTTGGGCTTTCCGTGGCGGGTCAAGTCAACGGGTCCTAAACTTTTGATGGCCTTTTTAGTTGGTTTTCTCGTGAAATTTGGTCGACTTTTCAGGGACTATTTGGTCTGACCCGGAATTATAGTTCCGCTCGAAAAAATGTTGCACGTGATTTTTAACTCCTTGTAGGTGACATGAAATGTCAATGTTCAAACACTTTTGTGCGTTTTAGTTTAATATTGTACGAAATTAAGATCTCGAATGTTCAACCGAGAAGTATGTCCAAACATTCCCGATAATTGCCATGTGCTATTCAAACCTGTGTATTGGCCGGATCATAACTCCGAATCTACATAATTGTTACGTGCAATTTCTTGCAATATTTCAATATGATTCTAGAAAAAGATTATAAACTCCATCAAAGTAATAAACTCTTTGGGAGCATCAAGCTCTCGCCATGTTTATTGTTGCTAACTTGAGAATCTTATGAAGCACATGAGATGCTTAATTTGAACGGGAGAGGTTTCGCTAGGATTTCGCTCAATCGAACCAGTCGACTACTGTCGGGACTCGTGGTCGGTCTTTGACCATCAAACTCGCATTCACAAGTTCATGTCCTTTCTCTCCTAATTCATACAAAGAGTCCTTTCATTTTCCCGATTCCCCCTAAAACTAACAAATTCAATCCGCATATGTCACCTTATTTGCTCCGATATTTGCTTATCCTAATAAGTAAAAAATTCGACAAGAATATCCAAATTGTGTCACTGCACGAGTACAGATCGCGACCCCATCCAGAATTATATTGGGATTGATCTAATCATCAATAATTTTCCTTTTGAGCATACATTACAGATATCAACCGTTATGTCCAAAAAAAGTGAAAGAAAGAAATGAAGTTCCGGCAGATCCAGTTCTGCAAAAGCCCGACCGTAAATGTCTTTGTCATCAGAAGTGAAAGTTCGTAGGACCATGTTCGGTCCTCTTGACGGGGCTAATTCTAATGATAGGCCCATTTCGACCAAAAACAATCACAGGCCCATGGCGTATGTCTCCCTATTGGAGGCTAAGGTGAGCTCCTCGTTTGGGCTTCATAGTAGAAAATAGGAGAAAAGTATCAAAAAAGTCACAAACATATTACATTGGTACCAATTCGGTCATAAACTTTTCAATTAGACCGATTCAGTCATAAATCTTTTCACATCGGTACCAATTCAATCCATCCGATCAATGTAGGCTCGAAATTTCTGACTTTGACGATTGTGATCCTACATGATATCGCCGGCATTGACGTTGACAAATTTTATAATTTTTTCATACTTTTTAAATGTTTTTCGGGTTTTTTTCTATTTTTTTCTTTTTTTTTCTCTTCCCAAAACTAGTCGATTTGGGGGAGCGCATAGGGCCCTCACCCAAATCCAAGCAAGGGCCGAAACCCTTGTCTATTGGCTTGCGAGGCCATCGCGGCCCTCGCCAGCCAACCAATTCTAGGAAGAGAAAAATATATATATATATTTAAAAAACCTGAAATTTTATTTTAAAAATTATAAAATTTGTCCATATCAGTGTCGGCGGTGTCACATAGGACTGCTGGCATCCATGTCAGCGATTTCTGACTTAAATTAAACGAATTGACTAATTGGTAAGAATGTAAAAAGGTTTATGACTAAATTAGTCTAATTGAAATATTTAAAACTGAATCGATACCAATACAATAGGTTTAAGATTTTTTGATACTTTTCCCTTAGAAAATATGGAAAGCTCTTTGGTGCAAAAGCCCGGTCCAATATTCACTTAACCTAGTCCATGATTGGTCTGCTCAATCAAAAGCAAAAACATACTTTTGATTTACTTTTGGAAGCTCCGTTTTATTTCTCAATGGCCTCGTTTTGTTCAGCATTTGGGGAACGGAAAACCGAAAGTTAGCATTTGGAATGCTGAAACCTATTTTTCCCTTCCCAAATTGCTCTTGCTCAAATTTTTTTATTCCGGTTTTGCCCATATTACTGTTTGTCTTCTTCACCGCGAGGGTGGCCAACAAGGGCGAATCTGGCCGACGAAAGGCCGACAAAAGGCCGGCGAGGTCGCGCGACCTAGGCGACAGCCACCTGGTGCGCGACTCCAGGTGATGACCACCTAGGTCGCAACCTAGGCCGACATCACCTGAGGTCATGTGACCTAGGCGACAGCGCCTGGGCGATTGCCCAACTCTAGGCGTCCGTCGCTTGGGTCAGGCGACCTCGCCGGCCCTTTGTTGGCCAGATTCGCCCTCGCTGGCCCTTCGCCAGCCACCCTCACAATAAAGAAGATGAACAGTAATAGGGGCAAAATCGGAATATTGAAAAAAAAATTTGCCAAACATTACTTAGGCTAAAAGTAGTTTCACAATTTTTTTTTTACCAAACACCACTTGCATTTTCCTAAGTGACTTTCACCTAAAGGTATTTGCATTTTCCCAAGTAGCATTTGAAAAGCCAAACTAAACGGGCCCAATATTTTCCTAAAAATAATTACTTATAGCTTGAAATAATTAGTCAACACTAAGGGTATGCAAAACAAACCACCTAAATCGAGAACTACCCAAGTCGAATTGACCGATTTGGTTAGGTTCTTGTGAGTATTAATCCAGTTCCCAATAAAGTGGAACCGATATTCGGGCGGTCTAGTTCCTAGTTTCAAGGAGAACTGGATCGGACCAACTACATATACTTTTTTTGTGATCATGTGTAGTCAACGTGAGAAATATTATTCCAATTTTAGAATATACGTATAGTCGGCACGGGAGACATAATTTGTAATTGCATTGGCTTAAATTAAACACTTGTGTTTTGTGATTACGTATAGTCGACATAAGGAATGTAATTCTAATTTTAAAATATATGGTATCAAATAGTGAGAAAAAAAAGTAACTGTTTCCATTGGATCAGATCGATGGTCGAGTTCGGGTCCCAGTCCCAAGACCAATTGGTCTCGTCCCCAGTTCCCAAAATTGTGTGACCACTTCCATTGGATTGGACCAATGGTTGAGCTTGGTTGTCTCAGTCCGAATCTTGGTTCAGTTCCCGATTCCACTTTAGAACTAGACCAAATCAAGAACCAATTACCTCTCGTCAATACAAGATCTTTTCATTTTCGATAACAATTTACATCAAAACATTTGCTTACGAAGAAAATATCTAATCCTAAATAAACAGGATTGAGCTTTTGAGCTCCGTTTAGTCCACGAAAAATGAATGAAATCGAAAGCATTTTCCTAAAAATAATTGCTCGTATCGCCTGAAATGATTATTCTATGAAAAATATTTTCATCATCGTCAATAATTTATGTCCGGACATTCTCATGAATAACGAAAATATTTTCCGCCCATTCGTGTTGGTAAGCGACACAAGCTATTTTTATTGGGAATATGTTTTTCAAATCATTTGTTTTCCCACGAAACAAATGCACCATCTCAATGCTATTTAATAGGATGATCGTATTGGCAAGTAGCCTTCGACCCATTTTTGCTCAACCTCACCCTATACTCAGGCTCCTTTTGTTATGATTTGGAGAAAAACATATTCCTAATAAAAATTGCTTGTGCTGCTTACAAAAACAAAGGAATAAAAAGATATTATTGATTAGGAGTTGAAATGAGATGAGAAGCACAAGGAGGAAAGAGGGGGACAACGAAAAATATTCTGGCTATTGTTTTAAGGGTGAAGGAACTAAATTAGGGATCTCTCTCTTTATATTCATCAAACTGCTAACATTTCTATTGGGGGCATTAGTCTAAAGCCAAGAAATGTAGGTGGTCTCTTGCCGCTTGGTAAATTGTGCAATCAAAGATTCAAACTTTCGGCTCCTCTTCAAGACTTTCTAATTTTCAAGTTTGGCAAGTTCTGAAAATGAGGAGGAGAGGGACCCATCTCGCCTTTCTTTCGATGATGCCGATGGTATACTTTGTCTTGTGTAAATAGAATTTATATAGATTAATTATATTCAGTAAATAAAATATAAATAAATTATAAATAAGTTTATAATTTATACATAATATTTTTATGAGCAATAACACTATTTTTCGCTCATTCAATATGACCAATCATTTATAGGAAGGCAGTTTTTTCAATCACCAATTTTTCGCTAATCAATATCATCAATCCTTAATTACGTGGACTTTACGGCAAGATCCCAAATCGTCGTTATCGGTCCAAACGATATTTTGTCCAACCGTTCCGCGCCAAAACAAAAAAAAGAAGAAAGTGACGTCACGTGTCAACGTCACTCTCACTCAGCTCGAGCTTCGAGCTCGACCATCGCCTTCTCTGCTCAGCTCGAAGCCTTCGGTCTCCACCACACGAAGCATCATCTTCCACTGCGAACTCTCGTGCAGCGCCTCTTCCAAGCTCCGGCATGGAGAAGAGGCAGAGCGCCGGTCGGTTCAAGGGCCGCACCAGGCTGCCGGAGCTCGCCGTGCCGAGACGCTACGATCTCCATCTGAAGCTCGACCTCGCCGCGTGCAGCTTCTCCGGCGTCGTCCGCATCGGCCTCGCCGTCACCGCCGCCGCCGAGGGGACGAAGTTCCTCGTCCTGAACGCGCTCGAGCTCGCGATCGGCGACGTCTGCTTCGCCGATTCCGCCGATCACGTGCGTGATCGTTGATTTTTGCACTTCTTCGCGTGTTCTTCAGGATTTCCTATTTCGGGATTCATGCTGGTTTTTTGTTGTCTTTCTTTTGCTACGAGCAGAAGGAGATTCGCCCCTGCGACGTCGTGCTCGACGATGAGGACGAGATACTGGTTTTGGCCTTCGATGAAGCGCTGCGCTGCGGCGAAGGAGTGTTGACCATTGAGTTCTCTGGGATGCTTAATGCTCAGTTGAAGGGCTTATATAAATGGTCCTCTTCCTCAACTCGTTTCTCATAGTTCACTTTAATAGTGTTTGTTTTGCTTCGACACAAGGACATACCGAGATATAGACCATGCTTGATGATGATGTAGCTGAATTTGTCCTGGGAAATACTTAGACTGAAAAAAGATACAATCTTTCCTTCAACGTGACTCCCTTCTGATCTTAGCTTGGATCTTCATTAACTTTCCAACAATCGTGTCCGGTTTTACAGTGCTTATGTGGATGGAGGAGAAAAGAAGTATATGGCTGCTACACAGTTTGAAGCTGTAGATGCAAGGAGGTGTTTCCCGTGCTGGGATGAACCTGCTCTTAAAGTATGTCTGTTACAGACCGCGCTTGCGCCTGTATCATATGACGGTTGACTTTTCTTGCACAAAGCACAATCCTGGACTATACGAATTTGAAAATCACTATAAAATTGATCGGCAGCATTCAACTATAACAGAACTCTTAGGAACTTCCCATATGATAGTCACCTGTGGCATCGAATCGTCGGACTATTATCTTAGTGATGCAGATTGTCCCTTCATGTTTTCCATGTACAGTATGGAAATTAAAAGGCTTGTGTTTTCTTACCATACTTTTCTATGGTTAACTTGTATAAACTTTCTCAAGAGCGAGAGATGTCATAATCTATGCATTTTGAACAGGCTACCTTCCAAATAACGTTGGATGTACCCCGGGAGTTGACTGCACTGTCCAATATGCCAATTCTCAAGGAAAAGCTTAATGGCGATATTAAGACTGTATATTTCGAAGAATCCCCCATGATGTCTACTTATTTGGTGGCTGTTGTAGTTGGTTTATTTGATTCTGTCGAAGAAACCACAGCCGATGGTATGCATAAGATCGAAAAGCTCCTCTTGCATCTCATTTGCTGACACTAATATTTTCATTTGCTGATGGCACTTTGAAGTTGTCATGCAGGGATTAGGGTTTGTGTATATTGTCCTCCTGGCAAGAGTGAAAACGGAAAATTTGCCTTGCACGTTGCTGTGAAGGCTCTCGAGCTCTATACTAGGTGAGCATCTAGGCAAACTCTTTTCTTGACATCAGAGTAGATAGTACACCTCTGCGCTCCTCTTTAAGGCTTGAACCAAGTCATAGGGATTGCCTGATTTAAAGCACATGTAAGAACAAATCGAACAACATGGCTTTCCTTTCCCTCCTTTTGAACAATTTAAAGAAACTCCAGTGATAATTTCCCCCCAAATCCTGGGTCCATTTGTTAAGAAATTGTAAATGAGTTTGCATCTGGACATAAGTCCTAAATCTGCTATATAATTGATTGAAGAATGGATTGTTTCTTTCATCTCTTCATCTATGCCTTGCTCGCTCCATAAAGAAAGCAAGTAGCTCTTTTCTGGTGGTGATGCTAATCAGAAGACCATCTTCCGTGGTGAATGTGGTGCTACTTAGGTACTTCTCAGTGCCTTATCCCCTCCCTAAACTAGATATGGTCGCAGTCCCAGAATTTTCTGCTGGGGCAATGGAGAACTATGGTTTGATCATATACCGGGAAAACGATATGCTCCATGATGAATTGCAATCCACGGCTGCTAAGAAGCAATGTGTAAGGAATTTTCTCCCCCTGACCCGATTTCTGTGGATTACTCTGCATCCCGCTCATAAATGGTATAACATATAGAAGTGATGCACAACCTCTTTCTCTATACCTGAAATTAAGTTACCCTCTCTTTTTAGTCTGAAAATTTCGGTAAAGATGCGTGATAAATCCATTAACTATTGGATCAGATCACAGTTGTTGCAATGCATGAAGTTGCTCATCAGTGGTTTGGCAATCTGGTTACAATGGAATGGTGGACACATCTATGGTTGAATGAAGGTTTTGCTACATGGGTAATCTTCACTAAATTCTATTCTACTGGATGAACACTAGAGAACAAATAGTTAATCTGATTTTTGTTATTTCTCTTTAAATTTTTTCAGGTGAGCTATATGGCAACTGACAATTTGTTTCCTGAGTGGAAAGTATGGACTCAGTTTCTCCAACTAACTGCTAGTGGATTGCATATGGACTCATTGGAAAAATCACATCCAATTGAGGTATGAGTTCAGTCACTTTCAAGCATGGCACTAGTCAATTAATTCACGTTGTTGATACCATGCGGGCTAACTTTTAGGTAGAGATAATCCATGCTCGAGCAGTTCTTGAGATATTCGATGCTATAAGCTATGAGAAAGGATCAGCTGTTATCCAGATGTTGCAAAGCTACCTTGGAGATGCAATATTTCAGGTGAGAAACTTCTATCTAGGTTCCGAATCATAATACCTGATTCTCTGTAATATATTGTAATTCAGATGTATCATCAGCGCTTCTCCGAAAGCAGTTGGTTAGACTATGGAGGATCAAGAAAAACTCTCGGCCCGTTTAGTATAGTACCCTGACATGTCTTTGTGGTTTCTCTTGCTCCATTCCACTTTTTTTTTGTTGGTCTATATGTTACAGGTAAAACAGTTCTTCCTTTGTGAGCCAGTGAACTTTTTCACAGAGTTATTTGCACTTCTTTTGAGTTTTATTGAGCTTATATACTTTATATTGATATAGCACTGGATTTCCTGTAACCTAAACCCGGCTATTTTCAGTGCCCGAGATCTAATTCAATCAATCTTTTTAAACCTCAGACTGCTGATGATATCCCACTACTGTAAATAGGATTTTAATATTGAAACATTTAGTACATATCATGGATGATGAATGGTTGGAGTCAAGAGTCATACTTTTCATTATGCGATTCAGTGCAAGTTTCAGTAGATTGCTACACTATAAGGAGATATTCAGCAATATTGACCAATTCTTTCTGCGTCTTGAAAACAGAAATCATTGAGTTCATACATGAAAAGATATGCATGGAAAAATGCAAAGACTGAAGACTTATGGAGTGTTCTGACAGAGGTATCTGGTGTTGAAGTAACTAATCTGATGGACACTTGGACAAAGCAAAAAGGATACCCACTCATTTCCGTGAACCTAACCGGCCATATATTGGAGTTTGAACAGGTGTTATTGTAATGCTTATAAGCTCAAAGCAAGTTTGACATGCTTTGCCTAGCATTCATAGTAGATGCTTTTAAATTTTAGGTGCTTGTGTCAAGTGAAAACTGAAATTTTGCTTATCACTGCAGTCACAGTTCGTCCTATCTGGATTGGCTGGTGAGGGGCTATGGATTGTTCCCATAACCTTGTGCCTCGGTTCATATGAGAGACAGAAGAAGTTCCTTTTGGAAACACAATGCGGAGAAATTGACATATCTGACCTTTTCAATTCTTCTAGCAACAGTTTAGGCTTATCGGAGGAGAAGGATCCGGAAAAATTTAAAGAGAACTTTTGGATCAAGATTAATATTTATCAGAGTGGTTTTTATAGGGTAAAATACGAGGACAAGCTCGCAGCTCAGCTTATCAAAGCAATAGAAAGCAATTACCTTTCTGCAACAGATAAATTTGGTGGGTACATCCTGCCAAGTTTGATGCGATTGCATGCTAGTTTAAACTTATTGAGTAGTTGTTTATTTATGTACCGAGAGTATCAATAGGGCACAGGAAGTTGTAGAGCAAGGATAAAATTCCCTGGCCAGGTCTTGCGAATGGAATGCACGGAAACTATTAACATACTTTTCTCTTGTAGTAAATTGTCAATTCAACTGTGTGACTCTATAGTTTTCCAGGAAAAAAAGTTTATAGAGAACTATCTTCCTTTTAACAAGACCTTAGTATATCTTTTTATTCTATTCTGGCCATATGGCTTCTTGTTAATTGTCTTACATAGAACAAGTGCAAGTTCATTCTCTAGCACTTAGATATTTTAATGCAGTATAACCAATGAGCTTCTCTATCAGTTATTTCCTTATTGTGAACGTCAGCAAGTGTCAAAGATCGAATTACTGTATTGAATAACTCCTTTTTAGGGATCTTGGATGATAGTCATGCCCTTTGCCAGGCTGGCAAACAGTCACTGTCTTCTCTGCTCACCTTGATGGATGTATACAGAAAAGATACGGACTATACTGTGGTATCAAATTTGATAGATGTAAGTAGTTCTGCAACAATGTAGTCCTTTGCCTTATATGCCATCTATCTTAGAAAGTTGATCACCAGTAAATTGTGCTCCAGGTCTGCTACAATATCGTGAAGATATACTACGATGCTTTTCCAGATTCAGTGGATAACTTAAGACAGCATTTTATCAATATCCTCCTGCCCTCTGCTGAGTAAGATGAAGTGCTTTCTATTTAATTCACAGTGATGAATTGATTTTGTAGCTGTATGAATACTAATTCTCTTGCAACAATTTAGAGAATGCTTGTAGTTCCTTGCTTATGTGGTTTAAATAGAGTGGAAACAAGCTTCCTTGTTTTTCATTTTTTTCCCTTTTGGAATGTGATCATGCAATACATATACACGAAACATTTGTGTTTTGGTACCTCTTACTTTTCTGTTACAAAAAATGTGAACACTGACATAATGCTTAGCTTTTTTTGCGAAATTAAACTTGGGTTGCTAATACTTTTCTGTTCTTCCTTGCAGAAGATTAGGCTGGGAATCGGTTTCTGGAGAACCTCATTTAAATATGCTCTTGAGGGGTGAAATCTTTATGGCTTTGGCTTCATTTGGTGACGAGAAAACTCATGAAGATGCAATCAGACGATTTGAGTCGTTGTTAATGGATAAAAACACTCCTCTTCTTTCAGCTGATACAAAAAGGGTAAGAACACCGGCGGACCGACACAGCCCCTTTGTCCGTGGGGTTTGCACTTTTCTTCAATACTAAGTACTAATCAATTTTAAAAGAGAATGTGCTCTAATTTTATTTTGAAAATTTGTCTCTCCATCCAAACCTATAATTATTGGTCTACCATTTGATAAGGACAAATACTTAGGTACTCCTCTTCAGCTTCTCGATGAGTTTTTAAATTCTCCACAGGCTGCTTATATTGCCGTGATGAGGAAAACTACTGTGGCGAGCAGGAATTATGTCGAGTCCATGTTGAGCATTTACAGAGAAGCAGATACAGTGCAAGAAACGGAAAGAATTTTGCGTAAGTTTTCGAGGCTAATGAATTGTCTTAGATGCCGATTTCTTTCTTTGTTTTTATGTTTTTTTGTTCACAGAGTACATTTAATTTTAAGTGCTTATGTGTGGAACTCATGCAGGTCATCTGGCAGCTTCTCCGGACCCAGATATAGTATTGGAGATTCTGAACTTTATAGTGTCAGATGAGGTATTGCATATTTGCCAGCTACGGTACTGATTGTAATGGTCCAAGTTAAATCAAAGTCAATCTAGATTTTCCTTGAGAAGAACTGAGGCTATCTGTGTATCTTTTTAGGTTCGAGATCAAGACATCGTTTATGGATTTCGCGGAATAAGCTTAGAAGGGCGTGAAACAGCATGGAAATGGTTGAAGGTACTGAGTTCTACTTCTAAACCCATTGCTTCAAGCATACTGTTGTAAACTTTCCTATTCAATTTGATGGTCAGTTGGTATTCTGTCAAATATGATGGATTAGAGCGAAATTTAGGAAACAAATATCAAGTCCTAGATTTTGTTGCCAAATATATGTTCTGAAGAGAAGAATAGGGCCAGGTTTTGACAAAGATTTATGTACTTTGCCCCGAAAGGATTTCATTAGTTGTAATTGATCCCTGAGAGCGACTATATGACAGCAGCTAGATCAGGGAACGTAATCTTGAGATAACTTTGGAGCAACACCAGACAATTAATATCTTGATTCTCTACATTATCAGAACAGTCGATGCATTTGCTACTGAATGCAGGATAATTGGGACTTCATTTTGAACAAATACGGTACCGGTGTGCTGTTCACCCACTTCATAACCGACATCATTGCTCCGGTAAGCAACTGAATCTCATAGGACTGTTAGATTGCATCTCAGAATCTCAGATGTACTTCACAGGAAAATGCTCTCTGCAACTGCATATGAGGTTGCAATCCCTTCATGATATTCTACCGTTGGTCTGCATGCCAAATTGACCCACCTTTCAGAAAGAATAGTATGAATTGGATAATCTCCTGGCATTTATTAGTTTGAGTGGATAGTCTTGTTATTACAACGGAGAAATGACTAATGTCGATCCAAGCAAACTTTAGAGTTCTTACACATTATGTTGTCCCTGAGTATTTTTCAGTTTTCAAGCAATGAGAAGGCCGACGAAGTGGAAGCATTTTTCGCGAATCGAACAACTCCCGCATTTGCCTTGAGCTTGAAGCAAAGCATTGAACAAATCCGAATCAAAGCAAGGTGGGTTCAGAACATAAAGCAGGAAGAATCGCTTCCGGAGCTCGTCAAACAACTAGCAAGCAAGGGATGATCCATCACAGATTACAGGACCGCAATAAAGTTTTTTTTTTTGGTAAGGGAACCCCCAATAAAGTTTGAATTCGTGAGAAACTATGAATCATATGAATAATCCGGTTGGGTCAAGCTGCTGCCCTATAATACTCCACAGCAGCCTGCACTTGCTTTTCTTTCTTGTGCTGTGGCCCCTCTTGTTAGGACAAGGGTCAGAGAAAGGGTCCAGCTGGTCTAATCAACCGGCGCTGCTTCGCTGACGATGCTCGAAAAGGGTCATAAACAATTGTGTGTAGCTACAAAGTGCAGAAATGCACGTACATTGCGCTTTGTACATTATTAGTTATGATGGAAAATGAAGATTGACGCACGCCAATTTCAAATTTCGTTTTTCACCACGATGATCGGAACACTAATGATTATCATCCATTAGGAACGAAATCGGGGTCACTGCCACATCTTTCAGAGGCTCAAAGACTCTTTCTAGAAAATGCAAAATTAACCATAACCGAGGAGAACATATCAACTTATTTTCCCGGTATATGGTCCTCAACGACCAGGAAAATGACTCGTGGAAGGTATATTTTTCATCTCCCTCTCTTCCCTCCAACATACAATACTTCATGCGGTACCTCCTACATGACTTCATCAGCTCTGATAAGCCAAAATAGAACCACATTTTTGAAATTTTCGATAACGGCACTGCCCTCGTCAATAAAGCAAAAATTTCACAATGCTATGGAGTAATGGCACAACCCCCGATCTGTGCTCTTTCATCCAGAATTTAAAACCACGTGGCTAAACTTTAGGAATTTTTCTTGCATATATATGACTGCGAATACACCACACTTGAGAGTTAATAGTGGAGAGGTTGCATTTGCATTCTCTCAACCACAAGCACAAAAAACAGCGATCTTGAGCCCATTTTCATGAGGGAGAAATTTAAGTTGCTTCAAGATGCGAGAACTTTTCAATCCTATAGAGTACATTCTTTACAACATACATGGCTTCTGCTTCTTCCCGATTTCCCCCCAAAAGAAAGGAGTCCTTAATGGTGCTACATCTTGCAGAACTCCTACTATGAACACATCTACAGAGAGGTGGGACTTGTGACCATCTTTAAGTTGCTCTGACTTTTGCTGCAGTAACCCAAGTTGCAGCCCATTATGTACAATGCCATCCGCAAGAAACTGGAGAAGAACAAGGTGATGTAAAGTTTTAAACTCTTGGGCTACAACAATATTACAGCAAGAGCAATCGTCACAGCAACTGTACATATCAGTGCCTGCAAAAAATAACTAAGATCAGGAGAGGAAAAGCAGCAAAAGGAAAAAAAAACTTCAACTTGTGGATGGATGCTAGCCCTTCAACTTTATGAGAATTTGTTTCCAAAAAGGTTGATGCAAGGAAAAACAATTGAGACATAATATACTTGATGCCACGGTAATGAAAGAATGAAAAAGCATAGGTTGAGCAGCATTGATCCCAACATATATACACTGAAAAGAAACCATAATTTTTCACAAACTGCTCCTGCTCTTACAGGAAGATAGGTAATCTCTCTCTAAGTTTCCTCAAACCATCATTCCACTAAACTAAAAGGGAGCATCAGAGGACATTCTATTGACACTTTGATGACCACAGGATTATATCTCTCTACTTACAGCTATTGCTGAAGCAGCGAGTCCAGCCCGCTCCCTTGGATCTCTTTGGTAGTAGTTGCAGAAGTACAGTATCGTTGCAAAGTACCACATAACAGGAAAAATAAATCCAACAAGGAGACTGCAAAATGGAGAGGTATGTGAGAGAGAGAGAGAGAAGGAGAGAGAGAGAGAGAGGATGGGAGGGAAAGGCAATGCGTACCAAAACCATCCAATTCCCCAGCCAAAATAGGGAAGAGGTTTATCATACATTCCCAACTGGTGATGTCCCACGTCATTAGTAAGGGTATAGCGGCCTTTTGGCTTGTCTCCTCCATTAGCTAAAAGCTCTACACTCAAAGAAAAATTCCAGAAACTAATCAAAACTCATCTTGCCATGGGTTGAAATCATGACAAAAACGATCCTAGGTATATTTTCATGTTAGCGAAGGGTACTTGCTAAGATGAAAGTAATTCCAGTATATTTTCACGTTAGTGAAGAATGTCTGGTACTTGCTAAGATGAAAGCGATTTTCCAGCCAGTATGCCCGAGGTTCACCATGGACACTAAGATATGACAATGACAGTAGACAAATGCCACAAAGAAGTCAATGATCTGTATGAACACAATGGACATTTAAGCAGTCTTCGCAAGTATCCACCCCCCCCCCCTCTCTCTCTCTCTCTATCCTCTCCTCTCCTCTTCCACCTTTGTCTTCCTTTTCTCTTACTCTCTATTTCTTTCTCTGGAAGTGTGATTGTAATGAGACCAGTTTGCGACTCACATCAACCTTGTGCTCAAATATTTCTACCAGCGAAAACAAAGCAAATGAGTTAAACCCGACAAAAGCACAAGAGGATAAAGGGAGTACTTTCGTCCATAATTTGACAGATCTGTATAGGAACAAGTTGATTTTAAGCCTCCTAGGGGCCAACGTTTTCACCTCCGAGCACCTGCAACATAGGAGAGACACTCCATGCTTGTTACCACGTCGTGCAGAAGTAGAAAAATCACACCATACAACAAGTACCAGGCGAGTCTATACTAGCTCCAAGTTCCCGAAGTTAAACATCAAGCTACATCCAACATAAAAAGAAAAGAAAGAAAGAAAAAGAAGAGACAGGGACTAAGTAAGTAACATGACAATTTCATGCGAGCCGATGTGGTTCCACATAAAACTCTAGAAGCACGGAGCAAGAGAAGAGTAAAAAGCACATCCCACCAACAAAGACGATACATCACCTCCTGAATAACTAAGTTGTCGATACATTACGTAGCTAGCGAACTCAACACTCCAAAAAACATCTAAAAAGACAGTGCAATATGAGAAATTGCAATAGATGCATCGAGAATCGATGAGACAGGAGCAGGATCACGCGCAGCCCGATGTTCCTTTATCACCGATCTCAGCCAGGCGCGCAACATCCGAGTACCGAAAGCGGTATAGAAGCAGAGAAATTCGTGCATTTCCATAGATTCACCATCTACAATCCCAGAAAACCCCCGACGAAGCCAGCGCACGATCGCGAAGGATCGATGAGTTCTCATGAACATCTACGCTACCGCCCAAATTACACAACACAAAATCCACAACTTAGCCTTCAATCTCAGCATAACAAGAACCAAACCGAATCAAGAACGACGCCACGCATCGGAAAAAACTCGCACCAGTTACGCCTCGCATCAACCGAACATCAATCCGATGAGTATGCAGCAAAAAAAAAGTGAACCGCAAGATGTGCAATTTCAGCCACAAGAAAAAAAAAAAAACGCTTTCCATCGAGCATCGAATCGCCCAACAAATCTCGCGCGATCAAGCGGAGCTCGAACGGCACGCCTACCTACCTACCAGTCAACAGAAGCGAAGGGAGGACCCGCGGAGGAAGACCGAAAGCTCGGCCTCCTACCTTGCCTTCGCGAGTACGTAATGATCGCCGCCGTCCCACCCCTCGTCGTCCCCACCAATCAAACGAGCAATCATGGGACTGCTGGTGGAACAGCGTTGAACTTGAAAACTTTCTCTCTCCTCCCTCCCTCTCTCTCTCTCTCTAGGCGAGCGGGTGGTGTATGCTTTGCTCCGGCGGAGTAGAGAGAAGGTGGGGGATCCGGAAGTCATCCACGGCCGATGATCAATCAAATCGAGGAACCTTGTCGTTTTAACTTCCGGCGGGTGGCAAAATTGGGATAATGTCAGGGAACGGTCTCTGTATTTTGATCCGAAGTGTAATTTAATCCTTAAAAATTTTAAATTTTTTAAGTTGGTCCCTAAACTTTTAGCGCAACATGTGATGTGATTTTCCGAACTTTTAGTTTGTTCGGTGGCTTTTAGTGCGTGTTTAATTTAGTCCTTTGGTGAATCTGGTGACTAGATTGAATCCGGGTATATAACATTCTAAGAACTCGATTGAACATTTACCGAAAATTCGGCAATCATATTAGATAAATTGAAAGTTTAGAAGTTACATTATACGTTGAGATAAAGTTCGATCACCATTCGTGCAATTCTCCAGACGAAAAATTACTTGCTTAATCGTATTCCGTTTCGTATAATTTACCTCCTTTAAACTAAACAGAGGTGGAATTTTTTGTTGGTATTATGTAGTAAACTAAAATATAAAGAGCCGGAGACAATTAAAAATTGCTAATTTTCATTATCACATCGCATAAGAAAATTTTATGCGTATTGTAATATCGAAAGAAAATAATAATAATCTTCTAAATTAGTAGCTAACAGCTTAATAGGGAGAGTTGCATAAATTATTAGGACATTCTTGTTATTTCATATTAAGGTAGATTTCCCATGATGTGATAGTTGACATATCTGTCTCGAGTTACGTAATTTTATTGGTCTGCGACCAAAACCGTATAATCGCATATTTCAAATCTCTAGTTAAGATATGCTATAGAGATTGCTCGTTTAGATTTAAGATGGCCAATCTGATTCAATATATCATTTGCGCTCCATTCGGGAGGGTAAGCATCTGTTAGAAAATAATGTTTGAATTTCTAAAGTCAAAATTAGTCTTTTTCAAGACTCATAGCTAATTAAAAAACACTAAAGGTTAATACAAAGAAAAATTTCAAATTAGTATATCTGCGACAAATTTATCAAAAACTAATTTTTTGACCATACACTAGTACATTTATGATAGATTTATCATAAACTAATTTTTTGACGATCAGTAATTCCAAACTGGTACATTCGCGACAAATTTATCCTATATTAAACTTGATTAATATCATGAAAAATCACAAAATGGTAAGCCTATAACAAACGGAAGGTACAACTCCAACTCGGTACCGTCAATCGCCCCGTGTCATCCAATTCAAAAATTTAACGGTAAAATTTAATGGAAACTGACACGAGGTAAATTTATTACAAGTGTATCAATTTGAGATTTTTCGTAGTCAAAAAATTAGTTTGGCGGGAATTTCTTGCAAGTGTACTAATTTGGAGTTTTTCCTGACATTAGCCTTATAAAAAAAAATTTAAAAAAATTCTTTAACCACAAGACCTTGGTGGGAAAGTTGGATTAGGAAGAGAAAATGCTGGCCCAAAATAAAGAAAACCGCCATAATTAAAAATAAAATAATAAATAAAAAAAGAGCAACTCCTCGAGCGAGCGGGAGCTCCGAAAACACAAAAAGCCTCCTCTCCTTCTTCATACATCAAAAACCGAGAAAAGAGAGAGAGAGAGAGAGAGAGAGAGAGAGAGAGAGAGAGAGTCTGCACTGCACCTTCCGCATCCGCCGGTCGCCGGAGAATCGCCGGGAGGAGGGGAGGATGGGGAACCAGAAGCTGAAGTGGACGAAGGATGAGGAGGAGGCCCTCCTCGCCGGAATCGCCAAGCACGGCCCCGGGAAGTGGAAGAACATCCTCAAGGACCCCGAGTTCGCTCCCGCCCTCCTTAATCGCTCCAACATCGACCTCAAGGTCCGTTCTCTACCCCCATCTCCTTAATCCCTCTTCCTTTTTTCGCGAACTTTCGAGCGCTTGGGCACGCCCGTTTCCCGGGAGCTCCCTGTCCGGCGCTCGTGCTCGGCAAGGTGTTAGCTTTTTTCCGGCTTTCTGCGCGTCAACGTCGTCGGAGACTTGCGTTTCTCGTCGTAGCGCAAATGCGCGTCGCTTCCTGCTGAAGATTGGAATTTGCATGAGGACGATCTTCGCTCCCGTGGAGAGTACTTGGCATCGTCTCGGGCTGTTTTTTAGCGGAAGTGATCCGGGCGGAGCCAGGGGAAAGGGGATGAGCGTCTTGTATTTGAGCAGGAAAAGTTCGTTTACGGGTTTCGCGTTGAAGTCGAAGTTTTGATGGTGTCGTCGAAATCTAATGCAGGGGGCGATGTCGAATGTAGTTTGGGGCAGCTTTGATCGAAGTTTGAAGGAGAGAATCGACTGCTGTATTGATGAAACGGAATTTTAGCTATTGTTGAAATTACCTTACACAGTTCGGTCAATGGAAAAACTGGGTTAAAACATTATTGTATTTGTTTTTCGCTGCTTCTCGAAATTCTGAAACAAGCCTCATGTTGCGCTGGTCAATTGGAGAATCTATCATTATGTTAACTTGTTAAGCCTTGTTCGATGCTCTAGTATTGTCGAACAAAACTGTATAATCATTGTAAGTGAATATTTGATCGTCATGTCGTAGACTCATTGTTCTATTATCGATATAAAGTTGATTTTATGCATCCCACATTTAGATAAGTTGGGGATCTCTGTTGCCATATCAGCTTCTCTTGAGCTGCTGTTGACAACACAATGTGTTGATGTATTACTGTAATTATGTGCTTATGCATAGCTGGATCGAATCGGCTCTGTCTGAGCTGAAACGAAGTGTGAAAACTTGTTTTTCATTTTCTTTTGTACAGAGATAATCGCATCCCATAATTCAATTTTCTTATTTTCTTTCCTTTTTTTTTTTGTGTGGAAAAGCACAACGGTTACACCCTTTAATCTTCCATATACAGGACAAGTGGCGTAACTTGAGCGTTGGTCATTCTGGACAAGGTTCTAAAGATAAACAAAGGCTGCCAAAAGTTAAAAGTCTGATGGCCGTTCCACAGTCCAGTACTGCACCTCTAACTCCACAAGCTCATGCTGCATCTACTGATGTTGCCATGGTCAATTCGTCAAATAGCTTTCAAGATGGCAAAAATTATTCACTGTGGGTATCTGTGCTCCTTTTGTTTTTCAGTAACGATAATCTTTTTCACTTACATCCTTTCTGTTTATACTCCCTTCCCTCTAGCATTGGCTCAGGATTTTGTAAACTTGCACATTGGACCATTGCGGGAAAAAAAGAAAAGAGCATTTGCAGGAATCTCTTAAGTGGGCATTCATCATTGGTTGAGCATTTGCTGGATGGAAATTTACTTTACTTCTGCTTGATTTTTATGTAGGCCATTGTTCTTTGTATGGTGTAAGACAATTATCACTCGGAACTCATTTGGCCATCCGTCCGTTGCATGTCCCTCAAACCACACGGTGCATGATACAACAATACAATAGTATCACACACATAGTCTACATCTGTTCTGGGCACTTTGTGAAAGGTTGAAGGACAGTCTTTGTGTTGTGTGTTCTGATATTGACTATGTATTGTTGCTGGGTTGCTGTTTTTGATTCTTCTAGTTAGAATGCTTTAAGTTCTTACAAACTTCAGGTTGAGTTTTTTCTTGTCAATTCGAGGTAATAAATTACTTTGCTAGGCTTGTCAAGTTTTCTTCGATAAATTTTTTGGATATATAGGTACAACACGCTCATATTTGAAGCACTTTCATCCACAAAAGGTCCCAATGGATCCGATATTGGTGCTATTGTTAGCTTCGTTGAGGTGAGTTGAGATCTTTTGTGACAGCATTGTTGTACTTGTAAAAATTTGTCGCTGGGAATGTTGGAATATGATTTGGTGGTTTTCTTATGCACGATTTAGAATGCTGCGACAAATATCTTAGTGAAGTTCTGTTAATAGGCACATGTGGCTTGCGCGATGTGTGTTACATGTGCTCTACAGGACGCACTCCATCTATATATACATTGGGTGCGTGTGTGTAGCTTCAACTGGATGGCGAGAGTAGTAGTTATAATGCCGCAGATGCCTCACCACCATGGATATGCTTTCTTATGTTGAAGGTGGGATCGTTTGTGTATTTAGGTTGTCCTAATGGGAGTAAATCAATCTCATAAGCAACATGTAATGCTGACATTTGCTCTAGTATCCCATAGGTGATTATTATTCAAATTTGATTTATCAGGAGGAAAGAGATGACGTCAGTTTTCTAGTCGACTCTTGCGTCTGCTTCAATGGTAGTTCTTATCTTCATGAGGTGGTAATATTAGTTTACTTGCCAAAATGCAGAAAAGGCAAGAGGTGCCGCCAAATTTTAGACGATTACTGAGTTCAAAATTGAGAAGGCTTGTTTCTCAAGGCAAACTTGAAAAGGTGAATTTTCTTCTTTCACATTAGTCTGAGTTTTATTGAATTGCATGTAGATATGTATTGTTGACCTTGATGAGGCTTGGATTTGCTGCAAGGTTTGTCTTTAGTACGGATGGTGGGTCTCTCTCTCTCTCTCTCTCTCTCTCTCTCTCTCCTCGGCTGATATTACCGAATTTTTTGTATGCTTTTACAGAAACGTAACATCATCCGATTTCCCCTACTGTTGCTGCAGGTGCAGAATTATTATAAGATCAGTCTACAAGCTCCTCTAGGAACAAAAACACCTGTTCCTGAGCTGAAGGATGTTCGGTCCCTGCCGTCACAGCAGTTGGCATTGTCAAGTCATGAGACACTGAAAGAGGTGGCAATGGCTGCTGCCTACAATGTTGTTGAAGCAGAGAACAAGTCGTTTTTGGCTGCCAAGGCTGTTAAGGAGGCTGAACGAGTCTCAAAAATGGCAGATGATGCAGTTATGACGCTACAGCTAGTACAAGAAATCTACGAACAATGTAAATTCCAACCTCTTATTCTATAATTGCCCTTGCAGTTCTGAGTTCTGAAAAATTTTTTTGTGGGCTTTTGCTTTGCAGGTTTGCAAGGTGCAATTGTTCTCATGGCGTAACTCATTCAGTGTAACTCCAAAGGATTATACTTGCTGTAATTATCTGACTTGCCTTGCCTGTAAATTTTTTCCACGGAAAATACTTAGGATTTTCTCGCCTTAAGCGCTCTTATTTGGTTGAATATCTGTTAAATTATATATGTTGCTGTTTAAGAGTAAATAATTCTTTATTTGTTCTGCTTCAGAAGATTAGTCTTTTCTCGAGTTTTTCCTTTGACCTTCAAGGTTTGTGCTAACTACAGCTATTTGTCAATTATCAAGAACGATCCTAAGCGAGCTTTTCTTTCCACCTGGGGCTAAAGAGAGAATTTAGAATGATAATTGGCTCCTCAGTTTGCAAACTGCAATTGCAATCCGCTTGACTGGATAACAACTCCATCAAGATCCCTTTAATATGCTATCAGAAATTTGTTGAGCTTCATTTCTTGTTAGTCTTTTTAGTTGAGTTTGATCTCTTTTAAACCTTTACATCTTGATGGATTCAGGGTAGGAAAAAACTATCAGATGACAAATTTGACGTGCTTTTGCTAGTCAAGTTTTTATGATGCAGAAATCAGGACGTACGATTGTGGGTAATCACTCTCTTTGAGCCGATAAAGGTTGGATTTTGATTGTGTCGAAAAGAATTCGATCTGCTGAAACGACTCCTCCTAACCAGATATGCATGCGCAGAAATTCGATCATGGACGACCAATTTAAACCCTGCTTTTGTTATTCTGCAAAAAGGGAACTAGTCAATCATCTTCATCTCCATCTCAGTTAAGATTGGATGTCACTTTCTGCAATCTATTGATCTTTGTCTGTCACCCTTTCTTGAGATGATGTATAGCTCCAATGTATATTCCGGGAGCTCAAAGGTTAGTGGCTTCTGTGCAGATGCCAGTGAGATTATAATATGTAATGAATGGATGGGTCGTGCTAGTTTCTCTAGGATCTTCTATTGTAGTATCTGCTTCCTTTACCAATTCCTTAATTCTTAGGGAAAAGACCATAAAAAATTTCAAACTATGCCGTCTGTGACACATTTACCATGAATCTTTTTTTATAACACTAAAAACCTCAAACATGCTATTTGTAACACATTTACTCTATTGTACTTTAGTTCATGGGCATTTTCTTCTTTTTTATTTTTTATATTTCCATGCGGGCGAGAGCGGCCCTCGTCGGCGTTGAGTGAGGATGGCCCTTGCCAGATCTGATGAGAGTCGCCCTCGCCGGCATCGGGCGAGGGCAACCCTCACTCGACTTAGGCCAGGGCGACCTTTGCTGGCATTGGGCGAGGGTGAGAGCGAGGGCCGCCCTCGCTGACATCGGGTGACCCTCGCCTGAGTCGGGTGAGGGCCACCCTCGCAGGAAAGGAAAAAAAAATGAAAAAGTAAAAAAGACGAAAATGCCCATGGATTAAAAATAATGGAGTAAATGTGTCACAAATAATATAATTTGAAGTTTTTAGTATCATAAAAAAAATTCAGAATAAATGTGTCACGGATGATATAGTTTGGGATTTTTGATAGTTTTTTCCTTAATTCTTAAGTTACGCTTTTGCTTGGTTTAAGAAAAGAGGTGGCTTTGTCATAATCCTCTTTTTCTTCCTGCTATTCCCGCCTTCACTTAACCTACAAAAAGTCTTTAAGCCTATCTTTGCTTTTTGCACGCTTGCCGAATCATCTAGGGGCTATGTTGAAAAAAATAGGATCATGTTTCGTTTCCTGGGGCTATTCTTCAGTATTAAAAAATAAATGGGTAAATTGACCGAAAAAAAAAAAAGACGTGGGTGTGTGTCTTATTACTTAATAAAATCGGTCTTGATTGAGAATTTTGTTCTCCGGATCATCAATTGAGCAAAAGGACGATATTTTCTGATTATCTTTTGTCATCATAACTCTCTTGCTCGAATGAGCAAAATTAAGTGGAAAAGCGAAAGTAATTGGGAAAAAAAGAAATAATGACACAAATGATCCTTAAATTTTGATCTTACATGTAATGTGATTTCTTAATTTTTTTTTAAAATTTACTCATGAATTTTAATTTAGTATATAATGTGATTCATAGACATTTAATTTATTTAATGTGGTACAGGAAAATATTTAACATTGTCATATAATTCGAAGATTAGTTTGCAATCACATTGAACGAACGAATTAAAAGTTGAGTGATTATATAATACGTTTGGTTAAAACTCGTGGATCATTTACGTGTCATACCTCTTTAAACAAAGGAAGGAAGAAAAAAAAAAAAAAGAGAAGGAAGGAAGGAAGGAAGAAAGGAACGGTAATAATGGGAGAAGGACAGGGGTAGATTGGGGAAGAAAAAGCGAAGGAGCAAAGCCGAATCGCCAACGCAAATCTACAAGAATAACCTAGCGACGCACCCTCGCTCGTCGCACGCCGTTAATCGTTGGTTCTCGTCGCCGCCAAAGCCAAAAAACAAACAAGCAGCCGCGACTTTCCCCCACCCCTTTCCTCCTCCTCCTCCTCCTCATCAAACTCCCCGGTTCAGATCCGAGGAGTTTGCTGAAATCTCCTCTCCCTTCCTCTCTCTCTGGCTCGTCATCTCCAGCGTCATCACTCAGGTTCGGGTCTCTGTCTGTCTCTCTCTCGCTTAGCTGTTGAAGCTTGCGCGCGCGTGTTTGTCCTGTCTTGGTTGGTGATTGCCAGATTCTGTGGGGTTGCTCTTGTCTGCCTGCGCCGGCGGCGGCGATTGTTGTTGGGTTTTGGTTTGGTGGGCGTCTGTTGATTCGCCATGGCCTGCTTTTTGTGGAGAGAGGGGCATGGTTGTCGGGGATTGGTTTTCGGTTATTTGGATCCCGAGGCTATCTCAGTGTTCTGAGATCAAGGGTTAATCTGGTTTGTTTGCTGGGCGTTCCGGCTTTCCTGTGTTTCGCGCTTGTGTGGATGGGTGATTAAGTGCCCCGTGGGGATGCCGCTCTTTTGATTTTTGGGGAGCAAAGTTGGAGAATTTAACTGTGTCTTGGTGTTGGCGTTCGGCTATCCTTCCGAGACGAGTTTCCCAGCCAGTTTTTTAATTACTAGATATGGGGATTTGGGGAGTTCTTGGGTGGTTGAAGACTGGGGTGCCTTGATGCGGCGAGTCTTGGATTGGGTCTTTTGTTTTACCTGGTGAATTAGAGCTAGGAAAACTCAACTTCTTGTTGCTGTGTTATTTAGTAGGCATAGATGTCCGGGACAGATTCAATTGTTCTTTCCATGTTCTATTTTCCTTATTAAACTGAGGCCTCTACAAGGTGGAAGTGTTTCTTGAATTTCTTGTCCTTTAATGGTTTTTTCTTTTTTCGTTTTTTTTCTGCAGTCATGGCGGGCTTGGCACCAGAAGGATCTCAGTTTGATCCCCGTCAGTATGATACTAAGATTAATGAGCTGTAAGTTTTCCTTCTGTTCCGTGTGATGCTCTTGAAGGACCTTGCAATGGACACTACTTTTGTCGAATGATTCTGAGTAGAGTAGAATTCGGTTCATGCTCGAATTGATCATTTGCCATGGTGCGTAAATTGTTTGCAGGACAACTGAAGGGCAAGACTTTTTTACTTCTTATGATGAGGTTTACGATAGTTTTGATTCGATGGGTCTGCAGGAAAACCTTCTCAGAGGCATCTATGCTTATGGTACGTCTAGAGAGGATCCCACTTACAGATTTAATTTCTACTCTCAAATTTTCCATTACCTTGCTTAATTCTGTGAAACAAGTACCCATATTACTCAATGGTGTGATCATTGAGAACCTTCTGCTAAATTTTGACTTTCTGAGATGTCACGTTCTGAAAATGTAGTTATCGAATTCCGATCTGCTACTTGACCAGAATTCATATGTTTCTGTGGTTGTTATATTTGAAGTTGATCACGCATTGATTATTCATCCTGTTATCTTCTTATCAAGGTTTTGAGAAGCCTTCTGCCATTCAACAAAGGGGAATTGTGCCATTTTGTAAGGGTCTTGATGTGATTCAACAGGCTCAATCTGGAACCGGAAAAACTGCAACTTTCTGTTCTGGAATCTTGCAACAACTTGACTATGATGTTGTTCAATGCCAGGCTCTAGTTTTGGCCCCAACTAGGGAATTGGCTCAACAAATTGAGAAGGTCATGCGAGCATTGGGTGACTATTTGGGTGTGAAGGTTCATGCTTGCGTGGGTGGAACAAGTGTTCGGGAGGATCAGCGTATCCTTCAAAGTGGTGTTCATGTTGTTGTGGGCACCCCTGGCCGTGTTTTTGACATGCTGCGAAGACAGTCACTTCGGCCTGATTATATCAAAATGTTTGTGTTAGATGAAGCTGATGAAATGCTTTCACGAGGATTCAAAGATCAGGTTCGCAGTGGTCTAAGATCTTTGTTCTTCTCTAGTTTTCTTGTTTAGAACTAATCAGAAGCTTGATCTGGATAAGTGACTTGTTTTAATACTTTTGTTAACGTCCTCTCATTTGTGGTAACATGAATATAGCTTATTAACATTTGTAAAAGGGAAATTGTGAGCATTAACCAATAAACCCTGCCAAGCAAAATGGAAGGCAAAAGCAGTCACTGTGGATGTAGAGTATCGGTTGTTACAGTAATTCCATTTGGAAAATCCCCTGGACTAGTAGATCAGCGAATGCTGTTGCATATATGATGATATAATGGGCTGAACGAATTGCTATTAATGATGAAGTTGTTTTACAAGTCCTGGCCTCTTTTGCATTCACCGTCGAAATATGTACTGAATGACTGGTCATGAAGTTACGAAAAAAGGACCTGTGCCACCATAGTTTACATATAACATATGTACACGCATGCATGTATTTCTTCTCAGTTGTACAATTCTGTTTTGACCTGCCTGCACAATTTAGGTCATCAAGGGATTACCTTTTCTTGGAACTTTTGTGTGGTTAGGCTCATCAATTTCTTGCAGTGCACCATGCTTTACATCATCAGTGTGATTTTACCTGTGATGCAATACTGATGTTCTCTTTATTCAGATCTACGACATTTTCCAGCTGCTGCCATCAAAGATTCAGGTTGGTGTATTTTCGGCTACAATGCCACCAGAGGCCCTTGAGATCACTAGGAAATTCATGAACAAGCCTGTTAGAATTTTGGTGAAGCGTGAAGAGCTCACCCTTGAGGGTATTAAGCAGTTCCATGTCAATGTCGAGAAGGAAGAATGGAAGCTGGAAACATTGTGCGACCTCTATGAAACCCTGGCCATCACCCAGAGTGTCATTTTTGTCAATACTAGGCGCAAAGTGGACTGGCTGACTGACAAAATGCGAAGTCGAGACCACACTGTCTCTGCTACTCATGGTGACATGGACCAGAATACTCGTGATATAATCATGCGGGAGTTCAGGTCGGGGTCTTCTCGGGTTCTCATCACCACCGATCTCTTGGCTCGTGGAATTGATGTGCAGCAAGTCTCACTTGTCATAAATTATGATCTGCCGACCCAACCTGAGAATTACCTACATCGTATAGGACGTGGTGGACGTTTTGGAAGAAAAGGTGTTGCCATAAACTTTGTGACAAAGGAGGATGATAGGATGCTGTTTGATATACAAAAGTTCTACAATGTGGTTGTCGAAGAGCTGCCATCAAATGTGGCTGATCTCCTTTGAGGAGGTTTTTTGGTCTCTGTGGCGAGGGAAATTTTTCCATCTCTTAAGCAGTTTTTGTTGCTCTCTTGTTCCAGTAAGTTAAGGTACTTTGCTAAGTCAATATGACCATTTAATTGTATGGGAGGCTCAATTGTGTTATCCCTGTGGCTCGTGTTGCAGGAAGGGTTTGATTTTGTGCGGTCTTTTTCGTACTGTTGTCGAAAGTTATGTAGTAGGTTGGACCAGTTGCTTTCGTTTTGACCTGCCCCTTTCTATATATTTCAAATTGCTTGCCACCTTTGTCTCTTTGTTTCGTTCCAGCTCTTTCTTTGGTGTTCTGGCCATGATTTTGCTTTTCTTGCTCGAGTTGGACCCTTCTTTGTTAGAGTCGACAACTGAAACTTAGCTTGAACGGTCACGCTAGTGGAGGAGCAAATAAACTTCGATAGTTTCTTTCTAATCTTTGTTCTTCCACATATCAATCGTTTGCATTCTGCCTAAAGCAATTCGCAGTCGTTTCCATTTGCTGTCGCCAAGGGCATTAACACGATCCAGGAAAGTAATTTTGCAAAATGAAATCCAGGGTCATCAGAGAAAGTACGATAGTCCGCTAGGTTGATTGTTTGGAGTTGAAGCCGCTGAAGTGCTGTCCCAATTGCACCCAGTGCAATTACTTTCCTCCATGGTTTACACGGACTAGTCTCAAACTGAACGATGGTAGTCTCCATATACCAATCAGGCAACTGCTAGGTGCTCGCCGGTGCAATTTATTAGTTAGGAGAACAGATTTTCGTGACCCGATTGTGCAGTGCACACATCTTTGCCATAAATGCCCTCTTTCTCTGCCGTACTATCCCCCCTGCTTAAGCCATCAAATGCACAAGATATCGAGATCTCCATATAATCGACCATGTACACGAACCCTGAAACCACAAGCTGAGCTCTATCTTGTTCGCTATGAATATGTTGTGTACCTGTTGTCTTCAGTTGCCTCGATCCAATAACAATGACCAACTTCGGAGCTGTAGATTGATGCTAAAAAAGTCATATTTGAACACACTACAATTTCAATTATGTGCAATCCATAACATCCCAGTAAAAGTACAACAGTCATCATCTTTTGCGAGACATTTCACTTACTAATAGTAACCTATAGTCAGCAAGAGTAAATCTGGTTTCACCAGCAAATGACCTCATGATCAGTCAAACCGAATAAATGAAAACAAAACCGAGCGTCTGGATGGATTCTTTTGCAGAAGATGCACTCTACCACTTATTCTGCAGTTGGATGCAAAAGCTCCCAGTAACACCAGAGTCTGAGAAATGCATCTCTCTTCAAGCGGTATATACAAGCTTTGAAAAACTCCGGGCAATGATGACCAGGTAACCGCGTAGAATATACAAAGGGCGTGGACAGATAGATGGGGAGTCACTAGTACCGCAATTTCTCGTCATTATTAAAGTGCAAGCTCTCAATACCCTTAAGAGTGGACTCAAGATTCTTCGTGTTTGAGGCACTTTTACCAGGACGATTCTGCTCAGATGATCCAATAGGCGAACTTCTCTGGCCACTCGGAAACTTTGGGAGTGCTCCAGGGTTTATATCTGTTGTATGTGGGGCGGAAGGATCGGATTCCTTCCCAGGAATAACCGCTTCACGACTGCTAGAGACAGCCACTCTCCTAGATGATCCACTTGACCACAAAAAGTTAGAACTGGATGGCTGCATAGATTCAAGTGGCCATCGATTAATTACATGCTTAACATTAAAATCCATAAAAAATATCAAGCTTAATAGTAATCAGATAAGAAGGTTTAATGACATAAATTTGACATCATTGTGACATTTGCAAAAAAAAAAAAACAACACGTGCTTTATAACAAGAATCATAACTCTCGCACAGCCTCAGCACTGTGTACATGGGATGTGAAAAATAATTCCGTAATATTACTTAAGCTACTTGGCAAGAAATTCTCTCTTTGAAGAAAAAGCACAGATTATACTGATGGTAGCTTAAAAGGCAACTATATATATGGTTAATAGAAGCAAAGTCATGAACATTAGTATATTAAAGTCACAGTGATCATCTACAGAATCTGCCACTCCAGAATATTCACAAAGGCCTATAGGCCTTTAACCCAAGGCAAGTCCGGAGGTACTTTGAGCTTTGAGCTTTTCCAGAACGCAAATAGACTTATTTTTCTTCCAATTTTGCCTACTTTCACAATTACGGAAATGTCCTCGAAAACCCTAACGTTGCCGGCGAGCCACCACCAGCCTCCCCTGAGGTTACCAGACCCCAAGCAGCATTGCCTTGGGTCGCGCAACTGAGGCGATGGTCGCCTAGGTGCGCGACCTCAGGCAAGGCTGGCGGGTGGCTAAATCACCACCAGCGGCCAAGCTTTGCCGAAAAGATTCAAGATTTTTTTTTAAAATATAAAATTAGCAAAAGTCCTTTACAAAGTGTAATTTTTTCCAAATGGCATTTAAGCTAAAGTTGCTTCCCAATGTGTATTAAAATACACTTTACCAAACACTATTTGCATTTTGAAAAACCCCTTTCACCTTAAGTCCTTTGCATTTTCCCAAAGGCTTTCCCCCAAAGCCCAACCTTATGCATCCAATGTCTTGATAGCTATGCATACAAGTAAAGGATTATCATTAAAAGAAACACTATATTGCACTGCGCAATGTGTCAGGTAAACAGGAAAATCTATAACTTCACATGAAAACAATCTGCACCACAAATAAGCCTCTGGAAACCATTCCAACTAGCTGTATCACCTTTTCCAACCAATCGACAATCATAATGCGCATCATACAAGAACTTCCAAGTCCATGACAAACACCAGCAAAGTTGCACACTCTAATAAATTGGACAAAAATGGTATAATCCAGACTTTGAAAGTTAATATATGAACACCGACAGAACCACGTCCTATGTAAACATAATTTAGTTGCTGAGACATCTGTTTGAAAACATTGTCTTAAAACAAACAATTTAGTATTTTCAGATCTCCTCATGTGTCATAATCAATTGCATCATGATCACTGAATCCAGCTGTTGGGAGTCTGCAACAGATATATTCCATACGGAAGACACTTAAAAACATGAGCGCTCTCCTCTCAAAATATCTTGGTGAGTCATGATATGGAGTTGTTCTGCCTCCCATGTTCACGAGTATATTCTATTCTTTGATATAAGATCGTGCAAGTGAAATGAACATTAACATAAGAATGCACAGAAGAAGTTACTAACCATAGCATCTCTAGGGATAGCATGATCATTTGCAGCTGGATTCTTTTGTTTAGATAAAATTCCAGATGTCAATATTGGTCCGGAATGCATCCTGCGAGGAGGCTCTGCTGAAGACCAACCACCAGGTCTATTATCTTCACCACCTGCAGCAAAGTACACAAGCTGACAAGCAGCAATCCCAAATATGGTGCATAACTGGCAGACTGCACCTGCCAGCAGGTGTTGTCAGTGGGCATGGAGAACTACCTAATTGCTTATCGGCATTGGCAGCAGGGGAAGCTCCGCCGAAACTTGGTCCAGCACCAGAACCCTGCACGGTAATTCTCACAATGGTGTAAAACCCTAGTACATTGACTATTAATACCCAGATAAAACAAAGAAAAGCTGCTTACAAGAGGACGAGGAGCGGCAGTAGCAATCTGTGATTGTTGATATTTCAAAATGGTCCAGTCGAAAACATAATCAAACTGAAAACCTAAAGCACAAACAACACGAAAGACATATCACCCAACGATACAGTAAATAATAACTTGTCCCCGTTAGGTGTTGAACTACTTTCATTACAATTTAACAAATTAACAAGACTATCAGAAACAGATGAAGTTCAAACCTTCACGGATGAAAAGGTCCCGGAAAAGTCTCTTCAAATAAGTATAATCTGGTTTGTCATCAAACCTCAACGACCGACAATAATGGAAGTACGATGCAAATTCTGATGGATAGCCCCGGCATAAGGCCTACAGATGAGCAAATTATCCCCATCAATACACAGTAGAAAAGATAATTCCCTTGTTCCCTGACATTTTACAAGGGGATGTTTACCTCAAGACGTAACTCTAGATTTCTTTGTAAGCAGTAATTTTACCTCAATAGAAGTTGAAACTTTCTTTTCACTGATTTTCTCATACTTCTGTTTCTTTGTTCCTGCTTTAAGTCCCTGCCAGGGAAGGCTGCAGGATGGATAGGGCCATTGCTAAGGTATCATCAAAGAAAATGAATAATGAGAAGAGCTATAGGCATTGATGAGTCCCACCTTCCTCTCAGAAAGTACATTAAGACATATCCAAGTGATTCTAAATCATCCCTGCGGCTTTGTTCTTTGCACAACATGAAGATACCCAGGATAAATGTAGTCAGTACAAGCCAAATTAACGAGCGTGTGATAACAGTACAAAGAGTATGCACTACGCCTACCAATTCCCAGGTGAGTATTCATGCTCGCATATCTTGCAGTTCCCGTCAAATTTTTATTTTCCCTACAAACCATTTATCGCACATTAAAAGCGGCACCAGCAAACCATTATTGCACAACAAAAGTGGCACTAGCATCAAGTAATTGAGTACATATATTAATAACTTGGAGTTATATAAAGGCCTTTAAAGTAAGAAAAGCAAGAAGATCAGGTAACGCATCAAACTATATATTGCATTTCCAGAGTTGCATAAAACATGCAGGTCCATATAGGTACCGTTAAGCTGAATGTAGCATATATAGCGGCCTCACAATGGGCCCCATAATTGTTTCTCTTTTTTCCCCCTTTGTGGGATCTAGCAAGGGGAGAGCCACGTACTTAACATGAGACATAATCATACAAAATAGCTAAGCAATAGGAAGACATAGAAGCCTCACCGGGTTTACATAAGAACCAATTGTAAATGCAAGTGTACCTCACCATCTATGCAAAAAACGAAAAGAAGAATCAAACTAAACCTTTTTCCTAACCGTGAAACAAGGCAACATAAATTTTCAGGACACTCTATGACTATGCTTCCACAAAAGGCTTTCTTCCCCTTACTAGAGCATGCGTCTAAATACATGAGATGAGGCTCCTGCACATTTGGGTCTGCACGGGAAGTCAAGTAGGCAATCTCACCCCTTCACTAAAGAGGTAATGTTCACTCTGGAGCCTGGGATCTATAGGCCAGTATCACCCTCTAAGCGACCATTGATAGAACACATAACATCACACATGAGTTACCATGCACGGCCTTCTCACAGGACAAACAATCTGATACAATAAAACATGACAGCAATTTCAGGTCCATATTGTTTATAACTACATTGGCACTCACAACAGTATCACCCTCTAAGTGACCATGGATAGAAAACATAAGATCACGCATATGAATTACCAAGCACGGTCTTTTCACAGGACAAGCAATCTAATACAATAAAACATGACAGCAATTTCAGGTCCATATTGTTTAGAACAACATTAGCACTTGCACCAGTATCACCCTCTAAGTGACCACAGATAGAAAACATAAGATCACGCATATGAATTACGAAGCATGGTCTTTTCACAGGACAAGCAATCTAATACAATAAAACATGACAGCAATTTGGGGTCCATATTGTTTAGAACAACATTGGCACTTGCACCAGTAAAAGAAAAGTCAGATATGGAACACATAGATCCTTAAACTGCACTTTCGGAAATTAAATGAAGCCAACCTGTAGGGAATATGTTGATGGGTTGATGAGTCTCTATACTTCTTTGCTAAACCGAAATCAATTATGTAGACCTGCAAGCCAGTCGTCTTTGAGTAACCCAGCAAACACAAATTATTATTTACAAACGAAGGGTACCAATGGCAACCTGATTCGCACGCCTCCCCAAACCCATGAGGAAATTGTCTGGCTTTATATCTCGATGAAGAAATGATTTAGAGTGAACAAATTCAATACGATTGATCTGAAAAGAATAGAGATAAAACAAACACGCAAGAGGATTAATAAAGCACAATAATCACTATCGCACACTACGGAGAAAAACACTCCACTTACCATCTGATCTGCAAGCATGAGAACAGTCTTGAGAGACAATTTTCTACTGCAAAAGTTAAACAGATCTTCAAGACTGGGCCCCAGTAAGTCCATCACAAGGACGTTGTAGTCTCCTTCAGCACCAAACCATCTCACATTTGGAATGCCAGCTACCACGACCGACATCAGCAGTTAGGCAATAACCCAGGAGCATACAACACAGAATTAGCATAATACCCAGGATGCAGGAGACATCTTACTTCCTCCTTGAAGAATTTTATACAACTTCGCTTCGTACAACAATTGAGGATGCTTAGTCTTGACAGGTTCCTACAAAAGCCAACAAGATGCACATCATCGGAAGGAAATGCAGAAAGAAAATAGCTCCAGCAACACATGCGCGAACAAGTTTATGCATCAAGGAATACCAGCCAGCTTCTTCGAAAAAGGATAGGTAAAAACCCACAAACAGTACTCAATTACCCATCATCCGGAGAACACTTTAACAAAGGTTTGAACCACTATACTGCGCACGTTGACTATTAGCTCCTATCCCGAACAAAGTCCTCCACAACAGGAAAGGACAACATTTGTTTCGTTACTAACTTAAGTTGCCCTTGTTTGGGTTCCATATGACCAATCCCGAGTTAACTTGGATTAGCTAAAAGCTCAAAAGGCTACTCGAAGCCAATTACACGCGCATATCAAACAACTCAACCCGAGCAACCACAAAACCGCACCAATCGAAGCGAAAATCGCAAAGCACGACACGGCAAGAAGTACGCTGACAAAACGAAGGGAACACTCACGAGCTTAATCGCAACTTCCTCGTTCGTCTGAACATTGGTCCCTGCCAAAGTCAAATGAATCCCCAGGTCACCAAACGAACCCGTCACCCCAAGAAAAGGAGATCGAAACCGGGTAAAAAATCCAGAGGAACGCGAAAACCACAAAGCAAGGAAAATCGAAGGGGAGGAGGAGGAGCACCGAGGTAAATCTCGCCGAACGATCCGCTTCCGATCTTGCGGCCGAGCCGGAACTTGTTGCCGACGCGGGGCTCCATGGCGGCGGCGCCAGCAGAGGAGGAGGAGGAGGAGATCAGGCGATCGGAGGCGGAGGCCGAAACCGAAACCCTAACCCTGCGTGCTGGAGAGGCAACTGCTGAATTCTATCTCCATCGAAGAGCCCGAGCGGAGACAAGACACGCTTGAGAGAGAAGTGGGCGTGGACTGTTTCTCTCTCGCATCTCTACTCTCTCCTCCCTTTTATTTTTTTCTTTCTTTTTTTAATCGTTGGCATTCTTATCGTTTCAAACCTTTTTAAATTATAAATATTATAGGCAATGATACAAACGATCCCTAAACTTTGATTCAACATGAAATTTGGCCCATAAATTTTTAATTTATTCGATGCGATTCCTAAAATTTTGTTACATATTCAATTTAGTCCCCGAATCATATGAAAATATTCAATGTAGTCCCTAAACTTGGATTAATGAAATGACTACATTGAACATTTTCATATCGTTCAGAGACTAGATTGAATATGTACCAAAAATTTCAGGGATGACATTGAACATATTAAAATTTTAAGAATCGCATTAGACATTTAGTTAAAGTTTAATGACTACATTGAACAAATTAATAGTTTGTGGACCACATTGCACATTTGACCAAAATTCATGGATTATTTGTGTTATTTTCCCTAAATATTGATATTAAAAGTTAGGGTTAATATCACGAAAAATCTCAAACTGGTATAAATGTGACAAATTTACTCGAAACTAAATTTTTTATCACAAAAATTAACAAACCGGTACATTTGCGACAAATTTACTCTTCATTAGATTTCGTTAAATTTTACCATCAAATTACTAGATTGGATAACATTTGGCAGTTGACGAGTGTACCAATTTAGGGTTTTACCTTTCGTTTACAGTTTGTGATTTTTCGTGGTATTAATCCAATTTAACAAAAATTAATAGAAGGTAAATTTATTTACGGTAAATTTGTCATAAGTATACAAAATAGGAATTTTTTTATGGTCAAAGCATTAGTTTGAGTGAATATGTAATGTGTGTATTAATTTGAGGTTTGTCGTAATATCAACCATATTATTTTTGTACATAAAAGTTACTAAAACTTGAATAAGCTCTACCATTTCAATCTGCATGAAAATTACCATATCAGTCTTAAGTTTATTATGGGAATGCCAATTCAATTCCAAACTTTGCGATTTTGTCAATATGATTCCAAACCTTTGCACGAAATTTCAATATAGTCATTTTAGCCAATTGCTCACTAACATGGTAATCCACGTAAGATGTCGTTTCGAATAGCATGGACATGGAACAATTGGCAATAATTGGATGTCATTTCCGACGGCAATTGACTGAAAGGATAATATTGCAATTTTCGTGCAAAGGCTAAGGATTACATTAGCAAACTTGGAAGTTTATGGTTGAAATGACGCCTGTAACAAATTTGGTGATAATCCCTTAATTTGCTAGAGCATTCGAAAGCATTTGGCCACTACTCCCCGGAAAAAAAATTTAACTTCTATGTGTGGAAACATTCAATTATATTTGCCTTTTGATGGCTTGCCAGAGGGTCGATTCAACGTTTCTTTCAACTGCGAAATTGAGGTGAATCATACGCGTTGTTATAGAAATGAAGCGGCAGATTCAAAAATGTGCCTATACCACAGGCGGTCTATTGATTTTCCTGTCAATTGTGTTTCCTCGTCGGACTGGCATCTCCCGTTTTACACTAACCACGCAATGCAGATCATATGATCAAACCGAATCAAAGGATGAACAATCCGAGGATGACGATTGCCTGCTTGATCTATGTCTTTCCTCTCATCGCGCTGTGGCTGCTGCATGATGCACTCCGAGGATCGACTGCTTCTTCTGCAGCCTTCCTTTCAAATGCCTGATCTTCGCCTCCACACGGGCCGTGAAGCCGATCTTGGTCTCTTGCCTCGCCTTTGACCGCTCCCGGGTCCACATGCGCTTGTCCTGGACGTCCCTCTTGGAATACTTGATCTCCTGGATGATGTGGTGGTCCATCGGGAAGAAACACCGCTGGATCGATATGTGGAGGAAGTAGAACAGGTTGCAGGTGACTGTGACCACGAGTATGATCCACCAGTAGCTCATCGACGGGCCCAGGATTTCGACAAGGATCTGGTAGACATTGCCGGTGTACTTCGGGGAAAGCATGCCGTAGATGAAGAGGGACAAGTACCAGAAGGCGATGCTTCCCCATATGAAGATGTGCTGGAACCAAGTGAAGTGGCTCATCAAGAGCGCGATCTGGCAGTTCACCACCCAAACTATGCAAGTGAACATAGTGGTCCCCACGACGGCCATGTCGGCAGTCTGCCCTCCGCTGCGGAACGCTTGCTCGGCAAAGAGGAGGACATTGAACGAGAAGATGATTACCGAAGCAATTAGGCCGTTGAACATCATTCCGAGTATCTTGTGCCAGTTGAAGAACAAGTTTCTAGGCCCTTGTTGATACAGAGCCGGAAACTAGAAGCAGAGTAATATGCACATTAGCAAGAGAGTGAGTGAACAACGAAAAAGGAGTGAAAGAAAAGAGATTTGCATAAAGTCATGTATAACACTAGGAATTCTCACAATGCTTTTTGATAGCCTAACCTGTAAGCAGGTTTCAGAGGAGACGTCTTGTTCAAATACGCCAAGCGAAATGACGGGAATCGATGTGACGAAGACATTGAAGAGTATCATGTACCAATCGTCGTAAATGGATTGCCCCGAGAAGCCCGTGACAGCCTCGAAGTAGAAGAAGGTCAAGCCGAATGCTATGTTTTTGTAGAAGAAATAGCATATCTGAACAGAAGATAGTTCCGGTCAAAAGAGGAGAACAGGAACAGGTGAAACTAACACTTTCACGCGTCGTCATCGTCGTGCGCGTGTGATGACTTTCCTTTTCTACACCATCGTATATTCAGTGGAAGATGAGAGAATGTATGTGAAAATGCTCAAGTACCATATGAGTGATCCTCTTGTAGCACCAGTGTCCATGGACTACTAAAAGTCTTTCCAGAAACCGAAACTGGGCTATTGCAAAATCACTAGCCATGACTGCCTGCAACATTTTTCAGGCCATAAGTTTGACAAAACATCCACAAGGACAGTACCTCTGAGACCGAAGAAGACAAATTGACATGAACCCTCTATATCTCGAAGAATGGCGACACGACAAGACAAGTTGGGAAGGGGAAACACTGTGAGGATAAGCATCTCTCCCACAAACCGAGAAAACAGATCTAGGAATCGAAAAGTACAATGCAAAAAGAGTCACTAACCTGCATACCTTCAACCCCACTAATCCCTACTCCAATATCGGCTTCTTGAATCATTCCAACATCATTGGCACCATCACCAATCGCTAAAGTCGTTTTTCCAGTTCCTTCTTTCACCAACCTTGTCACCTGCCACCAATATTTGAATACTTGAAGTACAGACGGGAACTATGTCGACCTTGATAATCACATCCACCTTAATTCTTGAAAATAGAAGAAAATCTACAGAAAATTCCAATCATTGGAAGCATAGAGAAAACCTACCAGGGCTTTCTGTTTCGGAGAGACACGACAGCATATGACTGACGCGCAATCAACTGCTAATCTGAGGAACTGATGCTTCATGTCATCTTCTAAGGCATAAGCGAGACTTTTACCATCGATAATCAATGCAAATGCAGCGTGTGGATCCTTTTCAAGCTTGACCATTTGGGAGGCGTTGGTTATTTGCATCGAAATGTCTTCCTTCACGGCCTGATGGGTGACAAAAAGCAACGAAGTCTACCCTCGAATGAAAATCATTTTCCTGAAACCAATTTCTCTGACTATTTCTCAAAGCATGTATACCTTTTTCACATCTTGGTTTGTGTCGTCGTTCATTGCCGATATGCAAATCTGCTTCATCCCCTGCCTCAGCAGACTGCAAGCGAATCTGCATTCCGAAAGAAGTCAAAAAACATCGATTCATAAGCTTCTGGATGGATCGTTTTCAAATGAAGAATGAAATTAACCAAGCAAAAGCTCTGAAAAGGAGTAAGCTAAGGAGGGAAGTCCGCTTAATCTTCAACTTACCCGATGTTGATTGCAGTCTCCATCTTATCTCCAGTGAGAACCCAGATCTTAAGGCCTGCTTGGGCGAGTTTATCAATGCACTGAGGTACCTATAAAAATATTTAGAAGGTAAGAGCTGAGTTATGCTGAACTACACCGATCTATTATGCTTGAAAATTTCGAGAGGACTCTTCTTTTATACCCCTTTCTGTAGTTTGTCCTCTACAGCTGTAGCACCTATGAGAATCAATTCCCTCTCCATCATATCAGATACTTTCTCAAGCATCGCCTCTCGGTCGACCCCGATTGAAGTCTTTGCTTTGACAAACTCATTGTTCCAAGCAGCATATTCAGCCTCGTCAAGTGGTTTATAAGCAAGCGCCAACGTTCGCAACCCGGCCTCTCCATACTCGTTCAAGTGTCTCGTCGTACTTTCCTCATACATTCTTCCATTCTTAGCTAAACGTTCAAAAATGATGCTGCAGAGTTAAGGGTAGGAAAATTTAGGGATCAAACAGACGAAAAAAAATATAAGCAGAACTAGGTAGCGCAAAATGATCTTGAAAAGGAAACAATGTAAAGACAAAAAATAATAGTCGGTCTCAATGCCAAAATTATCCTCTAATTTGGGAAGAAAATGGTGTATCTATCTATGGCTGTGGAGCATCGATCCTCCCTGGTTGAAACCATCCGTAAAAATAACATTGCCATAAATTTACAAGATAATACTTCCATTTAGTCATCAGAAGAGGTGTATCACTATGAGCCTCACCTGTCAGCGCCTTTGCACATTAGCATAATCTGCCCGTTTTCATCCCGCACAATCACCGACATTCGCTTTCTTTTACTAGTGAAGTCCAAGAGATTAAGAATCTTGTATTCCCTGAAAAAACTCCAGCAGTTGATAACCAAATGCTCTATGAAAGCAACGGAACTTGAACAAAACCGAGTCCCTAGATATTTCAGCAGAACATTTACCTTTCAACTGGATTTCCCGAGGAAGGATATCTCTCACGGACAAATACGCTTGATTGAGTTCTTCTGACAAACTCAAACCCGAATTCTCTTGCTGCAACAAGAAATGCTATTTCATCCGGTGACTCAGCTTCATAAGCAAAATCGCCAGTCTCTTCATTTACCTCCGGAATCGCTGCATGACAAACTGCTAATATTCGTAAAAACAGTAAGATCATATCTGCATTGTGCTCCTTCATCCAGTTTCCCCCCATAAGGCGACCATCCTCAAAGCTAAAGCCCTTGATGCTCAGTTTCAGACCCTTTGCGTCCGCCGAAGTAACAACTCTCTCCAATTTGATTTCTGATGCCCCGAGATGACTTGAAGCATTTGATTCTTGCTCCTCACTATCAATCGCCATCTGCTTAGCAGCGGCAATCTCAACTTCGCTGGCTCGCACACCGAAGGCTGTACCGGCGATAGAACACTTGAGAAAATCCATCTGATTGCAGGTCAACGTTCCCGTCTTATCGGACAGAACTGTATCAACCTGGCCCAATTCCTCGTTCAGGTTGGACGTCCTCGCTTGAGCAGGAATTCCGCTCTCCTCATCGTACATGTTGATGTCTTGGTTTATGAATATAGCTTGTAAAAACTTCACCACCTCAATCGACACGTACAGAGAGATGGGAATTAAGTAGCCATACAGCATGAGAGCGGTGACGAAGTGGCAGAACCCTGACGCAGCTGCTTGATCCGGGTCGTAACAAAATTGAGGACTCTGGGGTTCTAAGTACCACCAATCCGGCATCTGATACTTTGTCTGTATAAAGAAACCCGTTGAACTAATAATGGAGACTGCGAGAAGAGTAGCGAGCAGAACATAAATGATGCGGTCCATCTTCTTCTCGACGCTGCTTCGCTTAGAAGGGGACCTAGTGGAGTTTTGCATAACCTTGCTGTCCTGACCAGCGAAAATTACCACACCATAAATGTAAGCCGTATTCCTCAGTTTCGAGTCCCTGAGAAGGATTTGGCTCGGATCCAAGGGATAGATTTGCCTGTCGTACTCCAAATTACCCACGAAAGTGTAAAGACTAGGATTTGGGTCTTCGCATCTGATCACTCCAGCAAAATCTTTGAAACTCTCATCACTATCTAATGGTAAGGTGACCTCCAGCGATCTCTTCACCTTCAAGTTCGTCTCGCCATCTAAATTCATAGTTTCTACATAGCAAAGGCCGTCCTCATAACTGGACGACAGCAGAAGCAAGTCTGCAGGGAAAAATTTATCCTTCTCCACTTTCACAACGTCGCCCACCCGAATCTTCCGCCACTGCTTACGACCATAGACGCCGCCTCCTTTATGGACACTAGCCTTGCGGGTATTAACCTTTAAGTCCTGAATGAACCTGCGCCAATCTTCTATGGCCTCCTTCGCCATACTAACCCCAAGAACGAATGCCAGAGGGGCAATCATGCTCAATGGCGTGAATGGGGAGAACACAAAGAGAGAGCAGATTGCAGCAACAAGGAAGTATATGTTGGCAACGCGACGGAATTGCTCGAAAAATGCTTTCGGCAGGAACGTGATGACATTGTACCTGGTCGTGGATATATAATTCGAGGAGTATTTGAGAGGCTTCTTCTTGTGCAAATAGGATGCATTGCAATGCACAAGTCTCGAGTATCCAGGGCCTTGGATAGAGTGCGGTTCATCGCCCTCAACAGTGCTTGGGCGAAGGCATGCAAACGTGTAGAGGTGGCTCCGGCGGATCCTTGCCCTAGTCCGACCACGCGCCATCCTTGGCTGCCTCACCTTATTCAAACTGCTGTCCAACATGTCTTAACCAAAGCAGTCGACACCAATATGAATAGCTCATGGTGCTTCCCAACGTAATGTCCCAACTCAGCAACTAAAAGAAAAGATGTGATGAAGAACCTTTGACAGTGTTTTCAAAGACTTTCCACATGCAGAATCACAGTACCAGTTCCTCCTTCGGCCTAACAACAAAGAATGATCATTTCGTTAACATTGGCACATTGGGCAATAAACTTGATGATCACCAACTCGCTAAACCTTATCCCATTAAAATTGAAAAGAGGAGCTCTTGTTCAAAAAAGATATCGAATTCCATATTCTTGCATAGCCAAGATTGAATTTTTTTTCTTTTTCCTCGTTGTATGAACAATTGGGTTTGGGAATTCAAAAGAAAACTGATTTCACATGGCCAATTATGTACAGGTTTTTGACAGTTTCTTGCCTTAGTATATAGAATAATGCTCATGTTGAGAGCCGAAATCACAAAGCATTGTCTCGAATTCACCACAGTTCTTCTCCAAAAAAACACATATCCACACGCAATATAAACATTCTGAAATTCAAGAAAACCCAGATAGATATAAGAACGGGAGAATTTAGCTAAACCTGACGTGCAAATTGGCGAGACAAGTGCAACCTTTTCATCCAAAATAATTCAAACGCATTTCAGATGCCTAAAAATCTCGAAGAACACGTTAACAAAAAAGCTAAAATAGGAGAAAAATCACCTGAAATCAGGAAGTTGATATCGCCATTCCCAGCCAAAACAAACCCACTTGAGAAATCACGTAATTAGAGAAGACCAATGACAGAAAACTCAGCTTATTGCAGATCAATTGCAGGGGGGAGAAGATCAAGAGACAAAGAGTTAGAGAGAGAGAGAGAGAGAGAGAGAGAGAGAGAGAGAGAGAGAGAGAGAGAATGTTAAAAAACAAAAAAAAAAAGAGACGATGGCTAATCTAAACCATAAACTCCCTACATTTATGTTCTCGTCAGTCATCACTCACTCTGTTTCCTAACATGTCACTATTTATTATCGTTGCGCATTTGTTTCTTGAAAAGCCAAGATTGCAATCTTTGCATGCCAAAAATGACCTGGCAAAGGGCATGAGGAATAACAGCCAGCCAGGCTGAGAAGATAGACACCAGCGTTTCTTAACCTCACCATGCGTTGATATAGGGGTCTTATTTTCGTATGGAGAAGAACTTCTGTTCGCCCATGGACCGACTACCTTATAACTTATGAGCTCGACATGCTTGGCAACTGCGGAGCACGCGATTCGATTCGATTCGATGGAAAGTGACGGACCTTATCGGGGCTTGGCGAGAGGACAAATTCTTTGATTCTTCAATTTAGATGGGATTGGAAGGCCCACGGGTCATGAACTTCTTTTCCCGGACAGGTCTGCACCATCTATCCTCTTCAGGAGAGATTCCCCTTTCTCTTTGTTATGGCCCAGCGTTTTTATCACTAAATCGTGACACTCATGTAAAATGATTTAGATTTAAAAAAGTTGTGATCGTGTCTATAAATTTGCTTGCTATTGAATGGACCAAACCCACGTGAACTATTGATTGAAACTTTAGTAGACTGAAATTACGTTATAAATTTGATGCATTGAAGTGTTTTTCCTTTTCAAGTAAGGTCTATTTACTGTGAGGTCAGCCAATCTCGGTAGTATTTTCGAAAAAACAAAAAGAACCAATTTCAGTAGAAATTGTTGGGAAAAATAATTATGCCTCATTAAAAATTATTATTTAGTAGCAGCCAGAGAAAAAACATAAGTCTATCGCTCCTAAGATAAAGTGGTGACGGAAGGTTTAATTTGTACAATCAATTAGTTTGTCGAATTATTTACAATCAATCCGATCCATTAGTTTGTACAATCAATCTTCCCATTTTACAATCAATCCGATCCATTAGTTTGTGGAATTATTTACTCGATCGCAGACATTTACGAAGCACTTTATAAAGACAAAAAAAAACAAAGTCTATGGCTCCTACGATACAAGGTGTACGATAAATCAAATCATATACAAATTTGGCTATTTCACCAATCAAGTCACAAATATCTAACATATTCATACCCATCAGTTTTCCACATAGCGGTGACGAAAAGTTTAACTTGTACAAATCTTTCCATTTTACAATCGATCCGATCCAATCCATTGATTCCTAGAACTATTTACTTGATGGCGGACATTTCTGAATTCATACCTTTTTTCTGGTTAGCACGTCCACCAGGACCACCACTTTCTAAAGACAAAAAATTAGATATTTTGCCTAGTACTTGATTAGATTTTACTTAATCCAGCCTGGCTGCTTTTTCGTATTTCCCCTTTTTGGACTTTAGAGAGAGCACAAACACACAATAAGACATTAACAGGAATGGCAAATGAGACTTACAATTCGACAAATGAATCGTTCCTTTTATCCCGACAAGCTTTCGTATCTTATGGGGTTTGGCTTAAAGGGAAAAGGGGGAAGAAAGGACACAATTCTCACACAATTTCCCACTTGATGGTGGCTCAATCTCACTGAGTTGAATCTCTTCAAGTGATTGGGACACCATGTGGTCCATATCTGTCTCCCTTTAGTAGAAATATTCAAGTGAAGAGCCCCATCACTTTGGCTTTGTACTTGACTGGACCAGGAGTTTTGACCCGACGGCTCCCTTTCATTTCAAAATCTTACTCAACTCTGCCATTCCACCGGCCGACAGCAGCATCTTAAATTCCTCCGAATGATGCGATAGCATAAACAATAAGAAAGATTATTCCTTCAGGATCCTGCTCAGGAATTTACAAGTGAACACGAAAATAATAAACACACGAGCTGTATCAGCCAGTCAACACACATTGGATTTGGGCCGTCCAGAGTTGAATAAAAAGCACCATGTGACAACAAGAAATCACAAATCGAAGTATGAGACAAGTTAAATTAATCAAATGCTTTGACAACCCTGAAAGAGACTTGATGACTTGAGTCAACTGCTGAGTGCCGAGCAACTTCTCATGTACAGGAGAATTTAGGTATGGTTATAGACCGTATGGATGCGGGGTTAACTTAGTTTGCACGAAGGGAAATATGTACTATCCCATTCAAAGAAGACGAGCGGAGACTTTCCTCTAAAAAAACAGGAGTTCCATGAAGCACGCGCAAGGTAGGCACAAGGATTGCAGAACGCTGAACCATAACATGCACTCCATTGCTACTCTTTTCACAGCATTCAAGATGACAATGAAGCAGTGCAAAGCCGAATCACCGCACCACCATCCTCACCCAGACCATATTTTCATCATGCAGCCCTTGTTTCCATCGAGAAGACTTGTGCACATGAGTCTACATGATAGGTTCCATTCAGTCTATATGTATAGCAAAACATATATGCGCTCTCCATCAACCGAGCGAATCTTCAAGCATTTGAAAAAGAAGCTGAAGTGAGCTGTCCAGAGCGTTAGAGTAACCTAACTCAGTAATTCATCTTACTCCAGACAGAAACTTAACACAACTAATTTCCCCAGTTCCAGGACTTGCCTGCTAACCGCCAATGCAATCTAACCTGGGAACAGATGTTCATACATGCTCAATCATCACCACCACATCCTTTGTGGCTGCCACAGCAGTGTCGGGTTAAAAGGTCGATGGATGAAGTAAAATAATAAGAATAGAAGTAGTCATTTTTTCACGGATGCCTGCAGCAACCACTGCACGACCCAACTTGTGCAGCCAGCAAGCCAACCAAAAGTATGGGTTACAAAGAGGAATATGGAGTGTGGTAAAGAAAAAGAGGAATATTGAGTTAGATAGATGCGTTCTCAGATTTAAGCCTGAACCTTGTGAATAAAGAAATTATTTGCAAGGAGCCATAGATAATGTCATTCACCTTCCATGATTTATTCAAATACAACATATCCAAGTACCGAGGATTCCATGTAAATGAAAGGGTCGAGATACAAATAAAAATTTCTAGTCGATCTTTATTGTTGATTCGCAACTTCTTCACAACTAAAAGCAAACACCGATCAGCATGAATGTTCAGCCCCTCTCCTTCTTTCAACATGTCCACGAGTAGAAGATACCTTGACCGTACTCAATCTTCGCGTGACAGATGCTTGAAGAGTACTCTTGCTGATTCGCATCATTTGTGACCATCCGAATCTTTCTTGGGATGGATGACCCCAACGAGGGCCTCGATCTCTTCTTTCGCACGCTCGAAAACACTCGGCCCCCTGACTTCGTCAACTGGCGTGTTCTCGTCAATGTCGTCGCTCATCCCATGAGTTTCCTTGTGGTGGTGCGGCGATCTGTTGGCGTGGAACACTGCCTCGACCTCTTCTTTAGCTCTTTCAAATATGTTTGGAGCCTTGACATCTTTCCCTTTCATATCAAAGAGGCAAAAACAATGGAAATTGTCAAAAACTAATGTATCAGATATAAATTTCTTTGGGCTTCTCTCATTTGTAGGGGAGGGTAATGCAATTAACCTGGAATTAAATTTCTCGAAATCCACGGGAAGGATGAATTCTTACACGAGTACATCAACTTTTTTTTCAATTCATTTCCAAGAAGAGTATTTCTACTGCAAAGAAATGAACAGAACACGCTAAAAAAGCGATTTTTCTTCTCCTTTTCAGCTAAAAATTGCCAATTTGAAGACTTCATAGAAGCAAGAACCTGTGATTGCATCGAGGCGAACCACAAGGAAGGATGAATTCTTACACGAGTACATCAACTTTTTTTTCAATTCATTTCCAAGAAGAGTATTTCTACTGCAAAGAAATGAACAAAATACGGGAAAGAAGCGATTTTTCTTTTCTTTTTCAGCTAAAAATTGCAAACTTGAAGACTACATAGAACCAAGAACCTGTGATTGCATCGAGGCGAACCACAAGGACATGAATTTCAACATAAACGCAACGATCACTGTGAATTCGAAGGCACAAACTCTTCCGCGAACAAACGACAGAGAACAAGAAACTTCAGCTCATACTCGACGCATCGGCGAAGAATATGTAACAAATTTAAGATTAAAAATAGATGCGACACGACCCAGATAGAGTAAGAACCTGATGATGCGTCACTGTGATCCGGTTTTGCTGATTCCGCCATTGGAGCTCTGCGAGCAAAAAGACACAAGCTCGATCCCGAACCTCGCCGTCACTTTCATTAGGGAGGCGGATGGATCTTAGTGGGCTCTGGGCCTTTTGACGGCCCAGTTTTTGGCCCAATTTCTTGAAGCGCTGGGCGAAGAATTGGCAGGAGTTCTTGGAAGACCCGCATGGTCGGAACAGCTTCAAATTGATGAAAACATGACAGAGGTCGACGCATATGTTCTTGATGATAAACACTAAACAGGGACGTTAAAACAGACTAGTATTGCGCAGAAGGGCACGGGCTCTTGCAGCATCAAGACCAAAACTGCAGATGCAATGCATCCTTAGGCGACCGGAATCGATCCAACTCGATAAGATCGGTAGTGTTTTCTAACGCCGCGACCCAATTTGACTCGACTCGACCGAAGCTTAACGCGTTTTAGGACTACGGGAACTACAGATATGATTATGATCACATTAACACGGATTTCTAGCCCTTCTTGACAGAAATCATAGCTGGGCGGTTTCCTTTGTTTATCGTGATAGTTCTCCTTCTTGACAGAAACTAGAGCTGGGTAGTTTCTTTTGTTTATCGTAACAGTTCTTCACTCTCCAAAGACTGAACATGGCGTGTGTAAGGCTTTCACTGTCACCTCTCTTTCCCCTGAATTGCTTCAAAGGCTCACCCACAGGTCATGGAAAGACTTCCCCCCCTTCCCCCCCATCCATTTGATTTCCGCATCGTTGAACGTGACTCCATGGGGTCACAAAGAAGATAGACTTTTGACCGCAAACCACCCCAAAATCCAAAAAGAAATCCCCCTTCGGGGCGTTTCTTTCGGCCACGGGACGCCGGTGGGTACGTGCAACTTTCGTCCTCATAGCGTGTGGAAACAGACACAAAACACGACACTCTGCGAAAGGGGAAAAATGCCCTCCTCTTGCCTTTGACCCCCCCAAGAAGTTTCCAACCATCTCGTTGTCTCCTCCTCCCCTCCTGCTCGAGCTGAGCGGAGCCGTCCGTCAGAAGTTGGACAGAAATGGCGAGGGCGACAGCGACCTCCTGGTCCTGGTGTTTGGTTCCGATACGCATGCGAATTACATAATATATTATCGTCGTGGCGAGATATCTAGATGCACATCTCGACACGGGGAGATCAAACATGGAGTGTTGTAATCACGAACGGATAAAAGGAATCTCCTTGGGAATGCCACCCCCGCCTCCCTTCATCGGTGTCGCCATTATGTTACGTGGTTGACTCATTGCTAGCTATCGATGTTTCCATCCGTATAGGCAACGACGATAGCTGCAACCTTGTGAGTGGGGGTTCAACGCTTTGGACAGTGTCCATCGTGCGGTCACAATCCGACCAATTCTTTTGTTCGAGCTTTTTGTTGGAGATCGATGCTTTGCCATCAATTGGATAACGAGAGGGGATAGGGAGTGCGCGTTTCCAATCCAAATCTAAGTACTTATTTTTATCGACCAGTCCCGACTTTTTCTTCTTCTTCTTCTTCTTTTTTTGCGTTGATAATGTAGGGACATTGACATCGAGGCCCGGCCATATGGAGATTTAGGGATCGCTATGCGAACCCCATGAGCCACTTAAGTCCGAGCCTTTGACCCATTCAAGTAGCCCCGACATGCAATATTGCATGTAGTTGACGAGATTTGTGCATATGAGCTCCAAATCTCAAGCTAGAAGTGCCTTGATACCATAGCCAATTGTGCCCATCTCCGGAGTTGAGATGTCATTTATTCGAACAAATTGGAAAAATCGATCCGTACCAATTTGGTTATTGCACTCTTTTCCCAGCAATATTTGTAATTTTGCATTTGTCGAAATTCAATCAAAGCAATTGAGAATCTAATCGCCGGCGTAGTGGGAAAATTGGAAGCCAAATCCCCCCAAAAAAATAAAGGGTTAATACCACGAAAAATCTCAAAGTGGTACACCTATGACAAATTTACCATAAATTATTTTTTTGATCACAAAAAACCCTAAACTGGTACACCTGTGATAATTTTACCCCGAATTATTTTTTTCGCCATAAAAAACCCTACACTGGTATATCTGTGACAATTTTGCCCCCGAACTAATTTTTTGGCCACCAAAAATCCTAAACTGGTACACCTATGACAAATTTACCATCCGTTAGTTTCCGTTAAATTTTATTGTCAAATTGCTAATTTTAATGACACGTGGTAATTGACATGTGTATCGATTTTGGGTTTTAGCCCTCTGTTTGTCACAAGTTTACCAATTTGTGATATTAATATAATTTAACGAATACTAACAGAGGGTAAATTTATCAGAAATGTACCACTTTGGAGTTTTTAGCGGTCAAAAAATTAGTTCGGGAGTAAAATTGTTACAGATGTATCAGTGTGGGGTTTTTGGTGATCAAAGAAATAGTTCGGGGTAAAATTGTCACAAGTGTACCAATTTGGGGTTTTTGGTTGTCAAAAAAATAATTCGGGGTAAATTTATCACAGATGTACCGGTTTGGGGTTTTTTGTGATCAAAAAAATAGTTCGGGGTAAAATTATCACAGATGTACCAGTTTAAGATTTTTCGTGGTATTAACCTAAAAAACAAAACCCACAATCTTTCACCCAGGGGACAAGAATACCCTCACTTTTCAAACGACCCTGAAAAATAATTACGAATTTTTACCCTAGAGACAAAATACCCACTTTTAAGTTCTCCATCCATGCAAGCCGATGTTGCGCGTGATGACATGGCTAATGGCGTTGTTGACACGTGGCAAAAGACACGCCTGCAGCAGCCAAAAGGCGACAGACACTCGTTAACAAAATTCTTCTACATAGTTTCTCTAAAATATCGCGGTTTTTATTTTTCTTAACTAGGACTTATACACTTCAAATACATTTTTGAGAACGCCACTGCTGCTCTTTTCTCCACTAATTATGTTCCTCTAGGGCGGTCACCGCTAATCGCGTCACGTGCCACGGGAATTTGCTTGGACAAATTTTTTTTTTTTTTAGAACCCCTTGATTTTCCATTATATTTTGTACTTTCAAATAAAGAATTATGTAGAAAAAACCTCACAATCCATGATGTGGGTTAGGTTATTTCGATTTTTTTGACAACCATGACTTGATCAAACTAAGTTCCAAAGGCATCCTACCTCCCCAACCGAAATTTGACGCGTACCTAAACCGAAGCAAATTTACTTTGATCATTTCTGTCCACTTGTAGTTTCTTGGAAATTATATATATATATATATATATATATATATATATATATATGTATGTATATTTCCAATGTACATGAGCTACAATTCATAGTTCAATCAGCGCGTTTCCATCCTTGTGCCCCTTTTTCCCAGCTAAAATCAGACCGTAAACGAAGTCATTACGCGTGGTCTAGAAGTTGCATGGGATGTCGTCAACCAAGTATATAGGCCGTCCTAAAATTTCATTTATTAAATTATATTACAAGACCATCGTTAAACGATAAGGTAAATGACATTCGTGCGGAAGATGATTGACTTGTTCAGGTACCTTATCGAAACTTGCCAATCACGGCGTGCGCCCAGAATTTCTCGCATGATAGCTCGTCTTCGTCGTGGCACGTAAGATTTCGTAGCTTCATTTTAATAAATACGAAAAAGGCGAACTTTGCACGCGTGGAATTTGCCGCCACAAAATGGAAAAGAACATTAGAAAAATAGAAAAAGAAAGAAGAATAGATGAAAGTGAAGACTAGAGACAAGAGAAAATGGCGAAATGTTGACCGGGCCCCTTTGACGAAATCTCACCAAACGCTTTGACCCAACAAATTGGCGGAGATTATGTTTTACGATAAAGAATACTCGTGGAAAGAGGTCACGCTTTGAAGGCTTCTTTCAAGGCAATTTCTCGCAAGGAATTATTATTAATTGAGCAAAATTACATATAAAAATTCCTCTAATTTCACTCTTATTTTTATGTTTTTCCAATCCTCTACTTTAAAAATTTAACACTGCAAATTTGCAAAGTTCGGAAAAAAAGGTATGCGTTGTGCCCTCTTAGAAATTAAGTGAATTGAATTTTAGATTTAAGAATTTCGAAATCCACAAGGTACGAAATTTGAAATTAGAGAACGCAAAGATGAAAATGGGGGATTTTTTTTTGTTGTAATTTATCATCTTTTATTAAGACATTCTCTCCCGTTAATCGATCAATAATTATAGCATATGCTGTCAGTGGGAAAAGTACTTTTTTCCCAAACGGTCTTGTCCACCATTGATTTGATAGTTAGCAAGAGATTCACATTATACTCTCTCTTTAGGCTGGTAGTACATGCTCCATTTTTTGTCAATCTAATGGGTCAATCTTTGAAAAAATTATCCAAAAAATCCTAAATTCGTTACGCTTTTATCGATTCAATTCTTAACATTTTAATTTTGCAAATTGAGTTCTAAACATTTTTATTTCTTATCAATTAAGTCCATCCAGTTAATTTTAATTGGAAATCGCTGATGTAGATATCAGAAGACCACGTGACGCTAATGTGGATATTTTTAAATAATATTTTAATAATTTACTATTTTTTTATTATTTTCCTTTTTTGTGTTTTTTTTTTCTGGATTTTGAAATTAAGGCCCGCGAGGGTGGCCGGTCTGGCCAGGTGAGGACGTAGGGCCAAAGCAAGGCCGCCAAGTGCCTCACCTGGGGCCAGCGAGGGCCGCCAAGGTGTCACGACCCTCGCTTGTGGCTGGCGAGGGTCGGCTAGCCACCCTCGCTGGCCCCAACTTCAAAACACAGAACAAAAAGAGAGGAAAGGAAAAAAAAAAAGAGAAAAAGACATAAAAATTTTCATTAATTATTAAAATATTATTTAAAAATGTCTACGTCAGTGCCACGTGGCCGTCCGGAGTCCACGTCAGCGATTTCCGACTAAAATTGACCGGATAAACTCAATTGGCAAGAAATGAAAAGGTTTAGGACTCAATTAACAAAAATACAATAAATTTAAGACTTTTTGGATAATTTTTCCGTCAATTTTTTACCCGTCATTCTCTTCCTTAGAAGTTCCACTTCTAGAAATTTCAACATTTATTATTTCTATTAGGTCGCACTTTTAGTATATTCCTGAATATGCTCCTAGTAATTCAAATGAATAGCTAATGAAAGGGATAAAACCGCAAAGGCGCTTCTTTTCAGCGGATTTAATTTCCCTGTGTTGCTCACTCGATCGACAATCGACTTCCGTCGTCGGCGGATGTTAACGACAAGAGTTGCTCTGGCCATTCCATGATCGAATTCTCGCATCTTCAAAAGAGAGACCTGATTACGCATGCGAGTAGCGCCGTCTCGAACGCAACACGATCCCTCCGCACCCCTCTTTGGGGTTTGCTTTGACCAATTCTTGCTCAAGAGGCTACGACTGTGCTAGAACTGATTGAAACCTTGAAATGTCCATGTTCAAAACCACGAGTGGTGCTAGATTGACGTTACTAATTTTTCCAGAACATCATGGGTTTGACAAGAGATGTAGGTGTTACGTGATGTGAAGTTCATATGGGAAAAGGGAGATTTGACAAGTAGATTGTACCCATTGTTAAGTTATTTGCTACTTTTGTCACAACTTCGTGCGATGGTTCCCCCCCATTGTGCTTCGTTTTCTACGATAAGGGTAGATCGGTAGAGAAGTCCCGACACATTTTGTCAATGAGCAAGCGTGGAATCAATGAAATCGGGGTGCACATGACAAATGCCGTCCATCGATTTTAATCAAACCTCATCTACATGTAGATGGATTGAGCGGTTCACTAGAAATCATCTCGGTGATAAGCCAGTCATACGAGACGCGTCAGCCAATTAAATCTAAAACTTCATACTTAAATTCGATTCTTGGTCAATGCCGAATATTCTTATATGTTTGAAGTAAAACTAATTTTTGCTTTCGCCTTCTAAGGAAATCTTTAAAAGTCAGAACTTACTCGCGTCAAATCTAAATGGGGGTGGCAAGCGACTTGTGAGGTCGGACCTCTTACCGTTGAAAAATTTCTCCCGTGATCCAGATGAATGCGATGTACCGCAAAATACAGGATGTTACTAGCAATAGCTACACTTAAAATTTCAATCTCCTTTTGGGAAAAATGAAATCCACGTTGCACTTGATGAGTAGATTTACTGCAATAAAGCCATTGGCCTCCGCTACTTGAAGTAAATGGCCTTTACCCGCACGGTACGAGGTTGTCTCACTGTAGTAAGCCCTCCCCCGCCCCCATCTAAATGCAGGGTCTTTTGCACGTACGTTGTGGGCTCCACGTTCCAGTGGTTGGCTGGCTGCCTGTATAAAAGGGGACCTGGTCGGTTGAGAAGAATTCATAGAAATGCGAACATTGATGTTATAGTTGGCCGAACAACACTTAGCTTTTTGCTGTTTGAGCCTTGTTGAGGTAAGAATCTGTCTCTCTCTCTCTCTCCGACATGGCTCATTCACTTTCTAGTTTTTCAGACTGTGTTCATTGTATCCGTGGGTGGTTCTTATGATACTGTTTCCTCCTGGTCTGCTGAGTCATGCAGAAATTTATCTTCTTGGCATTTCGGATTTTCTACTCATAGAAGGGATGTTGTGCTTTTTAAATATCTCATTCGAGTAATTCTGAGATTCCAAGAACTGCAAAATGTTAGTGAGATTGCTCAGTCAGTCTCCATCTCTTGTCCTTCTGGTGCTAAAATGCAGAGTTTTCTTCTTGCTGCATGTGTTTGATGAAAATGGTGGGACACTACGAGACAGAATTCTTGTTCAAATGAAGAGGTAGATCAAATGACGATGTCTGCACTCTGATCCAGTAAATAAGAACTGAGATTGTTTGTTATTGATTCAGATTGAATTCCGGGTCAAATTGTTCTCTTCAATCATGTCAAGGTCGTGACTTTGAATGTTTCATCAGATGGCAGTATGGCACTCTGCATCTTTCATCCTTTAACAAAATCTTGAAGCGCTGATCACACGATTTGAAATTTTGAAATGCAGACAGAACAGTTGTAATAGAAGTAACCTCCTGCGGCCTACAAAGTGGAATTCGAAAAGATGACACGGAGAGTGATTAGCTTCGGCAAAAGGGTCTTGGATGGAGCGAACAGGTCAGAAGATTCCAAGGAGAAGCACCTTAAGAGGCATAGGTCCGAGAAATTAGAGCCCAAGACTAAAGTTCTGTTGAAGTGCATATGTTTAGAAGCAAAATACTCCCGTGATGAGAGCAAGTTCATCGACGTATATTATTCCAACGAGACAATATCGTCCGAGGATTCAGTTTCTCCAGCACCGGCCAATGAACTCAATGCGGCTGCCGTTAAGCTTCAGAAAGTTTACAAGAGTTACAGAACAAGACGGACCCTTGCAGATTGTGCAATTGTTATTGAGGAGCTCTGGTAAGGTCTAGTTGATCTTGACTCGCAGTTATGTTCAAAGGTTGAAGCTACTTTTTTTTCCTTTTTGGGTTGTGATGATTTTGTCATCATGCAAATGTCTCTGCTAACGTGTTGCAGGTGGAGATGGTGTGACTTTACAGAGCTTCGACAGAGTTCCATCTCTTACTATGACACCGAAAAGCCGGAAACTGCTGTTTCAAGGTGGGCAAGGGCAAGGACACGAGCTGCAAAGGTACTTTTCATCTTGTTCTTGCCATTTTGCACACCATTTGAATTCATACTTATCATTGAATAGTCAATCTTGACTGCCGACATGTTCCAATCTATATATGCTGCCCTTCTTGACCTTTTTAGCTGAAATTCCCAGTCCGTTTCTCATTCTCATCCTCTCCTCCGCGTTAGAGGCACTTTCTGATCTCTTTGTTTCTTTACTAAATTCAACCTTCCCAACAACAAATGCAGAAATAAATGCAATTTTTTCTTCTTTTTGTTTTTCCGAGGTAGTCGGTTGTATGATTCGGATTGGGATTTGCAGGTAGGGAAGGGTCTTTCCAAGGATGAGAAAGCTCAGAAACTAGCCTTGAGACACTGGCTTGAAGCTGTAAGCGCCCGTTCCCAATGCCCATATAGACAGCCTTCTTCTTTCCCTATTTTTGTGGGCTTTTTCGGCAGTCCCGAGAATGAAACTTACTGACACTAAATTACCACACATACTAACAAAATTACTGCCGAATCGACAATTACTGTCATGGAATATTATCCTCTGTCTTCGCGACTAGCATGAGGACACTATTGATCAGATGACCTGAGTGGAGCTACTTCTTTTGAGAGGACTTTTCCCTGATGAGTGCTGTGTTAATCAATACCAATAGCTTTTTTGACCAATTTTCCATGCTTTCTATACCATTGTCAACCATCTGACGTCATCAACCATGGCAAATGAAAACTTCTTATACCCTTTGAATTCAATTTCAAAGGTCTTGAATGCCTGTTATAGGCTTATCTGACATCCATCAAGTAAGAGGATGGATTAACCAACCATTGAACTTTTCTCATCTTTTTGCAGATTGACCCGTGCCATCGTTACGGACACAATCTACAGTTCTACTACGATGTCTGGTTTGCAAGTGAGAGCTCACAACCTTTCTTTTACTGGTAAATCCTTGATTAACAACAAAGCTACAGAATGGCATACCGGGATCTGCTTCTAACTTAGCATCTGCAAAATTTAAAGGTTGGACATCGGAGATGGGAAAGAAGTGAATCTCGAAAAGTGCTCAAGAAATGCTCTTAAGCATCAGCGCGTCACATATCTTGGACCTGTAAGTACAGCAGAGTAAGGATTTAAATTGCTTTGACCAGAGAAAAGCTCTGTTTTCTGTAACCGAGTTAACAAATTAGCAGCTAAGACACTGATGTTGTTATGGCCAAACCAATGCTCGTTTTCGACACTATATTGTCTGATATGTGTTTATGCTTCATCTTTCTCACAGAAAGAGAGGGAAGCTTATGAAGTGATCATAGAGAACGGGAAGCTTGTCTATAGACAAGGCGGTGTGCCTCTTAACACGGTGGAGGGATCGAAATGGATCTTTGTCCTTAGCACGTCGAGGTATTTGTACGTCGGACAGAAGATAAAAGGTCAATTTCAGCACTCCAGTTTCTTGGCAGGAGGAGCCGCCACTGCAGCCGGAAGATTGGTCGCGCATGACGGCATCCTCAAGGTACCCTTGACATCGACAGATACATACATATTTATATATGCCCGAACCGGCAGCTTCAATCTAAAGAAAACACATCGCTCGTGGCCGTCGATGTTCCTTATCATCTCGTCGATGTTCCTTATCATCTCTCATTTCTGTAATATTGCAGGCGATATGGCCTTACAGTGGTCACTATCACCCAACAGAAGAGAATTTCATGGAGTTCATCAGCTTTCTTCGAGAACACAATGTGGATTTGACCAATGTCAAGGTAAATTCCTGACGTCTTAAGCATGAATTACGCAGCAGCTTCTTACTGAGCTAAACAATTTCTTCCCTAGTTTAAAACTCACGTCCATTCTTGCATGCCACAGCGATGTGCGGCGGACGATGAGATTCCGCCAAAACTTACTCTTAAGGAACTGTCCGAATCCATTGAAGACTGCAACGACAAATCAACAGCAAGTTATGCAATCACATGCGCATACAATGACGCTCTCGACAGAACTGAGGCCGAGGAAGATGAAACGGTCTGTAAGTCGGGGAAGCCGCTAAGGCTGAAATGGAGCACTGGAGCGGGCCCGCGAATCGGATGCATGAGAGAGTACCCATCGAGCCTACAATTCCAGGCATTCGAGCACGTGAAGCTATCTCCAAGGAGCCTTGGCGCCAACGATTCCTTAGCCTGTAACGGCCCTATCCCGTCGCCGCGGCCCAGTCCTAGAATCCACCTCTCGCCTCGGATCGCCTACATGGGGCGACCTGGCCCGCAGTGTACATGATTCACTAGATACTCTCTCGGGTTCGACAGATCGGCCAATTTGACACGTTCCGGTCCCGGGGAAATTCATTGCAGAGATCAACGCAGATTTAGGCCTAACTCTGGTCCCAAACGGTACAGAATAACATGTTGGGGGACCATCATCACACGAGGCGACGCACTTCTTTTATTTGTTTATTTGTGTCTTTCCTAAGATTTCGCACTGCACAGGCGTTCCCATTGTCTAAATAAACTTTCTATGGATCTTTTTCCTGATCTAACTCGAACGCGACGCGATCAAACTTTTCCATTTTCGTAACTGCTCCGCGGCCATGCCTTTTCAAACATCACAACCAAACCATGTGGTGTGGGAAGAATTCAAAGACCACGCGTCGTCGAGGAGGAAACGTCGGACCAAATCTGATAATTTTGCATGCACGAGCAAACTCCTCCAACACCAATCAAAATGTCTGTCAAATGTCACCAGCGTGTGGGGGGACCGAGCGGTTCTTCTGTTCTCGTTTCATCGTCTTCCCACTTGGTCGAGGAAGACTGGCTAAAGGGGAGTTTCCTCTGACGCTCCATCAACTTGTTCTTTCTATTTCTTTTCTTGGGTCATAAATTCGTAGTTGGAAGCACACCCACAATGACCGTCGTGGCCGCGGAATCTCTACTCCCAAGTATCCTCGATTTACCCCGTATTGAAAGTGAAGCCGAAAATGAAATGTACAAATATAAAGTATGAAAGGTTAATATTTCGATGATATATACACGGCACTCTCCTTTGCCACAAACAAGCAATGCATTAAGAAGATATGTCGATAAATCGATATTTCCTCTTGAAGAGGTTAGAAGAACGCCGCTACATACGCGATGCGCACGCATGCAAGTAGTCCTAAAAGTTCAGAAAGGTCAATTTTTTTTCGTCCACCTCGTTAAATATGGAATCGAAGCTCGTGCTTTGGCAAAATCCCAAATTCCTCAATCCAATCCTATTGCCTATCCCTTTACGCCCAAGTGCAAACAAGACCTCTCATGTGGAGTGCACCGGCTCGTGTACTAGCAGTCTTAAAATGAATAAAAATTTAGGGTGCGTTTATTTCACAAAAAACGTAATGTTTTTGGAAAATATTTTCCAAGAAATCATTTTTCAAAAAGAAAACGGTTAGTTTTTCTTTGTTTGGTAATATATGATCGAAAATGTTTTATGGTGTTTGGATATTATTTGGAAAATGATTTTTATCTCGTGACTTTATTTCGAACAAAAAAAATCAATTTTTTTTATTTTTTATTTAAAAAATCGATTTATTTATTTATTTTTCTTTTCTTTTCTTTTCTTTTTTTAAAAATCAAATTTTTGATCATTTTTCCTTTTCTTTTCTTTGTAAAAAAATTGGAATTTTTAATTTTTTTTCTTTTTTCTCTTTGCTCTTTTCTTTTCTTTCTTTTTTTTTCCTCTTCCTTCGCCACGACTGGCCGTCTACGGCCATAGGTGAGCTGGAGACTTGCTCGGCGATGGCCATTGGCGAGCTCAAGGCTCACCCGGCGACGGCCACAGAGCTTGCCGCCCTGGCCAGAGCTCGGGCTCGCCTGGATCTAGTGAGCTGCGAGCTCGTTAGCCCCCATCGAGCCCGAGCTCAACTCGCTTGGATCTGGGGAGCCGCGAGCTCACTGGCCTCAATGGAGCTCGGGCTGACGAGCTTGTCGACCTCAGCTGAGGTCGAGCTCGCCTAGATCTGGCAAGTCGTGAGCTCATTGGCCTTAACGGAGCTCGAGCTAACAAGCTCACAGCTCGTCGGCCTCAATAGAGCTTGGGCTCACCTAGATCAGCCAACGGAGCTCGCTAGCCCACTCCTATGGTCGATTGCCAGCTATTGTCGAGGCCGGCGATCAGCAAAGGGAGGAAGAAGAAAAAAGAAATGAAAAAAAAGGAAAGAAAAAAAAGAAAAAGGAACTGAAAAATAAAATATTACCAAATTTAAGATAATTCGTCCGAAAAGTATTTTCACCTTCTTAAATTAAGAAATTCACCTTCTTAAATTTATACATTAATGTTTTTCTTGACCGTAAAGTATTTTCTATTGATCAAATTATTTTCGAACAACGAAACACATGAAAGTCTGAAAAACACTTTCCTCGAAAACAGTTTCACCAAAAAAAAGCACACCCTTAAAAGGCGTTGGCCTCTTTTCCAGTCAATGCATTCTATTTCTTCCATAGTTATGTCGATCATTACGCAAGAGAGCATCTCGGCTTGTCCCACAAGGCGATGCAACTGTAAAGAAACGACTTTGTCTTCATCATGTCTTCGAAACAAAGGAAATGACATCATGAGCTGACCCGGATTGGAAAAGTTCTGCTCCCGCCATGAAAGAAGGGGCAAACCAGACACGCACTGGATATTACTCAAGACTCGAAAGTCGGACGGATCAAATCATTCAAGCGTCAAAAACCAGAATGCCAAAAAGACCAATTTTTCTTCTCGCTAAAGTGACAAAAGAAAGTAACAGGAAAAGCGACAACAAAACAATCTTGGAAAACCACAGGGTCTGTATTTTGAACCCCTGTGCTCAAGTTCGGTCATGTCAAAAAAAGAAACTGCAACACCCACACAAACCCTACCCCAATAATTTAGCTGGCGAACAAGAACTTAGAAACTCTGACCAAAAAAAAACAATAACCTAGAAACATATATTGAAAAAATTAAGCATATCTTAAATCAATTGAGAACTAGTCTAGCATTACAATCTCGTATGTATACAGAATTGCGTGTTCGCTGAATTTGGCAAATCCTTATTGCTCTTTTTGAAGCGAAGAGGAAACCCAGTCCGATGTAGCAGCTGTGGCATCTTCCTCGTCCTTTAAAGAAAGCGATAGAGGTGTGACCGCAACCTGTTATATCAGAAAGAAATTGAATGAGAAGAAGGTGGTGGCCTTTGAGGTGAGACATCCTAGCAACCAAGAAAGTAGTTCATCTTTTCATTGTCAGCAGTCTAATTACAAGCATATTCACTTAGTCTCCAACTTAAGAAGGCCTTTTATCTTTCCATAGCATCCAATTGTATATAGTGGCAAGAGCTTCTTCTAATAGTCATATTCTGACATTTGTGCGGCAGGGGTGTCCGCTCATGAATGAGTGTCCTATTATGGATCGACTATGAAAAAAGATGTATGACATAATTATGCCACTGCAAATTGGATTGCGACAACTATAGCATCCAAGCAAGTTCAAGGATGACCAGCAGAGTTCCAACCACCCAAAGTCTGTCAGAAAAGAAGATAACCCAATGGAGAACAGAATCAATCACAAATTCTTGATAGATGCACAGTTCCCAAATAGAGGCACAAAAGATTGTCAAGGCCTGCAAAAATTAATCCATGTCTTTTCGAGGTAGGCACCAAGATAAACTTGTCCACCCAATACGTTCATGCTGAACGCAGTCACATATTTCAAGTTTTAGATAGAACACCTGATTTGTCATAGCTACATGATCCTCTGAATTTTTATTTGCTTACCACCAAACATTTACAGCAGCAATTCACTCCTACCTTCTCAACTCCATCCATTTACCAAGATGTGATTAACGGATTGCTATAAGCTGCATATAACTTCTCACCACTAATTACTCTGAATAAATCAAGGACTAAGTCCAAGGACAGACTTCTTTCCCATTGATTAGTTGTCAAAAAATCGTGCATAGCCATGCTGGGACTTCAGTTAAATATTTCATTTGCAAATTTTGAAGATCTCAAAGAAAGGAAGCACAATAGGAAAACTTACAAATCCATTCTCCAGAGCTCTGATATCCAATTCTTCATCTGCATCATCCTGCTCTCTGTGCATGAACTGTGTATTCCCACATATATAGACAATCAACATAACATGTCATCCACAGAGAACTACTTAACAGGAAACAAATCAGTTCAACGGCGCGGCATCGCCAAACTACCCAGATTAACAGGATCCAATTAGGAAAACTTTCGATATAGTCATAAAAACACTGACTGACTATTTACGTTGTAGCAAGACAGACGGAAAAAAATGCTCTAAACTGGAAACCAGATAGCAAATGCAATTATCAAGCTACACTTTTCATGATTGCAAAATCTGCTATGCGTTTATAAATTACTTTTAGCTACAACAGAAGTTACTAACTTTTACTTACCTCTAATCTGAAGAACTTCTTCACTCGGTTTGTGTCAGGTTTCCCAGCAGCACCAACTGATTCTATCTCAACAAGACTTTTCCTTTGCGTGGTTAAACGCCGAGCTGCACCCTGAGAGGAGTAGTGGATGTCACAAGACGTGAATCAAAAGGGCACAGCCTAACTGCCCCCGTAACAAAAGCATATGCGGTGATCCTCAATTTAAGGCACTCACAGCAGCAGATGCATCTCGACTAAGCTGCGCAAGTTGGATGCCAAGGCTTTGTTGATTGGACATGAAATGCCCAGAAGATGGATGCCTATTAGCTGAAACGGCTTGCCAGTTAAGAGTGGATCTCCATAAACTTTGCTTCGTAACTTTGAAACCCTGTCAATCAAGTTTAAATAGCATATAAACAGACTATCAATGCCAAAATTAATTGAAAAAGAGTCACAGTGTTGTTTTCCATGTTCAAACAGGCATTGAAGGCCAAAGAAACATGCAAAAATGCAATTACTTTTTTCTATTGCATATCAGGAAATGCAGAGACTACAAAGTTATGCAGCTACACAGGGAACTCTTTTTGTTTCATTAAAAAGGAAAGCCAAAGACAAAAGGACAAACTCAAAAGCATCAATATCTGAATGAGATCATCCTAAGGAACAAGTGTTGAAGATCAAATACTATATTGAGCTCCCAGAAACTGGAAGCCACGAGATTAATTGACTATCAACGTCCCCATCCAAGAGTACTAAGAATTGCAGATCAAGTGAGATAGCTGTCCAAGAGAGAATTGCAGAACATAATATAGTAGCATGACCATTTACCCTCAGCATAATTAAAATTGAGGATAAGTTCTTTCACATGAACCTTGAGATCTTCAGCTAACTAAATATTTTTGCAGCTATTTTTTCGGGAATAATTATCAATAGATATATTTTTTCTACTCGACTGAAGAGAGACATTTCAGCTCTATAAATCCCTGAAGAGAGACATTTCAGCCCTATAAATCCCTATGCAGTAAGGTTTCCATGCTATGTATATGAGCATTCACAGGTTGCCAAATGTCAGGGAAGTTTGGGTGGATGCAGAGGTATAATTAGGAGTAGAAAGAAAAGAAATTGATGTTCTGCTTCTGCCACCGATGCACTTTATAAGGTGAGTGAAGTGCACGAAAAAGAAGAAGTGACCTCGTCAATCAACTCATGCCAACAAAAGTTAAGAAGAGGCCACACATAATTGCAACGTTCATCAGAGAACTTTAACTATCTGAATGTTTCAGGCCTAAGAATGCTACCAAACCCACAGAGGCAGGAAGAGCATAAACTTCTGCAACAAAACAAGGACTAAACGCTATGTACCAATGCAGTCATTTCCGGAGTTTGAGAATTTTTAAAAGTAGAAAAAATGGCATTATTAAATGAAATCAATATGCACAAGTCAAAGCCAACCAATGTCATCTTATGCTCAGTTTTCTATGTACAAGACAGGTAGCACAAACCATGCCAATAATAATTCCAGGCGCATTTGAAGGAACTTCAGAACACAAACCTTGTTGGTCAAAGGAGATGTTGGAACTTCTATATTCAACAAGCAACTTTTAGGAAAAGCTCCCTTTTCAATATCTTTGATAGTTGCATTTATTAACGGTAAGCAGACAGTGACTGCGTCCTTAAAATCACTTTCTTGACTCTCATCCTTTTTCCTGTAATCATTGAATCTTTAGGAAAAAACTTATAAAGAAAAGGAAGAAGAAGAAGAAGAAGAAGAAGAAGAAGACCATACCATATGTTCAATAGTACAAAGAGTGGTAGCTTACCAGTTCAGCGATATGGATAAAGATGGTATACCGCAAATTAATGCTTCTCGAGCTCCAGCAATGACGCCAGAGTAAAACCTGCCAGAGTCTCAATTCAAACTTTTCACAACGAAACAACGCACTGTTTTCTGAAAGCCTACAGCATAGTTATGCTTCATCAATTCAGAAAAAACAAGCAAATTATGCTTACATTTGATTGCCACAGCTTGAACCTCTATTGATTCCACTAATAACCTGAAACAAAAAAAAAATGGTAAAACTTCAAACATGTCCAATATTAAAACCAAAGGACAGAATTACACTAGCAGCATCAGACACTAACCAATAAAGGCTTTGACCATGAAAAAAGCGCTCCAGATAATGCTAATGAGACACAATCCACAGGAGTTCCTGACCAAAAGTAAAGTGCAAAAGGTATACTGCTATAAGCAAGCAGTTTCAACTTCAACACATTACTCGCATTCGGTACAAGCAAAATTTACAGATCCAATATCGATAAATAGAGTTCGTGCTTTCGTTGCTTCCCATCCAGATGGAATATTGGAATACCAGAACATCAAAATTGGTTCGAAAGTAACAAACTAACCACAGCTCAGAGGTTAGCCAACTGAAAAGAAAATACTCGGATCTGGATGCGGCCACAATTATCACTTATGACTACATTTTTAGCACTTCATACATTCAGATTCACTAAAGTAAAAGCAACATAAATCATCGAAAGTCAAAAGCACAAGTAGCAGCCCCACCCGAAACTTCATAAGCCACGGCACCACTTATTTCGGCGGATGTCACGGCAACCGTTTCTCTAAGAGTCACAGAATGACCTGAGGCCGATTTGTCCCTAAACAATGCCAAACGAAACATTTAATAATCTCCCACCAAAAAAAAAAAAAAAAACACATTCAACAATCATTAATAGAAACTGAAAACAACGCACCAAAGCATCCTCCCACAGTCAAACCTAATACAAGAGAACCGAACGGTAAGGAGGAAGCAAATGTCGCCGCTCAATTGAAGAAGTGCGAAGAAAACCGAGCAAATTCAGATAATGACGAGGGAAAAAAAGTCATTTTTAACAACCACTGCGCTGATTGAAATCAGTATCGCAAGCACACTGGTAAGGAATGTCGTAACAGAAGGGCCAAACATGCAGGATCTCAGTACTCAATCGCAGAAGACAAGAATATCCCAAACAGAGACGATACAGCTGAAGAATTCAGGCGATAATAGAAACAACCGAAGCAAGCAAGCGTAACCGAAATGCGAAGCGAAGCCGCGATCAAGCAACATCACACGCCAATCCGAAAGTAGAGCAACATCACCGAGATGAGGACGAGCAACAAAGCCGCGAGAAATTCCAAACGGCAAGCGAGAAAGGCTTACGATTGAGGAGCGCAGACGTGGACATTGCAGAGGCCTTCGCGGACGAGAGCTTCGACGAGGCGAGCGAGGCCGGGGGACTCGATTCCGTCGCTGCTGGTGACGAGGACGATCGGCTTCGAGCAATCCTCGGCGCCGGGGGCGGAGTCCGAGGTGGAGGGCTCGATCGTCGGCTCGGAGGCGGCGGCGGCGGCGGCGGCGGGGGGATCGCCGGAGCCGTCCTCCTTGCGGCGGGCGAGGACCTGCTGGAGGTTGGAGACGAGGCCGGGGGGCAGGCGGTTATCCTTTACGGACGCCATGGCAACGAGGGAGGACGGATTCGGTTCTCAGCAGTAGAGAGAGAGAGAGACAGAGAGGAAATACCAAAGAATTTCTAGAGAGAGAGAGAGAGAGAGAGAGCTCGGTGATGTGAAGAGGGGGAGGATGCTTGATGATGGACCGATTCTGAGGGCGTTATGCAGAGAGAGAGAGAGAGAAAAAGCCTACCCCTGTAGAGAGAGAAAAGTCTAATGGCTCGGGTTTAGAGAGAGAGAGAGAGAGTGGGGTAGCGGGGACAGCACCCTTTTTGCTGGAAGGTCCTCGACTCCTGTACAAATTAGCAATGTCCGAAAATAGTTTCCTTATCAATTTGATGGCCAGATCTTCCATTTTGTTCGATTTGATCCTTGAACCAATTTAGCCGTTCATCAAACGCGTCAATCCGACTTAGCCGTGAGATATGTACCTTTCAATATGCGTGTACACCTCTCTCGCCCTCTCCCTTTCCCTCTCTCTCTCTCTCTCTCTCTCTCTCTCTCTCTATGCTTTTCTTTCGAAAATCTCTGCTGATGATTAGCGATTGTGTCAACAAATGCGGGCCCTACACTCGAGTTGAATTGGAATGGCAAATGTCAAGCGGATAAAATTAGGAATTCAATGATAAAATTGAACAGTGGTTAAGAGCATAGTGAGTGCTTTTTGCATTGCCTTAATTTTTTTAAAAGCATAGTTTTATGGGTGAATCATATCAAAAGTTACATGCCAGAACTCTTAAATTGCACTCTTATGTGAATTTAAGACCTCATCGCACAGAGATTGTGTGCTTCTATCTATCCAAATAAACCGTGTGCTTCTGTCTATCTAAATAAACTATCATGTTTAGATTGGCGTTCATGTGAGAGCCATCAAGTATCTAACAACTTTTATCGTAGAATCTTGTAAATTTACAGCTCGTATGGAGAATCGCCGATCTAACCAAAACAAAAAGGAGAAGCACGATCAATCGCAAATATGGATTTGAGGAGTCAAGCAAAATATCGTCAAATTTGATTTATAAATAAAAATTCCTCTTTTAGAAAATGAATCTAGTGAGTTCAAGTTTTAAAGAGATTAATAAAAGAAGGACGTGACCATCATAAAAGGAGGATATACTGTATCGATTAAGGAAAATCAATACATTAATGGGCTGATTAAGGAATAGGGTGATTTCGATGTAATTTAAATGGTTAATATCCCAAAGAACTCAAAATTGGTATCAAATTTACCAAAAACATCCCAAACCGGTGCGCTCGCGATAAATTTTACCCTCTCTTAGTATTTATTAAATTTTACCGTTAAATTGCTAAGTTGGATAACACGTGATAATTAACGGCTATGCCTGTTTAAAGTTTTATCTTCCGTTTATGACAGTCTGACCAGTTTGTAATATGTATTATCAAATTTAACACAAACCAACGGATAATAAATTTATCATAAATTTATCAGCTTTGAGCTTTAGGTAGTCAAATTAGTTATTGGTAAATTTGTTATAAGTATATAAACTTTGAATTTTTCGTAATATTAATCTTAAGTAAAATGGAAAAGCGGTTTGTTTAATCGAGAGGGATTCTGCCTAAACAGGACGCACGTCCTCTAGCGCGTGGACCGTACGATTCCTGGGGCCCCCAGCCCCGTGCTCATTAGCCCCCGCCACGTGACCGGTCTCTTGCTCGGATATTGTCTGACAGCTTTCCCCTTAATCCCTGCGTAATTTCTAATCTAACGACGCGGTGATCGAAAATGCTCCCCCCGGGAGGCCCAGGGGACGGGACACGTGGCGGACCTTCACTGGCCGACGAGGGGCTGTCCCCCCGTGATTTTTGTCTTGGGGAGGCGCGAATTTCTTTAATTGCGTTTGTCCGCTGTGGTGTCGCGGCCCGCTAGATTTCCTTCCTGGCCGTTGGATTGGATTGGATTTCAACGTCAAAGGGATGGGCCCCACCATACTCTCGCCTTACAGGAAAAGGTTTGGGGCACGTTCGTTCTCTATACGAATTTCACATGGACAATGATAAGAAAAGTCAATGAATTTTAGTTTAATATGTAATTTGATTTCTTAAATTTTAATTTATTTAATATAATTTCTGAATTTTAGGTTAATATATAATATGATTCTTGAACTTTTAATTTATTCGGTATCATTCTTAAACATTGTAGTACATATTCAATTTAGTCTTTAAACTGTATAAAAATATTCGATATAGTCCCTAACCTCGAAGTAATTGAATGACTACATTGAACATTTTTAAATAGTTCAATGACTAAATTGAATGTTCCGACCAAAAAAAAAAATTGAACGTATATAAAAAGTTTAAGGACTATGTTGAACCATATTGAACATTAGGCTAAAGCTCAAGGATTATATTCAGTAAATTAAAAATTCAGATACTACGTTGCACACATGACCAAAGTTCATAGACTATTTGTGCCATTTTTCCGATTTTAAAAGCTTAATTCGCTTGTCATTTTAGATAATATATTACAATATTTTAAAAAATATTTTCATAAAAATAATCGTTTGTGTCTCTTGAAATAATTAATCAACAAAATTGATAACAATTTATGTCTGAATATTTTCACGTACGATGAAAATAACCGTTCGTTAATTTTTATAAGCAACGCAAGCAACTATTCTTTGAAAAATATTTTCTACATCATTCATATTCATGCAATTACGATCGAATTTCTACCTTTCGTTTTTTGCAGGCAAAATCATGAATAAGATGGCCGGATACAGGTGAGATGTGGGTCTAGCTTTACCGAGATCGAGTAATATAACGCTCTCCAATTATTCATTTACACCTTTTATGGTGAGGCCGGGCCCAATCTGTCTGTCCAAAGGTGCTCCCTTCACGTTCTCTTCCGGATGGGAATTGAAGTTCCATGCAAATTTATTCTCATAACGTGGACTCCGCAAGTTGTTGATCGGTTGATTATGGAAATTAGAAAGGACTCTTTCTCGGACTTAATACCCCTTAAAAAGAAAATATCCGAACCGAAACATTGACGACCCGAAAATAGAATTGTTAATAGTTTTAGGGTATTGAATCCATATGGCATGCCCGATAGTGACCCATGCACGCGGGTTTAATCATCGATAGTTGAATCAATTCCACAAGGTTAGGTATCACGAGGAGGCGAGCCAAAGATGTATGAGCTCACCCTTTGGCTTCCTCATTGCGATTGAGAGTTGGAAGTATCTGATCATGGGCGATCCATGATGGAGAAAGAATTAGCCAATGTGAAAGTTTCCGAACTCTGAACGAAGCTAAAACTTGCTAAGAAATCAACCATCGATAAATAAAAAAAAGCGATGCAAAAATTGAAACATGAGATTTTTGATCTCGCACATAGCGATAAATGTCATCATGATTTCGGTGGTTAGATGCTGCTGATCGAGAGAGGGACCACCTCAATCGATACTCCCAAATAGAGGCACACAAGTTGCATGCAAATTTATTCCCATAACCAGAGATGTTATTAGATGTCATCCTTAAATTTTTAATTTGTTCGATATGGTTTACGAGTTTTAACTCAATGTGTAATGTTATCATTGAGCTTATAATTTGTTTGATATAATCTTTGGACTCTTGATAAATGTTCAATTTAATTACACGGTTCGACATGCATTATTTTGTAAACGTTTCAGACTTTTTCCAAATGCTTCCCGTGTGCGTGATTGCTTTCGGTACTATCGTCGGTGGTAATCATCTTTTGAATTAGTGGATAAGTGGAGCCGCCAAAATGCGTGGTTATCATCTTTTGAATCAGGAGATATATGTTTCACGTTTCTATGATCGCTTTAATCCGGGTGATAAGAGTTTGACGTACAAGTAATATATTTCAAAGAAATAATAAAAGATAAGAAAGTCCAGGACATTTTTTTTATTTATAAATGGGTGGGTGGATACCAAATTCAAATTTTTTTTCTCTATAATTAGATGTATTTATCACGAGCAATGAGAAAAAAATGAAAAACTAATCCAAATATTAGACTCGATTTTTTTGGGCCAGAAAGCATAAGCCAGGGTTCAACTGGATCTCGGGTTGAATTTACCCATACCCGTATCCACTTGAGAGGAATCAGCTCAAGCCCAGCCCAAGCTCCGTATCTGCGTCCATCTTGATGTAGAGATCATTTATGAAGGCTGTTTTCCGTGGTGTCTCTGAGGGAATTACACAAGTGGCGGTCTTGAACTTTGACCCGACGTACAATGTCGTCTTTGAATTTTTAATTTATTCAAGACGGTCTTTGAATTTCAGCCCAATATATAATATCATCGCTGCATTTTTTTTTTATCTATTCAATATGATCCTTGAACTTTTGGTAAACGTTTAATCTAGTGCACGGACTATATGAACATATTCAATGTTATCATTATATTTATTCAAGTTTAGATACAACATCGAACGTTCTCATATAGTCCAGTGACTAAATTGAAAATGCACAAAAAATTCAAGGATCATATCAAACAAATTAAAAGTTCATGGACAATACTGCACACTGGGTTAAAATTCATGGACGACATCGGACAAATTAAAAATTTGGGGGCAACATTATACACTGGGTTAAAACTCATAAACCACATCGAGTAAATTAAAAGTTTAAGAACGATATTACATATTGAGTCAAAATTCAAGGACCTTTTGTATCCTGTTTTTTTTTCGGACCAAAATAGAAACAGCTCTTCTTTTCCTCTTTCCAATTAATATCCTCATTCTTCTTCGAAATTATAAATACCCAAAATGGCATTTAAATCACAACGCGTCATTTTCCAAATTTGTTTTTTTTTTCTTTTTCCACATACTTCGACACTTTTGGAAAGGCCCAGCATAATGACGTAGATTGAGAATCTTTCAATCTTATCTCCCATTTTCGCTCCTCCCCCTTTTTTTTTTCTTTTAAAATCAATTGCCAATTATATAAATACACACATGTATATTATTGGTCAAGTAATTATATAAAATATTTATAATTTTTTCTCGTATATTTTCCCCAACCAAAAAAAAAACTCAAGAATATAAATAGCAACAAACAGCTCCTCGAGCTTTGCATCGCATTGCATTGGCGCGACCGCTGGCGCTGACTGCTGGCGCTGACCGACCTAGGGTTTTGAGTAACAGTCAAAATCAATTCGGCGCTCTCTGCCATCCATCTATCTGCCCAAAGTCGCGTGCTTTCTCGCTCTGCGCCAACATCGAGAGGGGGCGGGGGAAGGATTTGGCCGGGAGGATCATCGGCCGGCGAGCTGCGCGAGATGGAGGACTACGGAGGCCAGAGCCATTGCGAGGAAGACAACCCGTTCGCCTTCGACGGCGAGGAGGAAATCTACGAAGATCAGCAACTCCCGCAGTTCCAGCATCGGCATCAACGTCAGCAGCAACAGCAGCAGCAGCAGCAGACGGAGCGGCGATATGTCGGACGCGAGGTGGACTCGTTCAGCGGCGGCGACGGCGAAGAAACCGACCGGAGGCGTCCGGTGGAACACCGCGACTCTTCTTCGAGGTTAGCTTGTTCGGGTTTCGAGGGCTGTCTGATTCGGATTCTGTGGAGTTTTGTGCTAATTGGGGAATTTCGAAGCTGGGCGCACTTGGGTTTTTGTTGAGCTATTGCAAGATGACGCGATATTGCCGGATGAAGAATAATTCTGGGTTTTTTTTTTTTATTTGGCCCGCTTCCTGTGGTAGGAAACTCTTCGTTGGAGGCATTTCATGGGAGACTACTGAAGGTATGTCGAGCGTTTTGCTACTGAATGTGTCATGGATTACTTTGGACGTGAAGCGTGTTCTTGGAAATTCTATTGTTGATTAGGATAAATTGGGGGTTCAAACTGTTTAATGCTAAGTGTCGCGAATCTGGCTTGTGGCATAAGGATCATAATTCGTAACTACTACACGTTGCTTGCTACTCCGTATCGTTACCTGCGGGCAATCATTATGTTTTAAGAAGTTTGAATTCTTCTGTCTTAGGGGAATGTCTAGAAGTCCCATGAAGTGGATAACAGGAAGTATCCAAATCATCTTCGGTCCTCATTGTAGATTTCAATTTGTGCTTGCGCACTGTCGTTTCCAGAGTAGTGAAATGTGGATGATTATTCTTGGCTGCTCTGAGAGATCCTTATCTTCCAATGTGTCTCACCAACTTCTCAATACTTGATTTGTGATCTATATAGTTTTCATAATTGGCATAATCCCTGTCTATGTCCTCTTATCCTATAATTAAATTCGACGAGTAATTACATGAATTACTGTCTTTTTTCGATTTGATTTTGATACTAAAGAGATCTTCTACTCATCCATTTGGATACTTTCCTGTCTTCTGTTCCTCGCTGAATGCATACCTCTGGCTTCAGCAACGGCGTCACTCCTCAAACATGGAATGCACACGTCAGTAATAACCTATAATTGCAAGGGCTAGTACTTGTGCACCTAAACATGTTTCAGGATTGAGACGGGGGGTTATAGGTGCATTAGGAGCGGATGCAGCATTGAACAGAATATTTAATCATGAAAAACGTAAACATGTTTTCAGTATTGCCAAGTTGTAATGTTGACCATGCCATCTGTTCAAATATAGATAAGTACCAATACACTGTTCAACCTTGTAGCATTTTGTGTATTTTTTTTTCAGACAGATTCACTAATTATTTTAGCAAGTATGGAGAAATTGCTGACTCTGTGATTATGACGGACAAGTATTCTGGAAGGCCTCGAGGTTTTGGATTTGTCACATTTGCTGATTCATCAGTTGCTGATAAGGTCTTGGAGGAATGCCACGTCATAGACGGTAGAGAGGTAATATTCTCTGTCCCGGTCAATTTTTCTACTGCGCAAAACAACTTCCTTGTTATGTTAGAGCTCTCTTGGATGTTGTATCACGTCAGGTAGAAGTGAAGAGAACGATCCCCCGGGAGGATATGGAAGGAAAATCAGCGTTAAGGACAAAAAAAATCTTTGTCGGTGGACTCCCAGCATTCCTCAGTGAAGGTGGCATATCCCGCATTTGATTTTGTCTCTCAGAGATGCGAGAATTTATCAGTTGACACTGTGCTTTATTATTGCAGATGAGTTGAAGGAGTACTTCTCTTTCTATGGTGGCATAGTTGAGCATCAGATAATGCTAGACCACACGACTGGACGGTCTAGAGGCTTTGGGTTTGTCACATTTGCTGAAGAAGATGCTGTTGAAAGGATAATATCCGAAGGCAAAGTGCATGAACTTGGAGGGAAACAGGTGAGTTATAATTCCTAACTGGGAGGAAACTTCCTCCTCCTGTTCATCAGAGATGAGCAGCTTCTGACATAGCTCCAACCATAATGCCTAGGTTGAAATTAAGAAGGCTGAACCAAAAAGGGGAGGTAGTGACTACAGTGGAAGCCAATCCAAATTCAGAGGCGGTTTCAACAACAGTGCGGGTGGTTACGCTAAAGAATATTATCCAGGAGATGGGTTTGGTGGGAAAGTAGGCAGAAATTTCAGCGGGGGTTATGGAGGTTTTGACGGTTATGGAGGCTATGGAGGTTATATTGGAAGCTACGGTGGAAGCTCGGCTGCATTCTATGGTGGATATGGTTATGGCTATGGTTTTGGGGGCCCGATGTATGGCGGCGGCAACTATGGAGGCGGCAGCAGCTATGGTGCCCCTAGTGGTTATGGCGTGAGTGGTTTTTATGCTGGTAATAGAGGCTATGGAAGAGGCGGTGGCAGTGGCAGCGGCAGTATCCATGGCGGTGGTAAGGGACATGGCTATAATTCCGCCCCAAATGGGGCTGCAATGACCGAAAGGTACCATCCCTATGGGAGATGATATTTTTACTGGCTTGTGTAGTGTCATTTGGAGATGGAAGCAATGCACACGGAACGGAGGGACGTGTGTCCCTCGCAGTTAGGGCTTGTTACTTAATTAACACGTCTCCTGTGCATAATAGCATAGTCAATCCACAGGGCACCTTGTAATTATCAGACAGATTGAGATGTGTTGTTTAATCTATGATTCAGGATGAATATGAGCCTGTTTGTTTGGACATTCTTTACCTTCCGCTATATCAGTGGTTTAATCTGAATCACCCGTGTAGATAGTTATTACACAGGCGATCCTTCCTTGTTCTTTTAGAGGGTGATTATGGGAAAAAGGTTCTTTCTGGTTTTTCAATCCGAAAAACAGATATTGCTCCTTGAAACAAAGTTGGCATGATCTCTGATGGGTACGCCCTTTTTCAACAAGGGTTACGAATATTCATTATCTCAAGACGGATTCTGCGTGAAGAGTGGTTATACCAAATTTTGTCGATGGACAGCACGAAAACTGTAAAGACAACATTGTCTTCAAAAACAGAGAGTAAAAAAATCTTTAAGAAGCAAGGTAATGTCAGTATTACAGGTATCTTTTGCTGGATACAACCATTTGTACCGTATGGAGTGATGCAGCCATAAACAAGTGCGGGCACAAGTGTCTGAACAATCGGGCGTACCTCAGATGTACTGTATAACGTTAGGATGTGTCGTCGTAATTAAGTATAAAAAGGTCCTAAAATTGATTTATGGTATTTTGATGAATTGTGGTATTCACGTGTAAAACAATTGCAAAAAATGTGGGAGCAAGGCACTTTTTCTTTACCGCCGAAAAGACCAATAACGCTCTTTTAGGCACACCGTTACAATATGTCCGTGTCTTCTCGAGTTAACGTCAGAAGGTAGCTTCATCCCTTTCGTTCTTTTTTTAAATTTATTATATGTCATCTGAACTAACAAGATAAAGAGGAACCAAAAAAAAAAAAAAAAGCTAACATGATAAATACTTCCGTATATGTTATGCCTATACTATATCATTATGCTAGTGAAGATATGATAATGTAAACGATATGGAGCAAGACGTAAGAAGGGTGGCTTGCACGATAAAACTTGTCAGGGTTTAAGTTTCTTCAAAATCTGGAACTCCACGATGACAAGTTGTCTTTGGCAACTTTTAGAGTTCCGAAAGCGATACAGTTCATGATGCGACCTCGCTTTGGATTAGACAAAAGCGACATCAAATTCTAATATAAGCTCCGTTGCCGAACGAAATCCACGCAAGCCGAGCGGCTGGCTTGGATGAAACTGTAATAAAGATATTTTTGGATCACTGATATAAGTTTAGGGTATTAGTTACATTAAAAAAAACGTTCGGAGTATTGGTGTCGTATTGTAAAATACTAAGCTTTTTTGTTGAAATTTTCTTATGTTCCGTTCGTTCGGCGGAAAATATTCTCCCGGAAAATATTTTTCGGGTTTTCCGGTGTTCGGAGGGCGGAAAACGTTTTCCGTGGGAAAACATTTTCCTTCCTCCCCTCATAAAATAGCCTAAGTTTATGGAAAATAACTTCCGCTTTTGAAAAGCGGAAATCATTTTCTGTCAAACTCTTCTTTCCCTCCTCCGGTCACCGGCCGCCGCCGCCGCCGCCGGTCGCTGGCCGTCGCCGCCGCCGCCGATCGCTCGCCGGTCGTTGGCCATCGCTCGTCGGTCGTCGCTCGTCCGTCGCTGTTTCTGGTCACCGGTCGCCGCTGCCATCGCCAGCAAAAAATATTTTTCAAAATTTTTTCGTATTGATTGCCGAACACCGGAAAATTATGTTCCGAGAAAACATTTTCCGGGAAAATAACTTTCAGGAAAACATTTTCTTCTCATCGAGCATAGTGGATGCTCGATCTATTTAGAAGAAATGTATTACTTGATAACTTATTCCTCTCATCTTGTTTGTTTTTCAGGTTTTTCAGCGAGCCGTAAGTAGGGAGTGAGAATTTCAGTAGAGGGGAGGACCTTTTTTGGTTAGTAGAAACTTTTTGGTACGAGTTATACATAGTTATGTATTTAGCATTTTGATGGATTGTAGTTAACTATGATAGTCTAATCAGATAAACTTTTATCATATATATATGTGAATGCATATATTTTGATATTAGATAAGTTTTGGTTATGTTTAGACCGCGTCTTTTGGTAAAATGATAGCCATGTCATGCCTTTATTTTTCTTGAGTTGGGGGTGCGACGGATTCACTACCAAAACCACCCCCACATTACCCGCCAAACCAAATCTGAAAACTGCGTGTACGTACCTTCTTATGAATTTCTACTGCAAGCTAGACTTAACTTATGCACCGTCCATTGGTCCACCTAGTTGATATTGCTCCATTTTAGAGAAACACGTATGAACCTCGAAGACATCTCAGAGAAGTCACGGTTGCAACAGTGCAGGTGCATCACTATGGACCGTCAATGGTTTTTACGAAAAGTAAATACCGTGCAAGTGAAGAAAGAAAAGCTCGGCTTTAGATTTCTCCCGAACAAGAATATAAGAGAATCAACTATTACGGCTTGAGCACCTAAAACTTTGAGTAACAATTTTTGCGAACCATTACAGGTAGCATTTACAGTGAGCACCAGACTGGAGCAAGCTTTTCCTTTACCTAGGGTTTTTTTGTTTTGGTTTTGGTAACACTTAGCCAATCATAAAAAGCACACCCAAAATCAATTTTATCCATATATCTATTAGCAAGGGTCTCCTTTTTTATGTTTATGTTCATTATTACTGAATGTACTTGGAAATACAAAACTATTTAAGTCTCATAAAGATCGATAATAAGAAAATTCTAAATGAATTTGATAAGCTGGTACGTATATGTTTTCAAAGGATTTGAGGGGCTTGGTATCCAGTGGACACCCCATTTCCAAATGTTAAACAAAAAGGAAAGGCAAAATATAAAAGTCAGCCCAAACACACCAATGCAGAGGTGGCCATGGGCCGGTTTTGGCCCGATCAGGCCCGGGCCCGGCCCGTTGACCGAGCCTGCGGTTCGGAACCGGAACCGGCCCATGGCATACGGGCCCGGTTCCGGTTCCAGAAAAATTTGAACCGGCTTGGAACCTCCGGGCCAGTTTTGCGAAAAAAAAATCTAAAAATTTTTTTTTAAAAAAAAAGGCTGCAGCACAGCCTGCATTGCAGGCCATGCTGCAGTAGCAGCAGCCTGTAGTGCAGGCCCTGCAGCAGCAACGGGCCGCCAAGCCTCCAAGGCCAACGGCCAACGCCAAACCCAAAAAAATAAAAATAAAAATAAAAATAAAAATTTATCCGCAGCAGGGCCTGCACGTCTGCAGGCCCTGCTGCGGGCCGCAAGACTTGTGGCCCGTTGGGGCAACGGCTACATGCCTACGCCCCAACAGGCGTTTTTATAAAAAAAAAAAAAACACATAAGCATAACCGTTGCAATTTGCAACGATTATGTTTTATTTTTTTTTAATTCTAAATTTTCTTCTATTTTTTTTCCTATAAATTCTTTCAAATTCTCACAATACACACACAATTCTCTCAAATTCTCTTATTTCAAGTTTCAAATTTTCTCAATACTCGAAATTCTCTCAAATTCTCTCAATTTTCTCAATCCACGCAATTCTTTCTTAATTCTCTAAATTAATCCGCTCAATTCTTTTAATCCATTCGAAAAATGGCAAGTGAAAGTCAAGTGCCAACTGGCAAAGGTAAGAATATCGCGACGGAATCCCATCATTCTTTTGATCCTCGTGAATATGCAGATTTTCAAAATGATGAAATCAACATTTTTCCCGATGTGGAGCGCGTCCCGACGCAAGAAAGTTTTCATTCTCCTGTCGAAATATCTACAACAAAGGAAGCGGAACGAGAATTTACATCTGACATTTGGAATCACTTCACGAAAATGGAAAGGTTTGATGTCGGTCAAAAAATGTATGATATAATTTGTAAATATTGTGGAAAAATATATAAATATACAGGTGGACAAGGATATGGAACATTTAAACGACATTTTAGGAGCAAATATACAACCGAAACGGGAATCGATATCGGGCAACAACAAATTTCCGGGTACGTCAATCCTAACATTTCCCATTTATTTCGTTTTAATGAAAAAAATTATAAGGAAGAATTAGGCAAATTTATTTCCGTTGAGCATTTAACATTTAATTTTGGAGAAAATTTTGGTTTTAATGAATTTGTACAAAAAGCATGTGCTCCACAAGCAAAACGTGTTCCTAGAAATTCAATTAAACGAGTAATTAAAGATCTTTACAAAAATGGAAAAAAAGATTTACAAAACATTTTTATGCAATTTAATGGATGCGTGCATATAGGTAGTGATATTTGGAGTGATTATTGGCAAAATCATTCTTACATGGGCATAACATGTCATTGGATAGATGACGAGTAGACTATTCAAAAAAGAGTTATTGCATTTAGAGTTTTCGATGATCATCATACGGCAAATAATATTTATAGAATAATTAGGCAAGTTTTAGAAGAATATTATTTGCTTAACAAAATTTTTTCAATTGGTTTTGATAATGCCGCAGCAAATATTGCTTCAATTGCCGAGTTAGAAAATATTTGTAAACCCGCTTTTAGCGAAAAATTTTTTCACATTAGATGTGCTTGTCATGTTTTAAATTTATGTGTACAAGATGGTTTGAAAATTCTTGATATTTTTCTTCAACCAATAAAAACGGCGATTCAATTTTTATGGAAACATCCCAAAAAAATGAAAGAATGGGGTAAATTTTGTAGAGAAAAAGGCAAAAAGCCAAAAAGATTTCCAAGAGATGTTCCAACTCGTTGGAATTCTACTTTCCACTTGCTTAATGAATCTTTAGCATATAAAGATTTATTATGTGCATTAATTTCTAATAATATACCTCAGATTAATTTATACCCACAAGAGTGGCATATTTGCCAAAAAAATTTTAGATGTTTTAAAGGTTTTTAATGATGCAACTTATACTTTGTCCGGTATTTATTATCCTACTACACATTTATTTTTAATAGAATGTACTAATATTGTCGGAACTTTTGATGAATATGAAAATGATGTTGAATTACAACATACTATAGTCGCAATGAAAATGAAATGGCTTCATTATTATAGCGAAATTCCCATGATTTATTTAGTTGCTTGTGTTTTTTATCCGCGTTGCAAATTGGATGGCGTAAATGATTTTTTGCGTGCGTATTATCAATATTTACATTATGACGTGACAAATGTTACAACCATAGTACATGAGGTTAAAAACGTAGTAATAGAATTATATAATGAATTTTATACTAAATATAATTTAGGTGATATTAGAACTTCTCAATCTACGGAGATACAAAATGACAATACAGGTAAAATTAGTAGAGGGTATCAACTTTTATTACATAGACAAAAAAAACAAAATGGAGTAATAGGAAATATTTATGAATTAGAGAGTTATCTAACCATTTTATTTGAGTTTACTGAAGCCGAAGGTTGTACAGATTTTTTAATTTTGGATTGGTGAAAGAGGCACGCAAGCCAATACCCAATCATTTCTGTTATTGCAAAACAGATTTTTTCAACCCCTTGTTTCACAGTTGCGGTCGAACAAGCATTCAGTGTCGGAGGTAATATTTTGGACGAACATCGTTCAACATTAGCTCCATAATCATTGGAGATGCAAGTTTGTGTTGCTGATTGGACGAAGGCTCAATACCGGCAACAAAAGATAGATCGGAATAATGAATCAGAATTCTTTAACGGCGGAGATACTACCGCTACCAGTATCGGTACTTGAACGGGTAGTGACGATTGATGGTAAAAGAACTATTGAAGTTGGCAAATATTTCGGGAACTCTTGTTTCTCATACCGGGTACGCCCACGTGAGCTTAGGGAAACCGAAATATAATCCGACGATATGTAACCTGTCACCTCTGGTTCCCTGCGCACGGAATGCTTAGGTTTTGGGATAATTTTAGGGTATATATATTGTACTCATTTTTTTTTAAGATCGTTGTAACGAATTGTAATGTGCTTAATGATAATTTATTAAGTCGAAGCCCTCTCTTTCTCTCGTCTTTTTATCCCCAAATTTGAGTACAATTTACATTTTAATCACAATTTATATTGAATAATGTTCTATTACAAGAATAGTATCTTTTAATTTTTTTAATTTTCATTTCTGTTTTTCCTTTTTCTCTTTTGTCTTTTTTCCTTGTTTTTGTTTTTAAAATTATAATTTATATTTTAAATTTTTTTTCTTCCTCCGCGGCCGGCCATGGCCGGGGCCGGCGCGGAGGTCGTCGGCGTCAGGCGCGGGGGCCCTCGCCGGCGTCGGGCGCGGGGGCCCTCGCCGGCGTCGGGCGCGGGGGCCCTCGCCGGCGTCGGGCGAGGGCGGCCCTCGCCTGGGCTGGGCGAGGTCGGCCTCGCCCGACGCCGGCGAGGCTCGACCTTGCCTGCAACTGGTGAGGCTCGACCTCGCTGGCATTGGGCGAGGGCCGCCTCGCCTGAGGCCGGCGACCTCCGTGCTGGCCCCGGCTATGGCCGGCCGCGGAGGAAGAAAAAAAAAAGAAAAAGAAAAGGAAAAGAAAAAAAATAGAAAAAAAAAATCGGAACCGGTCCCGACCCGGAACGGGAACCGCCAGAGGGGGTTCCGGTTCCGGTTTACACTTAGCCACGAACCGGAACCGCCGGTTCCGAACCGTGGCCACCTCTACACCAATGCATTTTCCACATCACTTATGCTAGTTTTTCAGGCAATGATAATAGAGTACATTCTTGCGAGAGATGGCAATCCTAACACGTCACGCTTCGCATCTTTTCATAAAAGATCCCGCCGGTATCTAGACAATTAATTACAGAAAAACAAACATTCATGTCCTAAGAATATCCGCTACAGGGCAAGGTAACGCGTTTTTTAGTGTGCTAGCATAGTGAATCTCGCAAGATAGTCTTTGACGAATTGATAAATAAACAGAATTAAGGGTATTTGAAAGAATTACACAAATCACAATATACGCATCAGGTGCATATATAAAAAAAAAAAAAAAAAGGGAGTCATGCCCAACGCTAAGGAAACTTACAAGGAAATTATTTTTATTTAAAAGCCCTGCATTAGTTACCCGTGCCACAAGAAACAAGTTGAGCGTCGTCCAACGTCTCTCTAATAGCAGCGATCTCTAAAAAATTAGGGAATCAAAATTAGGTACTGAACTAACCCAAAGTCGGCCAATATTCGAGGTTTCTTTTGTAATCGTGTTGTTTGGAGCAAACCTGTGGGACAAACGAAAGTGAAGTCCGTCCAAAGGGCAAAAGAAAGTAATCGAATTGTTGAGCATAAGGAACGCACTCTAACTCTAGCTATGACCCGATACAGTCGGTGCATTTGAAAAATGCAACTCTTTTTTTTTATTTATATTTCGTGCTTAATTGTTTTACGGCATTATCGAGATATTGATTAGCAAGACCATTTCTCAAATTGTTAAAAAGAAAAACAGAAAAATGGACGGAGCGCATCGTCGTCGTTCCTTCCCTCCTCTGACCCCGCACGGAAAATCTTTCCCTCCTTTTCCTTAGGGTTTCTCTCCCCGTTTTCTCCTCCTCAATTCTCTCTCTCCCCGTCGATCTCTCCCGCTTCATCCGCCCGCCGATCGAGCGGCGGCCCCCACCCCAATCATGACCAAGGACAGCGGCGCCGAAGGCCTCGACCTGACCGAGTCCTTGCTCCGCTCCGATCTCCCCGCCGCCGCCGCCGGTGACTCCTCCTCCTCCTCCTCCTCCTCTTCCGCCCCAATTTCCAATCCCGCGCGCGCCGCCGTTCGCCGGGCTGATCGGGCGGAGCAACGCGCGCGTCCGATCGCCGGGATGGTCGTCCCCCGTTCGTTTTTTGGGCTTGTGACGAGTTTGGTGATCTTGCGTCCGCGGTCTTTGAATTTCGCGGCGGCGTGCGAATCGCGGCCCGCTCCGCACGCGATAGTTATCTTGGTTGTTTTCGGTGTTTCTCTGTTTTGTGCTTCGTGTGTCCTCCCGGCGGGCTGAGTCCGATTGGAGCGCGGGCCGACTGTGTCCTTCTGGGTGTATTGTTTCCTGTTGCGTGTTTAAGTTGTATCCAGCTTTGTCCTGTCGTGTTCTCAGATGAATTGTATCGCGAAGTTGTAGGTGTTGTCGAATTTAGCTTTGATGAAACATCGAAGGCTAGAATGATCGGTGATCGAGCTGTTCTGTTCCGTTCCTGTCCAAAATAAGTTCTTTTTGGGGTTATTATGCATTTCTGAATTGGATTTTTATGTTTGAACGGTTGTTTTCGGTGATTGCTCTGTCGATATATCGGAGAAACTGACTTGTGTTTTGCACGTGCTTTAGTTGAATGTGGTCAAAGTTTTTTTCTTTTTTTCTTTTTTGCATACACACTTAATAACCAACCCCAAAAAATCGTATTGATTCCTTCCTCTGTTTTTGGTGTTTGTAGCTCTGACCCCAGAAGATCGCGAGGGTCTTGTCACTGAGCTCAAGGCAAGTTATTGTGGAATTTTTACATTCAGTAATTTGTTGGTTGCGAGTTGGAATTTCTGGGAAGCGCGTAAAAAGACGCCTCCTTTTAAAAAGGAGACAGATACGATGTGATGAGTTAGTTGATGGTCCTTATGGAACCTCGTGTACTTGCTCAGAAAATTAATTCCTATATAGCTTCCTGATGGAACAGACTTTGTGACTCATGGATGCAGCTTAAGAACAAGGGTTTTGTTGTATTTTTATCTCTTCTTACAAAGAGCTGCAATTACTTTATTCTGCCTTCGGCTGTTCCTTTTAGTTACAGTTTTCATTTTTTTTAAATTTCAATTTCAATTTCTGCAGAACAAGCTGCAGAGCTTGGCCGGGCAGCATTCAGATGTGCTAGAGAGTCTTTCCCCTAATGTTAGGAAGCGCGTGGAGGCTCTAAAAGAAATTCAGGTTTCTTGTACTTGGATGTGTTTTTATTACCACATAATTCACGGTCATTCCATTTTTATATAGTTGTGTAGGTTTCCTGGCAATACTTGCCTAGCCGTATAAACATGCTTGTGAGTTGATTTTCGGCTAATACCAGTTGAACAATTGTATGCGTTGTTTTGTTGACTGTCTTATTTGGCTGATATATATGAGGAGCTCTTTACTTGCATGTCCCCAGTTAATTTTTCGTTTAATGAAATATGTTGATTTGCATTGAAGTTATTACAGTAAATGCTAGAACTAGAAAGTGTGTAATTTCCTTAGGATGCACGTGTATTCTTATTTCTGATAAGGATACACATACATTTTCCTTTTGTCTATTCAAGCCCCTGGGGATACCCTTAACCAGGTCGATAGTGGTCCAGCCGACCATATACCCCAATCCCAAGAATGCGTATTCATGTCAAGAAATTTTTAGTTTCCCATAACGTGTAGATGGGAAGTTTTTGACGCTGGAGACTTGGTGATTTTCAGAGCCATCATGATGAGCTGGAGGCTAAATTTTTCGAGGAGAGGGCAGCATTGGAAGCTAAATACCAGAAGTTGTACGAACCCCTATATACAAAGGTCTGCATTATTTGTTCTTACTTGTGATATTCTCTGCCGAAGATGAAGCTTGTGGCACATAGTGATGGAAATGTTTATCTGAATGGTGATATCGCAATCCATTCTTCTAGATGTTTAGATTGCTCTGCTGTCTGCTGACGCACTTTTGCTCTTTGGCACATAGAGATATGAAATTGTCAATGGAATTGTTGAAGTTGATGGAGTAGTAAAGGAAGGTTCTGCGGCAGTAGAAGAGGACAAATCTTCTGAAGGTAGTCTTTATGAGGGTATTTGTTGTTCTCCTGAACTTTTCTCTTAGTGTTCTTTTTCCTTATTGAAATTTTAATGCAGAGAAAGGTGTGCCAAACTTCTGGCTCACTGCAATGAAGACCAATGAAATTCTGGCAGAAGAGGTAGTGAACGCAGAACCATCTCTTTTTCTTTTCCTCTTGTAGAACTAATTTTGGCTTATCATCTTCCATTTCTTTGCTTAGATATCTGAACGGGATGAGGGGGCACTGAAGTATTTACAAGATATTAAGTGGTCTAGGATCGATAAACCTAAGGGCTTTAAGCTCGAGTTCTTCTTTGATGCTAACCCATACTTCAAGAACTCGGTGCTTACGAAAACATATCACATGATCGATGATGACGACGAACCTATTCTTGAGAAAGCTATTGGGTAAGTAGCTTTACTTGTATATTTTGTTTAGGCAGCTTTGGTTCCCATAGCTCATACCCTGTGGTGCAATTCTCAGGACAGAGATTGAGTGGTACCCAGGGAAATGCTTGACCGAGAAGCTGCTGAAGAAGAAGCCACGAAAGGGATCAAAAAATGCCAAACCCATTACGAAAATTGAAAAATGCGAAAGCTTCTTTAATTTTTTCAATCCTCCGGAGATTCCAGATGATGACGAAGATGATTTAGATGAAGATACGGTATGATATCGCAAGTAGCGTTGCGATGAATTACACTTTGTTCCAGTGGAGTCTTTTAATCTCTTTATATTGGCTTCAAACAGGCTGAGGAATTGCAGAATTTGATGGAACAGGATTATGACATGGGGTAAGTCAATGATTACTTCTTTCTTGACTAAGGTTGACCCTCCATTCAATTGGATTTTTTTGGCCATTTCCCTGACTTTTTGAGCAAAGAGAACTTTACTTCAGGGAGTTCTAAACGGGATGTAGTTTTTGGGACTTTTGGAGGGACAAAAGTTGCCAGCAGGTTTTAGTGTGTTGGTTTGAGTTTTCTCCGAAAGGTGTGTTTCATATCATCACTAACCCAGTTCCATCTCTTGTTTGTCCCGTAAGCTACTTATTACTTTCCCAAGAATTTTGCAATAGTCAAAAGGTGGTGTATTTGTAGATGCTTGTGTTGGATGTCTCATCCAAGCTGTAGGCTTATAGTTTGGCAGGGATTATAACTTTTGGACTAATGAGATTGAAGCAATCTATTATGGATGTAGCAATTTCCATGAGCATAATCTTAATTGATTTTGTTTGCTCTAAGTAATGGAGTGGAATTAAGATCTATTGGATTTGATGAGACGAGTAACGATATGTTTTGGCAGAGAACAGGATACTTGTTTTCTTCTCATCGGAGTGATATCTTTCAAAACGGGGAGGTGGCACACTTTTGTAATACTACAATGGCACGAGTTAATCTCGAGCTGACTGTGTTTAACCTCATGTTTACACATAACCGGGCGCCTCCTTTTCCTTGAAGGCTCTCTCTCTTCTTTTAATATGGTAGTTTCTTCTATGTAAATCAGTTAATGAAGTTTGATTAGTGGGAGACTAGCGATCTTGACTATGGAATATAGGAAGGTAATTCCTGTGTAATAAACATGGCAATGCTGTAGTTATCTGAGTGAGGAGTTGCCTGCTTTGCGAGGAAAGCATCTGTTACCACTGGGACAACTTGACCTAAAGCCTTGACCGTTGTTCTTTTGCACAATTCAAGCTATTATTCATAATGCAGCTCCGCTATCCGCGATAAGATAATTCCTCATGCTGTGTCGTGGTTTACGGGCGAGGCTGTTCAAGATGATGACATTGGCGACATAGTAGGCGATGAAGACGAAGAGGGTGAGGAAGATGAAGAAGACGAAGATGATGAGGACGATGGCGAAGATGACGAAGACGATGAGGAAGATGATGAAGAAGAGGAGCAAAGCAAGAGCAAGAAGGTAATAACCATCTTCTCTTGAATTTCTCTACCCTTGTGATTGGTGGAATTTTCTTGGTGGAGATGCTAATTCGTTCTTGTTGGTGATTGCGTGGAAGCAGTCATCAGCTGGATCCAAGGTGAGATGAATGCATTGCCAATCTTTTCTCAAATGAAATGTTGAGAAGATACAGTGTTGGATTATGAGCTTGGCTAAACTTGAACCTCCCATCCTAATCTGAACTGCAGAAGAGTGGCCGAGCACAGGGTGGGAGGACAGAGCAAGTCGAGCGCCCTCCTGAGTGCAAGCAGCAGTAGGATTTGTTCTTTTGTCTTGCTGTGGTCGAGTCGATTCTTCCAAAGCTGAGCATGGAGCTCTAGGGCCCATGCGATACTGTCTTCTATCTGCCTTTTGTGTATGGTTTTTCTTGGACAATATTCTCTCACCCTCTGTTATTAATTACATATTTGTTCTGCAAATGCGCCGACGACTTTTCCTTTTGCATTTTTAAATCATGTAAAGGTGATCATGTTCATAGTCTGACGTGAATGATCGATTGGTTTTAGAAGTCATTGCTTCTGCAAGAAGAGCGGCGCGTCACTGATTGAAGCAGAGAACTTAGCAGGTTTTCATGTCTGAGCAGGATATATCCATTTGGCCATTTGAATATTATCCCTCCAGTTTGTAGAATCCATAGATCCAATACCAATTTAGATAGACAGCACGACAGCGAAGATCTTGGGGGTCCACATTCCTCATCATTATTCTCTTGTGGTTCACATATTTTGTTATTGTAATTCTTTCCTGCCTTGCTTTTCAATCATGCAAGGTTTTGCCTAATCACCCACGAAAAGAATCAAGAAATCAACATCATGGAAAAGGACAGTAATTAATCTCTTTTGTGGCAGAAAAAAGAATGAAAAATAGTCATTGCTGCCGCGGCCTGCTTTCGTGAGCTTTACCTGCGCAGAGAGGCCGTGCGTCCCCTTGGTTAGCGGCGCACCGGTAACTGCACTAAAAATTAAAATATCGGGTATGGCGCTGAGTTGCTGTCCTACGTATTTGTCTACGCGCAATCTCAACCAACAATTAGGACTCTGTTTACGTAAAATGCTTGTTAAACATTCACCGCACCGCTAATTTGACAAAACCTTGAGGTTAGTGTTACCTAACTTCTTGTCTCGGGAGAGAGACATCATAAGACTATCCGCTAATTTCTTTGATTAGGAGTAGGATAGCTAGAGAAGCGAGAGGAGATTACAAGAAGCAATTGTTGTCCCTTTCATGACCAGGGCAAGAACAATAAACAAAAACTGCTCAATGCATAAAACTAAATGTATTGAAAATTAAAGGAGGCAGAGAGAAGAGGGAGAGAATCTTGACACTCAGGAATGCCTTGCTTCAGACGTATCTCCCCCACCCCATGAGTTTTGACCCCATGGGCTGAAAAAAACTTCGTTTTCAAGTGGGGTCACCGCAAAGCTTCAAACACTCGCAGTCCTATGAATTTTTTGCTTAAAAAGTAGAATACCATACGCGTTAAGAAGAGGGATATTGCCGCCTCTTATGAAAAGGAAATCTCTTGTCATGGTAGAATAGAAAATCCTCTCTTCTTCCCTTCTCTTGACGGAATTATGCCAATGCATCATACAAGTCCGAGAAGTCACCCTACCTTCATCAAATCGGATTGAATCGAACTGATTTCTTATTTCCATGTGGGAGATGGGTTTTGGGAGCAATACCCAAAAAAATCCCAAACTTTAGTCTTTGTCCAAATTATATCTTAAACTTTTTTTCGTCCCATAAAAAATCCCAAACTTACCACCTAATATCCAAAAAAACCCAAAACTTTAGCTTTTGTCCCAATTATGTCATAAACTTTTTTTTATTTCACAAAAAATCCAAAACTTTTACTTCTGTCACAAAAAGTTTGGGGTTTTTTATGAGATAAAAAAAAGTTTATGATATAATTGGAACAAAAGTTAAAGTTTGAGATTTTTTTGGGTATTGACCTTGGGTTTTGGGAGGGATCCCATTTTGCAAATGCTTCGAGACGATGGGTAGGGGATGTAGTTGTTGAGTCTCGCGCCATTTTGAATTGGACAAATCATATCACTAAAATGCAATCATTTCTTTAATTGGTCCACAAAAAAAAACAGTTCTATGCTTTTAGGTGAAACGATTCTTGACCGATGTATGTCGTACTCTATGTGAATAGGAAGTGCATCCTTTTTTTCCTCCCTATATTGCTGGCCTAATTAAAAAAAAAAAGCATAAACTTAAACTTTAGGTTGAGTAACAATTTAGCCCCAACTTTTTTTTTGTCTTGTAAAAAAGCACAAATTTTCACTTCAATCCCAAATCTGGCCCCTATGACTTAAAACCATTGATTATCCAATTTGATTATTCCACTTCAGCAATAAATCCACGTGGTTTGTTGACTTGATTTAAAGCATTATTCATTGTCTTATTCTTTGAGCCACAGCTTGAAAAATAAAGGTAAAACCGTTCATTTTCTTCACTTTATCGGCAAGTAAAAAATATTTCAAGATTAAATCTCTTTGGCCATATTTCATCGTTTTATCGTAATCTGAAGCTGTAGACCATTGCCCGTTGACAGACACCATGGACGAGATCTGTCAAGCTCACCACCATAGCATTTTTTCTCAAATAAGGGTAACTTCAAACAAGGAGCCAACAAGGGGCCGGATTTGGGATAATGGTGAAAGTTGGTGATTTTTTATGAGACAAAAAAAAGTTAGGGCTAGAATTGTTACTCGACCTAAAGTTTATGCTTTTTTACGAGACAAAAAAAAGCACGGACAAGAATTGTCACTCGACTTAAAGTTTAAGCTTTTTTTTGGAATTGGCCTCTATATTGACACCAGGCGAAATACAAGTGCAGCCAAAATGAGATGGAAAGGGTATTGTATCCAAACCATCACCTTGAAAAAGGAGGTGCCCGAGTGAGATTGTATAACTCGTTTTCAGAATGTGTCAGATCGATGTTAGACTCCTTATCCTGAGGATAGAGAGAGAGAGAGAGAGAGAGAGAGAGAGAGAAGACACTATTATATGTACTTAGATGCATTTTGCATACGCACTCTTAAACATGTCATATTGATCGTTAAAGCTTAACGAGTCCGTTCGAATTCAACCAATCCGGCAATTCGGGGTGCGTGCATGTTTAGATCCACGCAATTATCTATCGAGGAGAAACGGGGTCAACACTCCACACAAGATAAAGTAGCAAGCTCCAACCACGACGAGATTACCCCAAAAATTTGTTGAGCTTGCATTGGAAAACAGTGTTCCTTTTCTCCCGTCCCTAGTAAGTCCAAAGGAAAGAAATGGCTCGACTCTCGTTATGCATGGCGAGGGTCAAGATTCAGCCAATGGCGGGGAGCCACGTGGGCACGTTTGGTCGAGTACGAGCCCTTTCGTCCACGGGTCGCTTTCATGTGGGTTGGGGAAGCACTGCCCGCGTCGGGTGAAAGGCCGTCGTCATGCGTAGGGAACCACCGTAAGCAATCCGTGCCCTTGCTGGATGACGAAGAAATTAGGGGCCCCAAAAAGAAAAAAGAAGAAGATACTTTACGAAAATTTAACGAAGTGACGAACAGCCGATCAAAGAAATTTTACAGTTTTCAATGTACTAACTAGACCTGTCCATATGGATCACAAACTCATTTCTTAATCCCTATTTGATATGTCGAGTTTTTATATAATAAAATTTAAAATAATATGAGTATTAAGTGAGCTTACAACTTATTTAGACCTAACCCAAGTCTATAATTCTCTTTCGCCCTTATTTGAATTCTTGCGCTCGTTCTTAGTTTGGGTTTGAGTTTCCCTATATTGAATTAAATATAGAAGTGTTTTATTAATATGGGTCAGGTCGGGTATGTATTGAGTCGAGTATGCTTTACTAGATTTGTTTCAAGGGTGAATATGGTACCATGGTATGAATGGTAGGTTCTAGATTCCAAAAACTAGAGAACCGGTTCTAACAAGCTTTTCACTGTAACCTGGAATAAGTCTTTGTATTTTTTTGTTTGTTTTGTATTTTCATGCAATCTTGCGATATTTTATGATGTCTGATGATGAGTGTGTAATTTAGAATAACTAGTTTGAGCTTCCATTTCCTATGATATTAATGATTGAGACTTTTACTTTGTTAAAGTTTTATATTCTCTGTGTATGTAAATATAAATTGTGGTAAGTCGACTATAGCAGTAAATAATTGTCATTAGAAATTATGATTCACTGCAATTGTTCAGTTATGAACATAGGTGGAACTTGGATATATTTTGGAACCGACCTTGAAACATGTGACAATGTAAATTCCATGGTATGTAGGTAGGTTCCAAGTTTCAAAAGATGAGAAATCTGTTCCAACAAATGAAGTTTCAGGTGGAACCGCTCACCTCTATAATTTGTATTGCTTGAAAATGTATCAAAACAAGTTAAACAAATTAATTTAGATCAATTAATTTTTGAATTGATTTGAATCCAGTTCGACTCACTCCACCGGTTTGATAGGTCCAGTAATAATCGCCCTTTTACCACGCAATCCATCGTCCCGAAAATCGACTCATATCAAATAAAAACATAATTAACAGTTGCCCGGGATTTGACCAAAAAAAAAAAAAAAAAACCAGGTGCCCGGGACACTCGTTAACATGAAAAGTTAGGTGACAAAGAATGGAGGCGGAGGGCGAGGGCGCGGAGTACGAAGCGGCAAGCGGCCTCATCATGTGATTCGGTCGTACCACTTCCATATCATTTCCAATCGTGGAGCCCCCACCCCCATACCCTTTTGCACATTGCACCACCCGTGATCACCCTCCCTCCCTCTCTCCCTTTCTCTCGTCGAGCTTGCATCGATAGGCACGAAACAAAAAGAATCACCCTCCCCCGTCGTCAAAAGAAATTTGTAAAAGATCATTCCTTTTGCTCGCTCGCTCTCTCTCTCTCTCTCTCTCTCTCTCATAAGCTTTCACCAAAACTGGCTTCCTCTCGGAATCGCAGTTGCAGATCGTACCCTCCCCGATTTCCAGGAATCTCCCTTTCCCAACCCCCCCTTTTGTTGACTCGCTCGCTCACCTTTCCTCCTCTTAATCATTTGGAAAGTGGTGGCCATTTGTGTCCGAAGATTAACCGACCTTAATAACATAGCATCGAAGTCGGAGACCCGTACCGAACCCGATGAAATTAGAATAGATGAGTGAACAATTGGGTTGTGCCGCCGCTCTATGTCCGACCTTGTGGCTAGAGAGGACTCGAGCCCGCACCGGCGTGTCGGCTCTCGTTCCATCCATCGCCAACAGTAGAAGAAGGCGGCCCTCCGAAGGAGGCTCCGGTGAATTAATGTCGTGCAATTGTCTCTCATTTTGCTTCGCAGGAGCGATCTAGACCGGCGAAATTGAAGTAACACCTGATTTCAGCGAAATTGAAGATGCATCTCCTTTCGTTTATTATTTCTTTTTAAAAAAAATTCGAATTTTTCTTTTGACCCGCGAAAAGTTTGAAATGGGACGCAAGTTATATTATACCGACCAATGTCATATAATTCTAGAACCTTGAGGTGCGGCTAATTTTACTGGCTTGCTTCTTCGTCTTCCAAGTCGCGGTCATGAAAACGCGTGACACATCGCCCCCGGTTAGATAGGAAGAGAATCAACGAGAGAAAACCAGGGGTTCTTGATTGCGACAACAAGATCATTCTCTAATAATTAAACTATATGATAAAAAGAGTCCAAATTTTCGAATTAATATAATGTTCGTAATGTCCATTTCTTTCAATGCAATACTAACCTCGTAGCAACGTCTACCCGGGCACGTGAAGTCAAATGTAAGCCAAGTCTTTGCAAAATCTCTACGTCCGGAGCACGTGTAGAGATTTTGCTCCATAATTTATTTCCACCGGAGTCATGCAAATTTTAGGTCATCCCATTATTTTAATCGTCGGATTCGTTTGTGATTTTCATGTAGATTGGTGTATGTACAGCGAGATCTTACGTAGGCTTTAGCCCCTTTTTGTCACGCTCACGTATCTTTCAAGACTGCACTTAGTCGTCAAAATATAAGTGAATATACCTATTCATGTGAGCTGATCCGAAATACCCTTTTGACCAGAACGAGAAGAAAGGGTAAAAACAGTGAAGCGAATCGATTGTTGTTATTTTCCGAGTTGGTGTCGTATATATATTCGAGAAGAATGTCATGGAAAACACGAAATTTCGCTAAAATAAGAGGAACCATGCTATTAGAGCATTTCTCCGATTATTTGTCCCGTTGCATTAAGTTTGAGAGGACAAATCTTCCTAAGTGTGTATCTCATCTTTTGGACAGCTATTTTTGGCGAGATTTGTCTTGATTCTGCATAACTTTTCTGGAGGAATGCCAGGAAAAATACGAAGTTTCTCGAAAATAAGAGGAACTATGCTATAGGAGCGTTTTTCCAGTTATTTGTCTCGTTCCATTGAGTTTGAGAGGGCTATATACATATATATGGGGGTTTGTATATACATGCTGAGTTGTGTATAGTGTATGAAAATGAACGTGCTATCACGCGACATTATAGGCATAACATGTAGATGAGGACTGAGCTATGTCCCAAGAACGAGCAGAGGCTATAAGAAAAAGTGGTGAGAGTAGAGTTATCAGTTCTTTGGACTGCCTACATCTTTGCATGGTTGGTCGAAGGCACCAGGCCTACCCAGTCACGCGCATAACCAACTTCTGCATATTGTCCATAAAAAATCAATAAATTCAAAAGAATGGTCATCGCGTGCCTTCTTCAGTCCATGAAACCCTAATATCTATAGATAATGAATTTACAAAACGTGGATACTAGTTTCCCTAATGCTCACCAATTTTTGTAGCTTAGATTCACCAGATTGAGCTCCTACCTAAGGGTGCTAAGTACTCGGAAGAGATTACCATGAGCAATATGCGATCAAGAAAAGTTATTCGGGTTGTTAAAGTGAGGATATCAATCAAGAAAAGTCGGTCGATCATCAATGACAATTTTTGTGTGTACACAGAGTATGACTCACTGATGGTGAAAAGTCATTTGATTTGCGAATAATCATCTTGATGGCATTCCAAGAATCATATAATAAGAAAAAGCGTGACTTGTCAATGGTCACATCAATTAATCTTAAATGTTATGTACTGAAAGAACACGGCTCTTGATCGATATAATTCATTGAGAAAGTTTTCTAGTGGCCTTGTTGTATCCCAGGGTGTCTTATTTTATTTTCTTCCCTCGCCATAGCAAGGCAATAACACTTTTAAGAAAGTGGTCCACAGGCCTTGTTTTCGTTTCCATCTACAGTTTATTTTCTTTAGCATAATGTGGATGTCAAACCTAGGTACGATTGTCCGGATATTTACTATTTACATACATCAAGATGTGATTAATAGGTTTCGCATAATTAATGGAGGAAGAATCGATATATATATATATAAGGGTTGAGCTAAACGGCACTGGATTTGCCACGTCTCGTTCCTCTAATAATCACACGAATTGCTTATGAGATTGGTGATTCTCCGTAAGGTAATGTAATGAATGTTGACATTGATTCACCAACTAAGGGTCTATGGACATCAGCTCACGGCTCACCTATGAAAATGTGTAATTCCTCAAAACAGGAAAACATCAAATGCATGTGCCATCCCACATTTCAATCGATCGAAAAACCCTAAATTGCTGAGGAATATTAGTTTGGGTAGATATAAAAAAAAGTTAAAAAACCTACTAGGGAATCTCACACGTGGGTAGCTTCAATACCTATGCAGCATGAGTCCAAGCTACTTTCTCTTTGGAATCATGAGGACGTCCATGGAGATTTAGTACCAAACATTTCCCTCCTTTGCAACATGTGAGTGGGATGGTTTTTGTGGCAAAGCTAATTCTGAATGCATTTATATGTTTGCACCGACAATAATGGTAAGATTGACTGTCCTCTAAACAGTCCAAACTATTAGAGAACACAACGCGGTTGTATAATCAACTTGCATGGAATTCTTTGAATTCGAGAGCATGGGAGAATTGGACCCGTATCATGCGACTTAATCACGTCACGCATCGTTCTTCAATTTTTGAACTTACTCGGGAATTATTTATAAAGCGAGGCTAGTTATAGCAAGATCGATTTCCTAATCAAGCGTTAGATCTAGTGAGCCGTATATTCTCGAAACAAGTCATTCAACATAATAAAATTTGCAAATAATCTCGGTAGATTCAATATCATCTCTTGTTTATAAGATCGCTAGCGAGCACAAAGAGGGTCATTGGTGCGATTGCTCCGCACGCATGATTGTCCGCAGCACCACATAATTTACAATCAACTTTCACCCACTTTGTCTTTAAGTACCAAAAACAATCTTTAGTGCCTTGTGTATAAAGGATTCTAAGCACTGTACAATCGTGGGTTGCTTTCCGACCCTTAATTAATCATCATTATTCTTAATCCCCTTTTTTTTTTAGATTAATTTCCTTGGTTTTCGATTAATTAATGCTTGTTTTTGTTTACCCTTTCTTTCAAAACCCATCTTCCAAATTTTTTAATGCCAAGGATGAGCTGGTGGGAGGGCATATGGAAACTCGGGTCTACCCAGATCCCATTTCATAAAGTAATAAATCATCGAAGAATAAAACAAGAAGATGACAAAAATTGTACTAATTCTTTATTAATCACTATTCTATCCCTCCTAATCTTGTGAGGGAACACGAGCTCATCGGAAACATGAACGAACAGAGAGACAATGCAGCTCCACACCAACTGATTACGATTCTTTATTTTCATGCAGCATATAAAATCTCTCACTGGTGACAGGTGTTTGCGGGTACCAAATTGTTAATTAGTGCTAGGATATGATTAACCAAAAGGGGTCCCAAAACCCTAATCTCATGTCGTGTTGATGACCATTGAAGCATTAAATTCTTTAGTTTCTAGAAATAAAAATTCATGGGAAATTTTTTCTCATGTATCTGGTTTTAAAGCTTCAGCGAACTATCGGCTTTAATCACCAATTTCATTAAGAGAAAATAGGTGATCATTCGCAGCTGACGAGTCAATCAGCAACCATATTTAAAAACCCTAAAAGTCAATGAAACTGTACTGGCACTGAGTGTGTAGACCACTGTGTACTTTTGAACCCAGGGATATCATGACGAGGTCAAGGTCAGTGTCTTTCTTGGATGCAATATCTTGACAATGAATTGAAGCAAGTGTATAATGGATTGTATCAGCATCTTCTTCTTTTTTTTGGTAAGGATATCAGCATCTTATTCTTGTATCTTTCTATTTTTTGGTTTGCTCAAGAGCATTTTAGCCTTCTTGGGAGACGCAAAGTTTTGATGATTTTTCTGTCCCATTTGAATAAATTCATAACAGGAGCCTGAAAATCACTAAACTTTCAGCTGACACTTTTTCAATGAATCAACAGGTGTTTCACAAACATGTGCCTTGATGGGCCAGTGCAAATCATGAAATGTGTGACTAAGGCGACAGCATCATTAAATACGGGAAGATATCGTTAGCTAGGTAGTTAAGGCCTTGATTCTCACTAATCACTATTCATGACAAACCATGCAATAATGCTGTCAGAAATTTCAGCCGTGTTCTAATAGAAAACGGAAGTGATGGCGAAATGAAAGAAAACGAAGGAAACGACGTGAGATAATAAAAAGGGACGACATGGCTATAATTTCAAACCCAAGTATGTTAGCTGAGCTCAATTGATATGGCAATCATATCACTGCAAACGCATAAAGCCGTGAAAAGCTCACTAAACCCATGATTTAAATTATATAGGAAACCACACCCTCGTTTCTCTTCTGTTAAAACGAAATGATGAAATAAATAATGTGATGAATTATAAGTGAACATCTAATAAATCAATCAACTTCGATTTTTGATGAATTTTTACGCGTCGCTTTAGAAATCAAATTATACAAATCGATCTTACTATCCGGGCATAATTGCATGGAGTTTAGGTCTCCTGCATCAGATGGGGCGGCCTTTTTGGTACTTACTTTATGAGCGAAGAAAAGGTGCACTAGATGGATGCACAAAAAAGTTCTCAGCAGAAATATTTTTTTAACACCTATTGAAAAAGAAGAAGGGCAAAGTATGTGCAATAATATTAAACAAAGTAAAAGATTTTATCTCTCTCTCTTTCTCTCTCTCTCTCGGGAGGGTGGAGAGAAAGAGAACAAAGGAAAAGACAGAAAGTGCAATGTCAGTTCTTCAAGCCGTAGGGTTTCTTTGGGTTCTGTGGCATTTTCATTGAGAGGTATCCTCTCTCATCCACATCTCTCTCTCTCTCTCTCTCTCTCTCTCTCTCTCTCTGACCTCAAGAACAAACTTGGGTCTTTGGGTCTTATAATATACTCTTTTGCTCACATCTGTGTATGGCTATGGTTGGATTTTCTTGGTATTAGCAAGAGCATGTGTTTATTGAGACATGGAAGAGAGAAAAAGCACCTAATGAACTTGAGGTAGCTCTTTTGTTCTTGTTCAGTTCCAGTTCTCTCTCTCTCTCTCTCTCTCTCTCTCTCCAGCTACTCCTTTGTTTCTTCTTATTTTTGTGCTGAAAAACAAAGAATTGTCTCTTAGGTTGATGCCAAACAAAGAGTGTAGTCACAGATGTGGTCTGTGTATGTATTATCGTCTGAAAATCAAGTGATAATACCATAGCCAACCTTGCTTGCACTAAAATCGAAAAAAGAATGTTATGTCCATATTAGTTGTTTTCTTCCCTTTCGCTGACTCCATCTTCGTTATTTAGTACAAGCTAGCATTTAACGCATGTAGAGACTGGAAAAGACCTGGATTTAATCTGTTTTTTTTTTCACAATCTCATATATACCTCATTTTTTGTTTCTCCTTTCGTTATGGAAAAAGAAGCAACACCATAATCATCGTCACCATCCATGGCCAAGAGTTGTGAAACCTCGGGGTTTCAAGAATCACTGCATGCCTGAGAGAACAAGATGATGAAGGGCTTGATATTTCAGCAACAGCAACAGCAATCAGGTGTTGAAGACAACATGTCCAATTTGACTTCAGCTGCTTCTGGCGATGCCACCAGTGCTTCTTCAGGCAACAGACCCACTGAATTATCTGGTCCTATCAATAATTATCCTCATCAACAATATAACTTTGCTCCACCACAACCTCCAACGACTCAGATCACTCCCCAGCCTCCTCTGAAGAAAAAGAGAAACCTGCCAGGCAACCCAGGTAAAACTTGAATCAAAATTCTCATTTCTTTTTGTGATATTTTCCCAATGATTGCTCTTCTTCAGTTTTTTTTTTCTTCGGGCCGGAGTGTGTGTGAATTTACTAAACTTATGTTGTGCCGTACGCTTGTACTGATGCTATTTTCTTGATGTTTGAATAAGACCCAGATGCGGAAGTGATAGCTCTATCTCCCAGGACTCTGATGGCCACAAACAGGTTTGTCTGTGAGATCTGCAACAAAGGGTTTCAGAGAGATCAGAACCTACAGCTCCACAGAAGAGGGCACAACCTCCCATGGAAGCTTAAGCAGAGAGCAAACAAGGAGGTCATAAGGAAGAAGGTGTATGTGTGCCCTGAGCCGAGCTGTGTCCACCATGACCCATCAAGGGCTCTTGGGGACTTGACTGGGATCAAGAAGCACTTTTGTAGAAAACACGGTGAGAAGAAGTGGAAGTGTGAGAAATGCTCAAAGAGGTATGCGGTTCAATCAGATTGGAAGGCTCACTCCAAGATCTGTGGCACTAGAGAGTACAGATGTGACTGTGGAACTCTTTTCTCAAGGTAAATATATCAAACCCAAAACCAAACTCGTTATCTTTTTCGCGGATGAGAAATTTTTTAAATGTTTTTCCTTTGGGGACTTCCATTAATGCACAGCGGTCAATGCTATGTGCATCCTTCACTTGTGGTGATTTAGAAAGGAAAGGAATTGAATAGCCCCAAAATTCTATCTGCTGAAATCCATTTCATTTTTGTGTCTGATGCATTAAATTGAGCAGATTTTGTGCATTCCTTCGAACTAACACAGACAGAGAGAGGGGATTGGTGATCTGTGCGGGGAAATTTTTAATGCACCAGCTTGTGGGTGGACTCTGGACTGTCTGTTTGTTAGCTCCTAGAATAGAAGTGGGAAAGTGTGAAGGAAAAAAGAGAATGGTTTATACAGAAAGCCAAAGGAGGAAGAGAGAGAGAGAGAGAGAGAGAGAGAGAGAGAGAGAGAGAGAGAGTCAAATGAATACGATACTTCTTCATTGTCGTCCTCCTCGCCACGAGCACTTTTTGGATAGTTCTGCTTTTGTTTTTCTTGTAAAAATTGTTTCTTTGCTTGTTCAAATTTGTTTTGGGTGTTTTTTTTCCGCAGGAGGGACAGCTTCATAACCCACAGAGCATTCTGTGATGCATTGGCAGAGGAGAGTGCAAGAGCCATGCCCAACCCACTCCTCCTCTCCTCAGCTTCACAAAACATGAACTTGCCACCCCAGTTCATCAACACCCAAAACATCCCATTCACGCTCAAGAAAGAAGAGCCACAACACCACCACCACCACCAACAACAAATTAGTAGTTTTGGACTGAGGCAAGACCAGATTCCACCATGGCTGGCTTGTCCACCACCTCCACCACCACCGATTGACCTCTCCCCCTCGTCGTCATCAATCTTCTCCACAAGGCTAGACCAAGAATTCACCCAAAGCTATGAACCCCACCGCTCAACTCAGCAGAACCCAAACCCTAGCCCCAACAACCCTAGCCTTGGCCCCACCTACCCCCCAGCAGCACCCTCACCTTCCCCAAACATGTCTGCAACTGCGCTCCTCCAAAAAGCAGCCCAGATGGGTGCAAGCATGAGCAAGAGCAACGTTAGCTTCTCATCCCCACTCAGTGAGGCTCACCAGCAGAAGCAGCAGCAACAAGAAGAACCAGCTCACTTGTACCCTACATCCTCTACTCCTCCTGATCAACAGCATCCTGGTAGAAACAATAATATCAATAACAACGGCAGTGGGAGTGGTGGCTTTAGGCTGAGTTTGTCCTCACATGAAGACATGGCAAGTGCTGGGTTTCACCATCACCACCATGTGCCGGGCTTGGTGGCTCCATTTGGGAGCAACAGAGCCATACAAGACATGCTGATGACTCCTGGTAGTGGTGGCTTTAAGGGAGCTTCCTCCTTTGAGGATGCTTTTGGTGGGATTCTCAGCAGCTCTTCAAAGAAAGATAATGACGACATCAATGGTGACAGTATTAATAACCAGCACGAGGCTTTGAAAGCCGCCACCCAAGGCGGCCTCCTTGTGCGGCGGCAAGATGTCGGCGGCCGCGGGAACAACGAAGAGTTGACGAGAGATTTCTTGGGTCTGAGGCCACTCTCTCACAGTGACATTTTGAGTATCGCCGGTCTTGGAAACTGCATGAGCACCACTTCTTCTCAAACTCAAGTGCCTCAAAAACCATGGCAAGTTTAGGCTCTATACAAAGAGGAAGATTTTCTAAAAACATCAGTTTCCTTTTCCTTTTTTATGTTCTTTCATAGTATATGTTGAATTTTGTGGTTCATCGCCATCATCATCTTCAGTATTTTGCTACCAAATCTTCTTCCCAAAGGGAAGGACCAAAAACTCAAGATCCTTAATATATATACTTCTCTTATAAATGGTCGTAATATTATATGACAAGTCATTTATTTTTAGTCTATGGTTGTCTGTAATTTTTATTTTTACAATCTTGTTATATAATAACACAGCATGGACGGGAAAACCAAGGTTCTTTGTGTTAACAGAAAGCGATGCTACAAGATAATGACTTATGCAGGGGTTTGGCAGTTTGGTGCTTTCCTCTTCGTTTTTTTTAATGCTACTCTTTGTGTCATAAAGTTCTTATGCTTCTACCAAATTTTATGCATGGCACATGATCACAGATAAAATTTGGGGTCCGGTCGTTTTTTATGTGCAAGGCTTCAAACGACGAAGATTGATTGCTTCCTTTTCTTGGGACCAGAACGGAGATTGGCTGTTGACTTTTCACTCTAGATAGTGATTTTTGTCCCAACGTATGTGCTTCACTTCTTGATTGTTTCTTTAAAGAAAAACTCTTGTCTACCGAACAGATATACTAAGTTATGTAGCAGATTGTAGATGGATATTAAAGTTAGTCTGTCATACTTTAACATCCAATAAAAATTTATCACTTCGTTTAATAAACCCTAATGTTACTCATTTCTAATTTTTATTACTTAATTTGTCGCTGAAAGGGCGTGGCCTTTATCAATGCCATCATTGCAAAAACCATCATCACGAACTTTTCAAATTCTGGGGGGGAATGATTAACCAACTCGTTGCAACGTCGATAATTACTCCAAAAGCAATTAGTTTTTCACTGGCCTTTGTCCAAGTGAAAGATGGAGGTTTCCATTTATAGGCAAAATCAAATTTGATGCAAACTACTCACGACCCTCGATTTTCAATCTTATCTCCATTGATGCTCTTTGGGTGGTCCATGCTAAGTGGGCGGACCGCACTAAACCATGACCAGCTTTCGATTGCACTTATTAAAAAAAAAAAACAAACGTCCTTTTTCTATGATGGGACGATCCAGTGATATGAGAATTATGTGATGATTTCAAAACTATAGTGAGATCAAATAATGTTGATTACGCATGAAATTTGAATGTCCAATAGTTGTCGAGCTGAGTAGCTTCTGATTGGTGGCCTTTCTTTGGTGCTTCAAGCTTAATTTGATAGATTCAGCAACCGGTCGATCACGCGTTAGCATATTCGTGCGTGTCTCGCTATATGACACCTTTGTTATGGCGCATCTCCTTATATGTCATGGACTAAGCGTGTCAAAAATTTATAGGGTGGAGTGCCCATAGAGAGAGTGCATTAGTACTCCTAGCTGAGCAGTAATGTTAAGTATTACGCCAAGATGGTTTTACAAAATTGTTACACCAATAGATGTAACGGACCGTAAATTAATAGATATTTACAGAACAATAAGACATGTCTAGAAATCAATTATCATTTTGTCACATGACATGATGAATTACTTCAGAATATTAATCTTAGTTTACTCAGCATGATTTGTGCCAGGCATTCAAATTTATATAGGCACTAACTCACTAGCATGCTCGTGTAACTTTGTCTAGGTGCATGCGGTGAATGGTCCATTGCCACTTGTGTGTGTGTCTATATATATATAAAGTAGTACAATGGGGAATATACGTAATGGGTAAGCATGCATATCCCCTTAAAACAATTGATTAATCTGTATGGATCTAGGCTTTGAATATACGAAATTATTCTACCTTATCACCATAAAATAATGGAAAGAGTTGGGTATATTCGGTCGAGAGGGGGGAGAATAGCATTGGATTCTCTGAGAGGGGAAAAGATGCAAATTTACAAAATGTGCAAGCCGCAAAAGATAGAGATGCTGTTGATAATTTATTGATTTATTTATTTTAATTTCTTTCGAATAAAAGAAGATAACAAAATTTTATTTAATAAAAAGTATGACAAGGAAAGATGAGAGAGATGAGATGCTGTTTGACACCTGACGTGGGTGCAAAAAAGACAGTGGGATTCAATCCCGAGGAAGAAGCGCAGCAGCAGAGATTGGTCATCGCCATTTTCACTGTTTTCCAAACTGGTAAACGCTCTTCTCTTTCTCATCTTTTTCCTCGCCTCCACTGTCCATTTCCATGATTTCACTGTGATCTCATCGATCCCTTTTGTTCCCTTCAAGTCAATGTCAAGTCAAACCAAAGTCACCCCCCCTTTCTTTTCTTTTCTGTGACCCAAATAGAAACAGTATAAAACTTACTACATCGTTAAACGAATCGATTCCGTAAAAGTATTAGGTTGTGCATTCCCATCTCCCATCTCATCGACACCTCGTCCAGGTCGACCGGGAATTCGAATAGGCATTTGTGTGTGTACATAGTGATCCTCAATCATTGAACCACTTAATTTCCAAATGGGTGTTTTCCATTCTCTTTTCTCGAGCATGATTAGCAAGTACTGTCGTGTATTATTGTTGTCCAAAGGCACTGATAATTTCAAGATGACAGTGGGGGCAGACACAGAGAAAAGGACGGATGATGATGGGACTTTCTCGGTCGGGAAAGTTGCTGCGATCTTTGCATGAGGGCAGGAATATCAGTGGCCTCTCTTTTTCTTGAGATTTCCACCCCCCCTCCTCCCACCCCATGTGTGTTTTCGACATATTGTTATACAGGAAGCGAAAAAACACGACCATGACATCTTGATAAGAATCCTGTCTCTGCATGTACGCCGTTCGACACTGGCCACACGATAGCTCTGGTGCTGTGGTGGGATCCGAGCTGGCCTTCATGGTCTCATTAAGCCTAATCCCTCTGGTGCTGAGAGAGTTACTTGCATGCATGGAGACCTGAGGTTGTGAACTTTGGTGGAGATTGATTTAGTGCAGCCCTAGTACACCAAAGCATGGGTTTTTCTCTTGGTTAGCAATGCGTGATTGTCTTGCTACCAAAGACAGATTTTATCAAACGGCATATGCGAGTCGATTCTATTTGCTGTGTGTGCAATGTGGGGCTGGAAGACAGACACTTGTTTTTTTTGGTTGTTTCTGCTTCTAAAGGGAAATCATTTCCATGTTTGTATCTCAAGCTCTCATGGAATTGGAATTCGTGTCACATTTGGATGAAAACGAACAAATGCTTTCATGTTTCTTCTTTTTTAAAATACTGATTTGATTGTATAGAAGATAGTATTATCATACCGATCAATAATATGATCCCACGTTCAGTTTATTATCGCCTACATTAATTAATTTTGTTGACGTTTTATTATCCGCATGGTGATCATCCAATATCTATCTTGATGAAAGAAATTATCTATAAGGATATGAATGAAGATATAAATAGGTTTGAGCCAAACCCTCTCATTATTTGATTTGAGATAGAGAAAACACATAATCAATATTGAAAGGGCAATTGGCTAGAAGTATCTATTCATTGATCGTTCAAGTCTTTGAGAATCTAGTTTTTGATTTCATCAATGGCTGAATGTTAGTACAGGATTTTTCACGTTTCCGCATTCAATTTTGATTATGCATGGTTATTGTTCATCTATCTATAATCGGAATCTCCGGTCTTTCGCTAAAATCTCTTCTAACAGATATATCTTGAGGTTAGGATGAAGGCAAAGACGGTGCAGATGTTCAATTCCCTGATAGTGCTAGTAGACTCATAAACACATAAATGGATAATCAAATTGTTAAAAGTAAATGGATAGTCATGGCATTGGTCTTGAAAAAACAAAAAAAAAAACAAAGAGGTTGACTTTCTCAGTTTGAGGCCGTCTAAGGAGGGGCAAATCCTATAATCTAGTGGGCTCATTCATGGATATTCATACCAGACAGCGTTGTGATGACCCGACTCCTACAAGAATAAGGGAAATGACACGGCTGTCTCCTTACTCGAAGAACGCAGTTTCAAACACAACCCGATAGAAACCTATCATCAATATATAGCAATTTATATATGTGATGAAACAGTGAGTTGGTTATAGAATTGAAATTTTAAAATTCATAAAAAAGAATGTATACATCTTCAACTCAACTAAATCCAAGTAATATTGTCTAAGATATATACAACTATTTAAGCTTGTACAAAAAAATCTCACTATCAAACTTTCTTGCTAAAAACACAAACGCTCTCATCCTACCAAGCAACCACTGTTCAGTGAGTAATACATATCCTTTCTTAGCAGATCAAGCACCCACTATGAATATTTATATAGCAATATTGGAAACTCAATAATCCAAACTCAAGATATAATATTGGTCCCAAATAAAAGATGGGCTATTTCATTTCAATAAAGCTTTATACATATCATAAATATTCATTTAATCAATACTATCAAATCTAATGTCAATTGTCCATTTGATTGAGCAATCTAATGCTCAATGTCCAATTGTGCTCATGCTTAACATACCGTGACAAAGGTGACTAAAATTCACCCATTCGCTAGGTCTCCACCAATAACAACTTGTGGCTTGGTCTAAAAGGATATCATGAGGATAGTATGTGAATCCACAAGCCCCTCAATGGGTTCATAGCATAGTGACAATGAGCGTCAAGTCAATGACTCTTCCTCTAATAACCCATAAATCAAATTAAAAATCCATCTCAAATCATAGGTTCACCAACCAAAACATATAGCTTTCCACGATTCAATTCATCAAAGTGGGTATATTTCATAAATTAAATTCTTGAATCAATTATTTTTAGTAATTCTTTTCATAAAATATTTTGCAAGTCATTCACAGGTGACCGGATCAAGCTATATTAAAATGATGCTTTACCATTTCAAATAGACAAAGGGGTAGTAAATGTATGATCCGTTTTTATGCAACAGAAAAGCTTTGGACATCACTTTTTGTTCTTTCATTTCAAAAAAAAAAAAAAACAATCAAATGACTTGATGCAATAGTCATAGCTCACAACATATCTAATTACTATTGAATTCAAGACACGGGTTTATAAAATCAAATAAGAGATAAGCACCATTCACCTAAGGTTACAAAACCAAACAACCAAAGTTTCTCAAACCGACAAACTCGAAATCTTATCAATTGAACACGAAACGAAAACTTGCCCATAGCAGAACATTCATTGCTATTCGCTATACTGGGTTGCTTGCATGCCAAATTTGTTCGCGTCATATTTCTCTCTATTGAACTCCGATTCAAGTGAGCTTACTATCAAAAGCCAACCCAAAAGATGGTCATGGGTGAGTGAAACCATTGCTAAAAAAAGTAATTCGTAACTGGGTCTAACAGAGCTTGTGAAAATTACAAAATTCATTTTGATCGAATCATAACTCTAAATCGACTTCTTTAGAATTGCACAACTTCATAATACCCTAGACTATTATTACCACGTAATTTCATAGCTTAATAAGCTCTAGAATAAACCCAGCAAACTAAAACCTAAACAGATTTGAATTTACAGCTCAACTATGAAATTTCCTCTGATTAAATAAATAAAGGGTTCGAATCCTTATTGGGCACTACGAAATAAAGTTAATCCAACTTGCGGAGTTAGGTTCACTAATCAAAACATATAGCTTTTCACAGCTTAATTCATCAAACTGTGTACGTTTCATGAACCAAGTTCATAAATCGGTAACATTTAATAATTCTTTTCATAAAACATTTTGCAAACCATTCATTGGTAATCAGCTCAAGCTATATTTATAAGGTACTTTGCCATTTTAAATAGATAAAATGGTAGTAAATGCCCAATCCATCTTTATGCAATAAATATGCTTTATACATCACTTTTTATTCTTTCATAATTTGAAGAACTGAATCTTTATCTTAGGGTGCGTTTGGCTTAACATTCCTAAGGAGCTTTAGGAGAATGTAAATACCTTTAACTTAAAGCCCCTTGGGAAAATACAAATTACGTTTGGTAAAAAATCATTTATGAAACTACTTTGGCTAAAATAGTGTTTGGCAAATCTTATTTTGCAAAGGGCTTTGAGATTTTTTTTTATTAAAAAAAAACTTACCCTTCACCAGAGCTAGTGAGGGGCTACGGTTGTTGGTGGCCTATTGCCGAACCTTAGGCGGCCGTCGTCGGGCTCAAGCGACCTTATCAGAGCTTTGCCATCCCGATCTGGCCTCGGGCAGCTCTAGTCGGTTGACCTCATCGGTCGCTCTTAGCTCAAAGAAGATGAACAATCATGAGGGGCAAAATTGGAATATTAAAGAATTAGTGAGAGTAGTTTGGAAAAAAAATTGGTTTTAGCATTAGCCAAATGCTGAAAGCTCAAAGTTGGTAGAATTGGTGAGGGTGGTTTGGGAAGAAAAAAAAATTGGTTTCAACATTAGACAAATGCTAAAGGTCAAAGTTAGTATGGACTAGTCTTGGGTTTTCAGCATTCCCAATGCTAGCTTTCGACCGAAAGCCCATTGTAAATGCTTGCCAAACACTTCAGCATTTCCCCAAGGCTCGAAAGCCCCTTGGGGATGCTGAACCAAACGCACCCTTAGTGTTACGATTGGAAGGGCATAGTCATTATTTTAATATAGTGTTATTGTGAAGAAATGTCTTGGATGTATGAAAGTTAATTATTCTATGGTGTTAGAAATGTTAGTTTTGAAATAATGTTTTCAATGATCTCTACTCGATGTGTTAGTAAGAATATGAAAATTGTACCCAAATCTACAAGTGGAGATGTGATATTTTTAGGCTATGTATGTAATTGAAACGAGACCAATGTCGAAAGAATAATCGGTGGCTAGTGAAACTTCAAGTTGTGATGACTATAGAAGATGCTATATATTTTAGGGTTAATACCATAAAAAACCCTAAACTGGTACATGTGTGACAATTTTATCATGAACTTTTTTTTTATTACAAAAAACCCTAAATTGGTATACCTATGATAATTTTACCCAAAACTTTTTTTTTTACTACCAAAAACTCCAAACTAGTACACATGTGACAATTTTACTCCAAATTGGTAAACCTGTGACAAATTTACCATAAACTATTTTTTTAACCATAAAAAACCTCAAATTGGTACACCTGTAATAATTTTACCCCGAACTAATAATTTTTTAATATTATTTTTTTTATTCTTTCGAATTTTTTATTTTTTATTTTCTTTTTTTTATTCATCTTCAACTTCTGGCCGGTTGCCAGTCCGGCGACCGGCTAGAGGCGAAAGCTGGCGAGGGTCGCCCTGGCCTGACTTAGGCGAGGGCTGCCCTCGCCGGCATCGGGTACGGGTTGTCCTTGCCCGCCCAGGAGAGGGCAACCCTCACCTGAGTCAGGCGAGGGCAGCCCTCGCCGGACTTAGGTGAGGGTCGCCCTCACTCGACGCCAGCGAGGGCGGCCCTCACCAGCAGCAGGCGGGGTCGACCTTGCCGGCTTCTACCTCTGGCCGGTCATCGGTCCGACGACCGACCATAGGTTGAAAATGAGAAAAAAAAAAAAAAGAAAAGAACAAACAAAAATAATAAAAATTCGAAAAAAAAATAATATTAAAATTTTAGTTCAGGGTAAAATTGTCACATGTGTACCAGTTTGGGGTTTTTTGTAGTATGTTCAGGGTAAAATTGTCATAAATGTACTAGTTTGAGGGTTTTTTAGGATATGTTCGTGGTAAAATTGTCACATGTATATTAGTTTGGGGTTTTTAGTGGTAAAAAAAAAAGTTCGGGGTAAAATTGTCACACGTGTACCAGTTTGGGATTTTTGGTGGTATTAACCATATATTTTTAATATGATAAACATCTTTTGGATTAGATAAAAAGTGGCGACAAGTGATAATGATCAATAATCATTCTTCAAACTAATCCGCCGGAAGAATTCTCTTGAGTCCCTTTACATTTTAGCACACCTCCAAAGGAATTGAGAATTTCATGCTATGGGCTTCATGCAATGTTTCCTTTTTCAACTATGAAAACTTATGAACACATTAGGAGTAAACCTGTCCCATTTATTAACTCATATTTGATAGGTTTAGTCATTATATGGGTTAACTATGTTAAGTAAATGGGTTACAAATGAATTTAAAATGGCAAAACCCAAAAATATATGGATGCTTTTTTTCTCCATTATTTTTTTATTTTTATATTAATCTTCTCGATTTCATCCGTTAGTTTTGAAACATATCTTTCCTTGGTTGCATTTGGTATTGTTTATTTTATGTAATATTTCAACTTTAGACATTGTCATTGCAATCCATGGTTGGCATAAATCATCCTCTTCAATATCTTACATTCCATTTAATTAAAATTTTAATTCATCCACTTTATTTGTTGCTATAATTTTATAAATTCACTACCAAGCACTAACTTTCTCTCTTTCTTCGTTGTGAATCAATACAAAAATTTAAATCTCAATGCAATGTTGAAAGCCAATTCTTTAGCATCTTATAGTTGAAATAACGATTTTATCCAAATAACATATACAATGAAGAGTTTAAATGGGTTAACTATCGACCAAAAAAAGTGGATTAACTAGGTGGATACGGATTTTCATAGGTTGAATTAAATATAAAAATATTTTAGAAAATGGAACAGGTCGGATACGAGTTGGATATGGGTTTGGTATGAGTCACTAAATTTGTATTGCATATAAATAGGTTAATTTGAGTCGGATTATTCTCAACTCAACCCAAGCCCGACCCGATCTACTCATTTGATAGCCCTAATTAGCATACTATGAAACCTCGAGGACCCATCCACGTGGATACTGAAATATACTTATCCGTCATCTTCTACTTCTTCTTTGATTTTCCTCAATCGAGAATCTTCATCCTACTTAAACTTGATTCGATTTGATTGTAATTGGAGATTAGCTAATCTCTGGATTAGCTAATCGAGCTCCGAGCTGACGAACCAATACCTTCGGGTCCAACTTTCTCATACCCTCAAGAATAGATGTTTGAGTAGTGAGTTAAGTTGTCATGTTTCCAAAAGATTTATGACTCAAGGCATCTACTACTATGTTTGTCCTTGCCTAGATGATAATTAATAAACAAATCATAATCTTTCAGAAGCTTTATCCATCTCCTTTACCTCATGTTCAGTTTTTTTCCGAGTAAAAGTGTACTTCAGGCTTTTCTGATCATTAAAGACTTCGCATGAACCTTCTATATTGTTCATTCTTAAGCAAACAATTAGTATTGTTAGATCAAGCAAGTGGAAACCAACCGGCAGCCTACTATGCAGGTTTTCGACTAAGATTGTTAACGAAATGATAACTTTGCAATCAAAGTTCTTGGAAACTAATTCTATGGAAATTACATTGTGTTGATAAATTACTGAATGATAAGGAAACTTACACTAACTATCGACTTATATGAGCGTCTAGAACTTCCTTCTTGCTCTGATCCCCTTGCGCCAAGGACATTGTTTGGGCCAGAAAAGTTTATTGACTGTTTGTCGAAATTATCACTAGTAACTGAAAAGAAAAGAGAAACTCATGTGGAAATATTACTTTTCAAATTCAGATGCACTTGAGATATTCGTAAGTTACTAAGGCCCTGTTTGGTTTAGCTTTGGAAAGGGATTTCGGTCTCGAAAGCCCCTTCCCAAAATGTTGAACCGTCAGCATTTGGGGAACGGAAATCCGAAAGATATCATTTGGAATGCTGAAGCCTATTTTTCTCTTCCCAAATTGCCCTCACTCAAATTTTTTTATTCCGATTTTGCTCTTGTTACTATTCATCTTCTTCACCGGCGAGGGTGGCTGGTGAGAGCGGATCTGGCCGGCGAAGGGCTGGCGAGGTCGCCTGACCCAGACGACTGTCGCTTGGGGTCGGGCGACCGTCCAGGCGTTGTCGCTTGGGTCGCACAACCTCAGGCGACGTTTGCATGGGTCACGACCGAGGCGGCCGTCGCCTGGAGTCACGCGACCCAGGCGACGGCCGCCTAGGTCACGGGACTCCAGGCGACGGCCGCCTGGGTCGCGCGACTCCAGGCGACGGCCGCCTGAGGTCGCGCGACCCAGGCGACAGCGCTTGGGCGGTCGCACAACCCCAGGCGGCTGTTGCTTGGGCAGTCGCCCAACCCGGCCCTTCGCCGACCAATCCGCCCTCGCCGGCCTTTCGCTAACCACCCTCATGGTGAAGAAGATGAACAGCATTAAGGGCAAAATCGAAATATTAAAAATAAAAATTGCCAAAGCCCTTTGCAAAAAAAAATTTACCAAATACTACTTAGGCCAAAGTAGTTTTACAAATTTTTTTTTACCAAACACCACTTGCATTTTCCCAAGTGACTTCACCTAAAGGAATTTGCATTCCCCCAAGTAGCATTTGAAAAGCAAAACCAAATGAACCCTAACTAAATTCGAAAAGATGTACGTTACTTTTAAGTCATGAAACTACCAAAAAGTCTAGAAAAGTTGCAAAATGTTACAAGAGGGACCTACTTTCATAACGGAGAAAGTAAAATTCTCTTACATGTTGAAGTAGCCTTCAATATGTTCAATAACTTTTAATATAGGAAAGCAATGAATCATATGCTTTTGGTAACTTTTGTTGAGAAAATATTAAGTGCAACTGTTGTGTCACACCAATTCAAAGTAAGACACACGTAACTTTAGATCCATCTATTAGAAATTTTAAGATTTCATCTCTCCTTTCTCTCTCTCTAGCACTTGTGTTTCTTCTTTCCTCTTGTGTCATCGAGCTCGAGCCCAAGGCTCTTAGCCACTTTCGCCATGGAGCTTGACCTAAAACCCAGAGCTTGGGATAGTCTTGGCTGCTCGAGTTCCTCTCTCTCTCTCTCTCTGTCTCTCTCTCTAGCACTTGCTATTCTTCTATCCTCTTGCATGTGCCATGGCTCGAGCTCGCGCCCGTGGCTCATGCTCGAGCCCGTGGCTCATGGCCGCTTTGGCCATGGAGCTCAACCTCAAACCCAGAGCTTAGGGTAACCTTGGCCGCTTGAGTTTCGAGCTCGGCCTCAAGCTTGTGGCAATGGCCACTTGAACTTCATGCTTCTGGACATGGTGGCCCTAGCTTTGAACTCTTGTCCATGGCCGCTAGATGGAGATCTCGAGCTTACAATTGTGGCCACCTGAGCTTCGACATCTTGTCGCCATGGTGTCGCTTAACCTCAAGCTCGTGGAAGCCAAGCCCGCCAAAGCAACGGAGAAGATGAGGAAAAAGTGAGTGGGGGAAGTAATGAGAGGGGAAATTTTTAAATTTCCGATAGGTGAACCTGAAGTGACACACATCGTGCTCTAAATAGGCAATTGTAAATACGACGAGGCACAACAATTACACCTAACATTTTCTCACTTATTGTTTACTAGTAATATTAATATGCAATCAATTATTACAATTCAAATCAAAGTAATGTTGTCGATAGATAAATAAATGAGCAAATAAATGTTCGCTGTTCATCTACACCATTGAATATGGCGGACCAAATTCTCGGGCTTTGACGGTGCATTTGGGCTGAAAGTAATGGCATCGATCGAAGGAGGAAACACAATAACCAATTATCGCAGCCATGCCAGTTAAAATTTGATGGGCTAAAGTTGCTTATATGAATTAATTTTATTCGGTAAATATATCATAAATAAATTTAAAATAATAAGATCTAAAATAACATGAGTATTCTTCACTCTTCCTTAGTCATGGCCACGGTTCGGCGGTTCCGGTTCATGGCCAAGTATGAACCGGAATCGACCGGTTCCGATTCCGAACCGTTGCAAATGTTATCTTTTTTTATTTTTTATTTTGGAACTGGACTTGGAACCGCCGGTTCCGGGCCGGTTCCAAAATTTCTGGAATCGGACCGGGCCCGTAGGCCACGGGCCAGTTCCGGTTCTGAACCGCGAGCCCGGTCAATGGACTGGGCCCGGGTTTGACCAGGCCGCGGCCATGACCACTCTTCCTCCCACGGTCTCACCTCGTTTATTATGCGCTCTTCGGTTTAGATACGAGTTTTTTAAAATTGGGTTAAATATGAAAGGCAATATTAAGGAATGTTCTGAAATGGACCAAAACTGGTTGGACGACTCGACTTCGGGTCTTGCTGACATTACGGTCGGACAACAAAATATGTCGGAACCACCGCGAGCATGACAGCTCGCGCCGCCGCCGGCAACGCTCTTCCTCTTCACAGCGCAGAGCCGGCCTCCAGAGCCGCCGCCATGGTGAGGAAGCGAAGCCTCCGCGCCACCCTCTTCTTCGCTCTCCTCTCCCTCGCCGCCGTCGGAGCCTTCGTCCCCGCCTTCGCCCCTCTCCCTTCCCTCTCCTCGCCCCGCCCTCCACTCCCCAACAAGGTACGATTCTCCGCCGATTCCAGAAATCGCGCAGCTTGCTTTTCCCTCCCTTCCGAACGCGATCGCGGCTCGGTCGTCGTGTGCGATCCGTTCGAAGCTTGCCGCCAATGGATTCGATCGGTTCGAGCCGCCGTCGGCGGATTTTGATCGGTCTGAGCTGACTTGAATTGTAGACGTTGTTAGCGTCGGGTGTTCAACGTTGGGCGTTGGATCGACCGTTCTGGAATGATTTACTTGTCATCGGACCGTAATATAGCTGTTCATTCGATTTCGTAAATGCTAGCATGCATTGTTGGTTTGAGCTCCTTTCGAGTGTTAGCTTCGTTCAAGAGGACTTTCACTTATCGGAGCTGCCGTGAGCTGCGAGTTCCTCCTTCTGTGTGTCCACTTTCCCGATTATATTCGCCGATTGAAAAAAGTGATTTTTCGATGTGATTGTGGTTTAATTTTTGGGTTTTATTCCGCTCCTTCGTAGTGTGCATCTCGCTTTTGTCGAGACTAGTTACCTTCGATCGTAAATCTCTATAGTTACGCGATTGAAGTTCAGTCATGTTACTTCTGCACCCGAGCCTGACTGCAATTTGCTTTAATCAGTCCGATGGTGGGAAATTCGAGATCGCCAGCGACAAGTTCTGGAAAGATGGCTATCCCTTTCAGATAATTGGTGGTGATGTTCACTATTTCCGGGTGCTTCCGGAGGTATTTTTCCTTCTTTCTGCTAGTTGTTCTTCTTACTCATGTGATTACATTGCAATGGTCTTTCGTGACAACTGTTATATATGCTTTTTCCCAAATGCTACTAACAAGCAGTGCTTCTTTCTATGTGGAGATGCACTTTTTTAAGAAGAGCAACAGTGTTATATTGGTCATATCTGAAGCAGTATTACTGGATGTGGTAATGCATCTAATTTAGTCTAGAAGGTGAAGTTTGAACTCGAGATTATTTTAGAAGTTGACTTTCTGCTCCATCCGGAGGCAATAGAATCTAGAGATCCATGACCTGACAAGTTCAGGGAGCCCCTCACGGAAGGACTTCATACTTATTTAATTTATAACATTCAGCATCTTCTTTTGATGCTGACTAGAAGGATTCTTTGCTTGAAGCAACATTGCCCATTTTCGTCTAATAAAATTGATTACACTTGGGCATTTATGGTGCATGCAGTATTGGGAGGACAGATTGTTGAGAGCAAAAGCCCTGGGTTTGAACACCATCCAGACATATGTTCCTTGGAATCTGCATGAACCTAAACCAGGCGAGACAGTCTTTGAGGGAATTGCAGATATAATATCTTTTCTCAACTTGTGCAAGAAGCTTGATCTCCTGGTTATGCTTCGAGTGGGCCCTTATATATGTGCAGGTAAGGGCCAGACTCTTCTTATAGGTGCTTTAAAACTTGTTAATCCACATTGAAGTGTCTGCTGCCCTTGTCTTGACTCTGGAGTGAACATTGGATTGACATGGCCTTATTAAGCCTTGACATGCTTTCAGCATATTTAACCCATAAGTGTCATTCCATTTTGGACCTTGGTGATTGGTGTCTCTTCCATTACAAGAGTAATCGTCAGTCACACCTATTTGATTTCCTGCACAAGTAGGTGGTGGTAGCATTTTGGCAAAAAAAATTGTGGAAGTAGGACACTTTGTCTTAGTCTTATTTCCTCTTCTTCTTTCGGTGGAGCTGTGAAGAGTTTGAATTGCTAACCTTAGACATCTTATTTGGACATGATAGGATTTTGTCTGTTCTAAGTCTAGTGAGATGTAAAATATGACATCTCTAATTCGTGGTGAACGTGAAGACCTTCATTGTTCATTTGATTTTCAAAATACATCATTTGGGACTGTCATGACTGGAGAATTCTCAGTTGTTTCCTTTTACCGATGAGATGAAGTTGATGCCTCCACGTAGGACTGACTTGCATCTGTTTCTATTTTGTTGCAGCCAAAAAATATGTGGTGCATTTTTCCTTGAATAATTTATCTACTGAATCTGTTCCCCTATTTAGGACTCTTAAGGATTAAACATCATTTGCAGTGAGTCTGTGAGTGCACTACCCATTGTATAAATAACATCAGCCTCATTTCCATGTCATGTTTGTTTTATCCTCTGCACTTCTCTTTTCTTTTCTCTTTGATAGGACATTCATGCAGATAGCAGATCTAGTTATTCTTTTGGGTCCGTGCTATTCCTTTATTTCTATGTTGTCTCCAGTCATTGAATAGTTTGTCTCTCAAGTCTTTCCACTTAATTAGAGCAATACTCTTAGTTGCTGTTCTCATACTCTCAAAGAAGTAATACTTGACTTTAGGGACTTAATCAAGCATGCCTTGTTGGCTAACAGGTAATTTTGTGCAATTTCACTTTTTAAGTGTTGGGAATGCTTTAAGACCATGACTTCATTCATCCTGTTAGCTTGACACAATTTAGGTTGCACTTGTGCTTTAATCTCCTATTCTTTGTGAAGAGTCAATTCTAGAGAGCATGGCTGGCTCAACAGAGCAAAGTTGGTTTCTGACACATTCATTTAATTTTTATGTGTATGTAGTTAGAAAATAGTGATTACCAATAAGGACATACTCTGGACTCCAAATGCTCTTGTTTTGACTTCCATACCAAAGCATCTTTGCATGTTAAATTTGTAACGGAGATTGCTAAATCTTGTCCTTTGTATTTTAATATATGGCTCATCTTCAGATATGTTGTCAAGTTTAAAGTTTCTTTTTATGCAAGAACAAACAACTATTATTCTCTTTTTATGGGAAATAGGATATGATTACATTCATTCAAAAAAATACATTTTGGACTTCCCATTGGAGTGGAGAAATACAATTCTTAGAAATAAATATGATTTCTTGATACTGCTTGCTGTTCATGTTCTATATCTTTGCAATAGGGACGCTAGTGTTTCCTTAGGTGCATCAATTAGCAATATCTGCAATATGGTGACATTCCAATTTTCCTTGTTTCCCCATTTATTTGGTGAAATAATCCTGATGGGTACATATTGATGCAGAGTGGGATTTTGGGGGCTTCCCTTACTGGCTACTTGCCATAAAACCAGCACTTACGTTGAGATCATCTGATCCTGCATTTGTCAAGTTGGTATGTGTTCCTAATCTATTCGTCGATAATCAAGAATTGCAGTGCTTCATGATACTGGAACATTGTGGGATTGAATAATAGTTCTAGAAAAGCTCTTTGATGTGTTTTGGATTCCTAAAGAGATTATGGTCATTTTCAGCCTCCATTTGGCCAATAGATATATCTCTGCATTCAACTTTCCTGTTTTGTCATGTTCAGAGATGTAAGAAAGGTGGCTAGCTTAACTTCCACTTTTGTAGATATAAGAAAGGTGGATTGCTTTGCTTACCTCTCAATGTATGTTAACGCTCTCATATTTTTTTCTCTTTAGAATTTTTTTGTTGCCGTATTTTGATGTTATCTATCAGTGCTTTTAACCATCTTAGTCCAGAGAAGTCCTGAATTTTTCTCATCTATACAAGTGCTCGCTTTAAATACGGAAAATTTGTCTTACCCTTTGCAGACTGTTAGTGGTCAGCCTATGTAAATCAAGGCTCTCTCAAAAGGAGCTATTAATCTGTGCTGATGATTCATGTTTTGGGATGTTCCCATTGGTTTCTTTGGATGGAACATCATTCAGTATTTTTTTTAGTTATACTAAAAAATTCATAGTTTGGGAGTAATTCTCAAACTATAGTGAAATGGATTAGATGGGCATCAAAAAGCAAATTGGTTGGGACCCTCTTGCACACTGCATGAATTTGGAAGCATTTGTAGCCACAAAATATAAGGACCAAGACCAAGTCCAAGCCTCCGAGGTCCTAAATCACTACTATTATACGTATGGAATGGTGCTGCATGCAATAAGAATGTCAATTGAAGAATAATAATCAGATGGAAGCCTCATAAAAATCAAGTAAAACTTCAGCTGATGCTGCATCACTTTCGGACTGGAATATTTGTTGGAATTTGATTACATTTCATGTCTATGAGGCGAAACTTTGTACCTGTGCTGGAATAGGCCGAAACGGGTAGTAAGTGCTGCCTAGCAACCTACAAGTGGATTACTTTAGCCATGACAATGATTCTCCAACAATGGTCATTTTGGATGAGCTGAGAGGAGAGCTGCTGACCCAGGGGTTGGCTGAGCGGTTCATTGATTGGTTTGGATGTGATAGATTTCGTTTCGTTTTCAAATCACAATGTTTCCACGCGGAGAAACTTAGGGTCACGCTGCCGCCCTTTGGGTGGTCTTATCTTAATGAACGCGGATATGGCGGTTTGCGTGCATCCATGAGGGTTAGTCGTGTTGAGAGATTCGGACGTCCCGTGTTATTTAGAAGAAAAAAAGCAAAGAGTGGAGAGCTACTGAATGACGTAATCGACATGTATAATAACGTGGTTACCCATTAGAATGTAGACTTGGTGGTGGTACATGTGGGTCTCTCCTGGAAAAGAATCATTTTATTCAGTAGTATTGGAGGGAGTTAGAACAGGGTGGGCATGTGGAATTTAATGAATTGAAGTTCTAATAGTTTCCTAGGTCCTACTTGCAATGAAGAAATAACTTAGAAATTAGAAGGTGATATTCATTATTTGTTTGGTTGGCCATATAAACTCTGGAACGGTAAGGATTTTTTGGTGTAAGCATATTGTCATTGGTTTTCTTGAATGTTGTACCATATCTCAGTCAAAATACCCTGCAAACCACATGTTTAACAGCATACCGATGCTCAAGTGATTGTTGGCAAATTTTGAACTCTCACAGGTTGAAAGGTGGTGGAGCATTCTACTTCCAAAGGTTTCTTCTCTTCTTTATGCAAATGGTGGCCCTATAATAATGGTTCAGGTATAACATCTAATATTGTTCTTGTTTATTTCTGCAAACTACTATGTTATGTTTCTTCTTAGGAAATAGGAGATTTTCAATATTGGAGAGACTAGCATTGCTTCTTTGCTTAGAATTTGGGGCATTTGCTTAATCTGAAAAGAAGTAGAAGGGGGTTTTATTCTTTACTTTTAACTGAGGAGAATTTTTTTCTTTTTGTTTAAAGAGTTACTCATATTACTGTCTTAAGGTCACATTGTCCTTCCGCCATCAGTAGATTCATTAAGATCTCTAAACTCACTTCTTTTTTTCCTTGCGTATGCCTGTCTACATGACTGTAAGTGCACATGCAAAGGCCTGCAGCAGTTCTGATGCATTTCAAAATTTCTTTGAACTTGAAAGGCTGTACTATAAGTTTTCACTGTTCAGTTTATTTGAATAAGAATATTGTGCTGGATCTTGCAAGCAAGATATTTCCCCAATTTTCCATTTTACTTTTGATACTTTGGAGCATTACGTGGTTCATGAGAGAAATTTGTGTCGCATTTGTTGTCCAGAATATCTGGTCTGAAGATTAATCACTCCTGTTCTTTTAGGTGGGGTATTGACTTGGTAGTAAATGATTGTTTTGACAGATTGAAAATGAATATGGCTCATATGGAGAGGATAAAGCTTATCTTCATCACCTTGCGAAATTGGCTCGAGGATACCTAGGCGATGAAGTAATCCTGTAAGAAGTTCTATATTTGGAATATACAATTTCATCGAAGAATTAGATATATGCTTGACCTCATTATTTTGGCAAAGTGATAGGAATTGCGGATGTATCTGTTAAGGAGTCTAGTTTTTCTTATATCGCCTAATACTCGTGTCTTGCGTTCATGGAACAGGAAGTACTTAAGAATGATACTAGGTGTGACATAGTTTTATTCTCCGTTCTTCTGGAGTTCATATTCTCATGCTGCAGGTACACTACAGATGGAGGTTCTAAGGAGGCTCTTCAGAAAGGTACAGTTGGAGGAGAAGATGTTTTCTCAGGTAACTCATTGTTCATGTGTGTTTTGTGGATTTAGAGAGGCATTGGACTTGTCAGTTTTGTAAAGTTTCCTCATGTTCATTGCCTCTAGGATATGTTTATCAATAGCTGTTCCTATCGATGCTCCCTAGCATTTAAGCTACTATTCAGCTTCCATGCCACATATCTTTTCGAGCAACCTTTTAAATCTTAAGTACCATACAATCTTCTCACCTCAATTTTCTGATATTAGCTGTGGATTTTGAAACTGGTGCCGAGCCTTGGCCTATCTTCGAATTGCAGAAGCAGTTCAATACCCCAGGAAAATCACCACCACTTGCTGCGTGGGTCTCTAATCATATCTAAGTACAATTAATTTTCATTTAGGCTAAGCAATAGTTCTGGATCACAAATTCAGCGGTTAAAATTTGTTGTTTCAGGGAGTTTTACACTGGTTGGCTCACACACTGGGGTGAGAATGTTTCTCAGACAGATGCTGAATTTACTGCGGCTGCACTGAAAAAGATTTTATCGAGAAATGGGTCTGCTGTGCTCTATGTATGCCAATATTCTTTTTGTCCTCCTTCATTTTTGAAGATCGCAAATGACTTGCTTCATTTCATCTGTTCGAGCTTCTAGATGGCACACGGTGGAACAAATTTTGGGTTCTACAATGGAGCAAATACTGGCGGGAGCGAGTCCGAGTATAAGCCTGACCTTACTTCTTATGACTATGTGGGGAACAATTGATCTTTTTTTATTTTATTTTTCATCACCTTTGGTTCCTGTTGTAAGCGTAAAAGTGATTTTCTTGTTCCAGGATGCACCTATTAAAGAATCTGGTGATGTGGACAATCCAAAATATAAAGGTAACACACTTAGGGCTATCTCTCTTGAAGCTTTTCCTTATCATATTACCCTAGGAACTGCTTCCTGTATATGAGTCAATGTTTTTCCATGCTCCAAAAATGACTGTAGAAGTTTTGAATTTTGAGATGCTGCTCATGTGGTTTTATCCTGCTAATTTGAAGTCATGATACTAAAAAGCAGCAGTCATGGTGGGAATTTGCAATACTAATGTTCATAATTTTTTAAAATAATAATGACGATAAATTTTGGCTGGAAAGCAAAAGAAAAGGTACTTTTTGCTTCTTACCAAAAAAAAAAGGTACTTTTTGCTTCTAAAATGTTTAAAAACAGTGTGGTTCTGTACTTGTGATTGTAAAACATCATGTGCAAAATTTCATTCTGGATTTTGTTTCAGCTATTAGGAAGGTTGTCGAGCAGTTTTCTACAGCGCCTCTTCCTTCAGTACCTTACAACAATGCAAAGACAGGCTATGGAAGGATTCAGCTACAAAGAACCTCTTTTCTTTTAGATTTACTAAATGTTCTAGGTCCTCATGATGTTGTCAAATCTAAAAACCCCTTGTCAATGGAGTTAGTTGGCCAGGTTCGTATACATTGCATATACTTGGAGGTTATTTGAGTAGTTGACATACAAAAGTTTGCTTAATAATAATGAAAGTAGCTAATATGCCTTTTCCGTGCAGATGTTTGGATTCTTATTATATGCATCTGAATTTCCTGCGACGGACGATGGGAGTATGCTTACCATACCCAAGGTAACCTTTCACATTATACGTTTGAAAGCATGGGGGAAACTATTTCATTGGATCAAATGCATTATTAGACACTGTAGAAAATCTATCTTTTTGGGCTCTGAGCTTCTGTAAATATGATTGGCCCTTCTCTTCATCTTATGTTTATATCTAATGGTCTACTGATAGAAGAAAAGATGTTTGATAGATGTCCATTGACAATATCTGATCTTCTCTCACTACCCGGCTTCAATATGCAATATTGGAATGTCGCCCCTGTTCCAATTTTGTATGCTCCCCTTAATCATGGGGTTTAAGAATCTAAATCAATGCTGTGCCGAGTGATATAGATTCTTTGAGATAAAACAAGACATGAGTTCTGAAAGTTGCAGGTGCATGATAGAGGTCAGGTGTTTGTGTCATGCGCTTCGCGAGAGGACAGACCGTTATATGCTGGTGCTATTGAAAGATGGTCAAATAAACCACTTCATCTTCCAGTTACGAAATGTGCATCAAGAACCTCCTTATATGTCTTGGTATGTGATTCTAGCTGTTCTCTTTGGTGTGCCATAATTGCTGTGATAGCTCATCAAATTCCTCAAGCAAATACAATCTATTTTTGTTGAATAGTGCTTTGTCGTCTGTGAGGCAAGATTTTTGCAGCGGCTGTAAGTTATGCGCTTTGCATTTCAAAGTCATCGTGAAGCTTTGAGTGCAAAACTCTTTTGCAGTAGTTGGCAGCATACTTGAAATTTTACATGGCACTGCACTGGTTTCTGGTTAGTCCAAGTCCATTGTGGTTTATTCTCTCATTACTTTGTTTGAATTGACTGTAGAGATGGAATTAATCTGTGGTTAAATGCTTGAAATGCATTTAAAAATGTACACAAAATTTACCATAGCTCGACCCTTTAAGAAAAAGGTCATCCAACATTCTATACACATGCAAATATGCTTGTTTTAGGCTGATTACCTCATACACGTATTCAAAACAACGTCAGTTAGTTGTTCAGAGATGCCATTTTAGCTGCACGTAACATTTGTTTTTTATTGTACTTGCTTCACTTTGAAGTTTCAACCTCATCCATGCACTTAACATCTGCTGGGCATCCCCTTGTTCAGAAGTGGTAGTTGAGATTTGTGGTTTCAATGAACATGGTAACCTAACTTATTGAAACAAGACCATGGTGACATGAAGTTCTCAAGTATTTCTTTTGTTTCACTTTCAATGAGTTCTGCCATAATAGGTGCAATGGATTGGAAATATTCTTGTTCCCCTCCATTCCGAACTAATGCAGTTGTTCTTCTTATAGGTTGAGAACATGGGTCGAGTAAATTATGGTTCCTACATGTTTGACATGAAGGTAAATATATTTATGATAATTTAGATGATGTTTGTTATGTTTCCCCTTTTTTGGCATAGTTGAACATGATTTGAAACAAAGTCGGTGTATTTTAATGCCCAAGTGTAAATCTAGAATTAGTCAAGATATAAATATTTACCTTGAGGATACTTGAAACTTCAAAGTGGTAAAATTGTTACTGAAGTTGTTAATTCAATCTTTGCAATTATCCCATACATTATATATGAAACTTTGGAGAGCTATAATACTCAAATTGAATATCCGACTTGGTAATAGGAGGAACATTGGTCAATGTGCTGAAACACTCTTGTAGATTCTCAGTCAGTTTGCTAATGCTAACTATTGCTTAATGTTTTGAGATAGGAACAACCTTCTTTGCAGGCTTTGCAATTTCAGCAAACTTCCTCCATTTCCTTAAATCATGCATTTTTCTCTCCCTTCTATATAGGTCATCTGTGGAGTGTGCCAACAATTGCAATAATTGTTGGAGATGCTTTAATAAATATTTTCTCAAAATCTACACTTTTGCAGAACCTCATCAAACTCGGACAGCCCGTAGATTTTACCTTCCTGATCTCTTTTCTGTTGTCTGGTTGTAAGATTCTTAACAAGGATGATAATTATGTTCTAACATTTGCCATAAGGCTCGCGTGATTATCTCCTGAGATCCTCATCAAAGCTTCCTCGTGACAGCTAACTGCACGCTTGCTTTGGATGAAAAATACTTGATTTCATTAGAATGTGTTACTTCATTCACACATGGAAGACTTGTTGTCCTTTCCTCTATGCTTTTATGAAAGGTTCATCTCTCTCTGTCCATCTTTACCTTGACAGGGTATTCTCTCTTCTGTTTACCTAAATGGAAGAGTTCTGCTTGGGTGGAAAATGTTCTCAATTCCTTTGCACAACCTGAATGAGGCAACAAAAATCAATCCTATTGTTCAGGTTGGACATTCGGGAGTCATGAGAGTTCTCTCCAACAAAAGTATCAATAAATCTGGTATGTTCTCGTAAAATCTTCAAAGCAATGTCATGCCTGTGCTATCAATTTCATGGTTATTTTGCACCTGTTATTTGTGGTTTTAACTTTTAAGACCATGTTTCCCTACATTGTACATCATTCTACTGATCTAATATAAACGAACATCTTCGGTTCTGTTTCTTTTCTGCAGATGGCGCAACAAGAGAACCTGCTTTTTATGCTGGCAGTTTCCATGTTGATAAAGTTGCCCAAATTAAAGACACATTCATTTCTTTCCGAGGATGGGGTAAAGGAGTTGCATATGTTAACGACTTCAATATAGGGAGATTTTGGCCGGTAAAGAGATCTTTTATTTTTGTTCTCAGTTCGATTGAACCTTGCCAAACATGTTCATCCCTCTCTCCTATAGTACTGATATTTGCATGGATTCTTCCTGCAGTCTTTTGGTCCGCAATGTAACCTTTATGTTCCTGCACCTGTCCTTCGAGTTGGGGTAAATTCACTGGTATGACGTCCTTCTCAATTATGGCACCTTGGGTAGTACAAAGTCATTACTGCTGAAACACAAATAACAAGATACTTCTCTTATGGAAAACCCTATCAACTGAACTTCCATAGGTCCTTTTTGTGTTCCTTTTTTAATCACTCCACTTGAAGCTTTGATGAAGATTTTGAAAAGTGAACATGCATTAAATTTGAATGAGATGAAGAAAATTGTCCGCTTTAGGCCTATGATCCATACAAGCTTGGAGTTCACAAAAGTCAAATCTTTTCTGCTGAATGCTATTATTATTGTTAGCAGTTAATGCTCTCTCTCTCTCTCTCTCTCTCTCTCTCATGTGAAGAACTATTTTGCTGCCTCTGGGCAGGTTGTTCTCGAGTTAGAATCCCCAAAGCCTGATCTTGTCTTGCACTCGGTTGATGAGCCGGATTTCTCTTGTGGTAAATCCAAATCGGGTGTGCATAAGCTTTGATCTGCCACTGCATTGGCTGCAGTTGACCTTTCTTGAGACATGGGAATATCAGAAGCTTAGAGCTTCATAGTCAAAGTTATCACGATGTGCCAAAATTGGTAAAATGCTCGTATTGTCAACCATTGCCAATTCACCACTGAAGTCTGTTCACCGCATAAACAATGCAAGTGATTTTTATAATGGAGAGGACTTGGATTGGACTTGGATCGGAGAGGAAGCACTTTCCAAAGGCAGGAAAAGTAGCTGCAGCTAATTGACTTGTAACTTAGACGGAAATCAGAGAAGTTCGATTGCTCTAACAGGTTGCATCTGCAAGGTTTGCATCAACTGCTCTATCTGCGTCTTAATGTAATTCGTCAACACATTCAACAGTTTCCTTAAGCAGAAGCAGAGGATGGAGACTTTGCCATCCCAGTTACTCAGAACTCGATATTCGCTTAAACAAAGAGCAATTGCATGCTTTTATGGGCTGCAAACCATCTGAATGTATAGTGCCCAACTTTTATTACAGTCTTGAGGTTGGGGAATTACCTAATAAAATGTACTCAAGTTGCTTTTGGCTCAATTCATGCAGACCATTTGCTCTTCTTTTAGGTCATTTCTGTCGTGTTTATGCATGCTCAACACAGCTAGCGGAGTTGGAGAAAAGTTGATCTTGGAATTAGAAATGGTATTTTGGCATGGTCTGGTGAATATTATCCTCTCTGTTCGCAGATATATGTAGCCGGGATGGTGACTGTGGCACGGGCTTGAACGACTTGATGAAGAGCTTCAGATTTTTAAACACGCAGCAGAACGGCCGAAATGAGATATAAAGAGAATCATCAACTGATCTCTTCTTGCAGAGCTGGAAACAATTTTTACCGCGAAAAATAAAAACTGATCAACCTTTGGTGAACGAGTCTTTGCATAGGCACGTCAACCGTT